>CM042138.1:100720681-100728181 GCA_023376005.1 Doryteuthis pealeii | reverse complement strand
AGAGGTAAACGAGCCTGTTAAGTTATCTGCATGCACATGGCTGAGCAATAAAGTATTCTTAAATTGAGTGATTGTCATCATCTAACAAGTGGTGGCAATCATCATGTGGATAGATTGATAAGTAGATAATCTCTCTTGGGATGTTTTCAATTCTGTCATGCATAAAATACTTCATGCAAAAAAAAAAAAAAAAAAAAAAAGACTATCAATAACAATCATAGTAAATGCATATATATATATATATATATATATATGTATATATTTTACCAACCCCTCTGCATGATCAGGATGTGACACGATGTCAATTTCTTAAGCAGAGTTTTCCTCACCTCGACTGGTTGCCTAAATAAGGTTAAAGAGTCCAGTCTGCCCTTCTATTTACTTATAGTTGGAGGGAGAATAGTTGGATGCATACCTTTCCATAAAATACTTCATGCCAAAAAAAAAGGACAAAGTAGCCAACAATCATAGTAAATGCATATATGAGGGTATTCAATAAATAAGGTGAATTTTACCTAAGCAATTGGCAATAGATTTGGTTTCTTTGTTTAATGGTCTATCAGCCTTCATGGGTTATTTAATGGCTAATCCTTGTAGCAGATATGTTTGTGGTACTATCAATAACAATCATAGTAAACGCATATATATATATATTTACCAACCCCTCCATACTAGCAGTATGTGATACAATGTCAATTTCTTCGGCAGAGTTTTACAGGTTTGAATTCGGCGTTTTCCTTCTTCAAGACTGGTTACCAGGCTATGGTTAAAGCCCTTTCTATCCTACAATTTGCCATGGCTGGTAATAGTAAATGCATATATGAGGCTATTCAATAAATAAGGTGAATTTTACCTAAGCAATTGGCAGTAGGTTTGGTTTCTTTGTTTAATGGCCTATCAACCTTCATGGGTTATTTAATGGCTAACTAATCCTTGTAGCAGACACATGGTACTATTTAACCCATAGCCACCTTTTGGTTGGGGACTTTCCAGTTGGCAATGGGAAGTACCGTTTACAGTTTAACTCTTCAAGGAAATGAATTTGACCTGCTTTACAGACAGCTGTGACTAGATCTTTTTCTTTACCAAAGAGTCAGTGTGTTTCCACTCCATGGACTGGCATTTTGTCTAGCTCATTGTGGCAAACCTATATTTTGCCCATTTGTAAAAAATGTTTTGTTTCTTTTAATTAAAACATGCTTCTCTGTACATATCATTCCCAAGTAAATTTCATATGATTTGCTGCTATTTTGAATAACCTCAAAACAATTGCACAATTATTTTTTGTAATAAACCAGTTCTAAACAATGCTCAGTTTACATTTATGCCTGAGAAAGAAAAAAATCATTTTGAATTTTTCAAATAAAATCCCCTTATTTATTGAATGTCTCTTATGTCAATCATCATGGATATTTATTCTATGTGTGTATACTAATTCTACATGCAAAATTTTGTAGTAACTAATAAAAATATTAAATTGAGGCAAAAATAATTGTAGTTTTCATTATTTCAAACTTTGATGCATATTTGGGAATAAACTTAACTTTGTTTATATAAAAAGTTTGTACTATATATAATTGTAGACCATAATTGATGAATTGACTTCAGTATAAAGTAACCCAACAAAAGCTGACATTCCATAAAAAAAATCAATGAAAAACAAAGAATTAAGGACAATTATTATGCAAAACAATCTATGTTAAAGGAATTGGATAATCAGAAAAGACCAATAAATATGTGCTTCACTATATATATATATATATATATATATATATATAGATATGTGTGTGTGTGTGTGTGTGTGGTGTAGAGAGATATGTGGAACACAGGAACAATATAGATGTGTGTGTGTGTTGGAGAATGTGGTTAATGCCTGAAGAAGATATCAGAACTAAAACATGTGTCGTTAATGTAAAATAAAAAAAACATTTTTTTGTAAAAACATAATCCATTTTGCAGACCTTTTTTTTTTATAAATATTGATTTTCTCCTATTTGACCCATAACAACACTTTATAGACAACCAGTGTGAATGGTTAACACTTGATGAGACAGTAGTAAGCCAATATAACAGTATTATTAGGAAAGTGCTCAAGATGAGTGATATTAATAATGGATAAATATATATTCTTGTATATATTTACTTTTATGGAAACTAATCTACCACCATATTGATTTTATGCTTTTAAACTTGCTTGTTTAAGCAGAGCAATCTTCAGGCAGTGAAAGATTTTACTTTTTCAAAATCTTCACTGCCTGAAGTTTGCTCTGCTTAAACAAGCAAGTTTAAAAATCATGAAAGCAATATGGTAGCAGATTAGTTTCCATACAATTAAATATATATATATATATTATATATATATATATATATATATATATATACACACACATACACATCATCATCATCATCATCATCAGGTCATGCTGACAGTCAGGATTCCCAGGACTCTCTTGTCACAGGTCCCTATCGATTATTACACTGACAAATTTTGCACATGGCATTCAGAATCTACACAGAGCAGATGGATATAGGCTTCTGATGGTCAGTGTGTTGGTGTCCACACAGGAGAACATCACTTATGAGTTCATCTTTACTTCTCCAGTAGTGTATCTAGATCATTAATGTGACTCTGGCTCATATTTTTAACAGGTAATTGTTTTTCAGTCATATTTCTTAACAGCAAATAAATTTATTATAAGAAAAAAGAAATGAAAAAAAAGACAAAGAGAGAGAATAAATAGTGTTGACTACTAGTGATAAAAAAAGTTGTACATATTGCAACTGGCTGAATTCTGTGCAGTGTAAAAATCATTTCCAATGTATTTTTATAGTAAAATAATTTCCAATGCATTTTTATAGTAAAAATATTTCATGCAATGTATTATAGTAAAAATCATTTTCCAATGTATTTTTATAGTAAAAATCATTTCCAAGTAAAAATAATTTCCAATATTTTATAAAAATAATTTACAATGCATTTTTATAGTCATTTCCAATGTATTTTTATAGTAAAAATCATTTCCAAAGCAGCATTATTTTATGGTTACTATTTTGAAGAATCATTCATGACAACTTTTTTAATCTAGGAAAAAAAGCATTAAAGCAGAGAAATTTTGCCAGGAAATCAACAAAATGCACCAAGAATGTCAATGTCTATGCCCAACATTAGTCAATAAAAAGGATCAATTCTTCTTCATGACAAAACCTGAATGTATATCTTGCAAATGATGCCCACACAAATTGAACTGGGCTACAAAACTCACTAAGCATACTAATCAACTAGCACTTTTCAACTCACATCTTTCTGCAAAAGTTCTTCAATAAACAAGTAGCAGCTCAAAAGACTTTTGAAGAATTTGCTAATTCTAGGATGCCAAATGTTATAGAAAAATAGACTTGTTTATTATTTGAAAACAATGTATAGATTCTAATGATTTGTACTTCAATAGAGAGGCAAGACCATCCACTCATTAAAAATATGTCTTGAAGAGCATTAGAAAAACAGTAACCTAGGAAGAGATTTTGAAATTAATAAATCTTATTCTTAAATCAGATACACCTCTTTAAAGATGATGGTTAAAAAGAATTATTTTTACGCCAATATATATATATTTAGCAGACATGTTGTGGTACTATTTTGTGGTACTACCAATAACAATCATAGTAAATGCATATATATATTTACCAACCCCTCCGCATGAGCAGGATGTGACACAAGATCAGTTTCTTAAGTGGAGTTTTCCTTCTCCTAGACTGGTTACCTAGCCAAGGTTAGAGAGCCCAGTCTGCCCTACTATTTACCCCTTAGCTGGAAGGAGAGCAGGTGGATGAATACCTTTTTACCCCAATATAATACTACACTGAGTTTCTTTTTATAATAAATTTTACTGTTTAATAGAGAACAGGCAAAACAAATGACCAATTAATACATCTTTTATTTGATTACATGAGGTCTCATCACTTGAGCATGTAATTGATTATATATATATGAAGGCGCGGGGCTAGTGGTTAGAGTCGTGGAAAATGGACTCGTCGATTCAAGTTTCAATTCCTAGACGAAGCTGTTGTGGCATTTCACATAGCGCTAATACCCTTGGGAAAGGTATGAATCCATATATTCTCACTCCAGCTATGGGTTAAATAGTAGGGCAGACTGGGCCCTTCAGCCTTGGGTAGGTAACCAGTCTAGGAGAGGGATAACTCTAAATTCAAAATTCCTGAGGGGTCGGTCGCTTGATTGGGTTTGTGGCACCCTTGATGCACCAATTCTTTCCTATCGACTGTGCCAAAAGTGTGGATGGTTCCAACACAAGCCTTCACCACTATAAACAAATCCTGTGTGGATGTTCATTGTGTGCATGAACCCTCATACGTCAAAAATTGACGGGAGAGGTCCATTTCTTTTATATATATATTATATATATATATATATATATATATATATAGATCCAGGTCTATTATTTGTATGATTAATCTTGACTAAATTGACACATTCAGGGGTGTTACAATTTTTTATTCCATCAGTTTATAAGCAGACTGAGAAGAAATAAAAACATATATCAGATGTTTGCTCTTGTGATATATAAGTTACCCAAGTTAATCCTTTAATAGAAAGAGAACTATATTGTTACGTTTCAAGAATCTTAATCTGTGTACCCGCTTATGATCATCATGTCACTACTGCCCAAGTATCTTTAATCATTTATAATCAAATCCTTTTTTTTCTAAATTAAAACTAAAGTAGTAAATTATGACCTATATAATTGTATGAAATAGATAAAATAGTGATATAAATGGTTTGGTTTGTTTTGTTTTCGGCATATCAACCTCAGTGGGTCATGTTAATGCTGATAAAGTTTTGAATAAATCAATTCTTAATGGATTATACAATTTTTTTATAAATACATTTTTTTCTATTTAACCCCTAGATGGGACCGCTAACAGGTACTACCACTCCGGCTCGACTCGATCCACCCAGGGAGCAATGGTGGACCAGGGAGCCAATGGTGATGAAGGGGTGCCACATTTCCCAACACCTCCAAAATCTGGAACCTCACCATCAGATAGAGTTTAACGTCATTTCCCAGGACCATGTAGACCCACAGCCACCGCATTCTAGCACCCATATGATGAAAAAGGGGTTGGGGCTTGGATGAAAATGGACATAAACAAGCACAGATATATATATGAAGAAGTATCACTATAAAATATATGAAAAAGACTTATAAATAGATATGAGGAAAAATGGTTGTTGATTTTATGGCACATCAACTCTTATTGGGCTATTAAAAGCTGAAAGTCAGTTTTTTTGAAAGCAATTATATAGTGTTCAAGTACCTATGATAATCATTGAAAACAACCGTACCTTCAAGTAACTATTCTTAATGATAATTTATACACAATTATATAGTTTCAGTAACTATGTACACCAGTTTCATAATGTTAAATTATCCTATTAATACATTAAATTTTAATTTTTCGGACTGACATTGTCTTCATCTTTATTGTGAAATAAATTAAACTTCAACATGTGTCTGCCAGTTGTATCCTCCAGCCTCTTCAGGTGCACCTTGTATATATGAGCACAGAAATGATTCAACTTGGGAAATCATTTTGAATAGTCTGACTGTTGAGCAAACAAGGCCATTGAAGAATTTTGATCTTATTTAAATAATTACATCATTTTGTTTTTCCACCCCCATCACTCCAGAAACAATGATGCATGAACCCCTCCCCAAGCAAACAAACAAACAGGACAACAAAAACTTGTGGTTTTCACTATTTCATAATAATGAAGGACAACAGAACCAAAAGAACAGACAAAAAATACTCCTATCAATCCCAGAACACATGCATGACATCCCCCGCCCACAATCTATTTCTGAATTACCAAACAGAACAAAAAAAATCAAAATAATCATATTCAAGCCATCATGCTTAAAAATTAAAATGAATCTATCTAATAATTTTCAAATAGTTCTATTTGATTTATAAAAGAACCCTTACAATTACCACACTTTGGGTTAGAATGAACCTAAGTGTTATGGTAAGGAAGAAGTGAATTCACATTTCCCAAGTTTAGAACGTGGGCCTCACCACTGGATTCAGTTTAGAGTCATACCCAGGGAGACCTTTGTAAGGTCTTATCCATCTGCCCAGAAAAACTGTCAGCTCTATTGACAGGGTAAGGAAGATAATGATGGAAGGGACAACAGATC
The DNA here is from genome assembly GCA_023376005.1 of Doryteuthis pealeii. Taxonomy (NCBI): domain Eukaryota; kingdom Metazoa; phylum Mollusca; class Cephalopoda; order Myopsida; family Loliginidae; genus Doryteuthis; species Doryteuthis pealeii. The sequence goes on along the minus strand of CM042138.1, from coordinate 100,721,963 downwards.
ATTTTCATTGTGACCTGGAAAAGGCGGAATATTTGTATTGAAATCCTCAACAGATAAATCATAGCGGATGAAATAAAGAGTAGCACTGGACATTTTATGGTAAACATCATTGCAGAGTAAGCAAGAATGATCAAGAAAATACAGACAACCAGAGATGAATTGCATGCATGTCGAATAACACGCAGACTGATAATGATATGATCTGACTGCATCACACATTCTAATTAATGTGAAAATGACAATGAACAAAGAGACTTGTTTAAATGTGAGGATTGAACCAGATACAGACAACAGATACGCTGGATACAACAGATTGAGCATTAAATGATAGGTTGAACAACACTAAACCGACAGGTAGGTCAACATAGATATAAAAGCCAAATAATGTTGCTGAAGGTATCGGAAATGTACATGCTTTAGTACACATTGATTAAAAATCCATGTATTAAACTCTTTGAGCACTTTTTTTGTTCTTCTACAGGTCCAGTATTGCACAACAGTTTAAAGGAATGTGGATACTGCACCAAGCAACTCAGTTGTGTGTACGCGGTTGCTTGAAACTGTGTGATGGTCGTTCCTCAGCAGAAGCTGGCTGCCCAACCGCTGAGGGCAAAACAGGTTGAAAGACCAAAGGTTAAAAGATGATTCTGGCATTCTGAGAGTCTGACATCCTGATACTGGGAGGTGACATATTGGTCACTCCTTCCAGAAAATGTAAGGGGAAGCAAAGTTTATGACTCTCGCAGTTGTCCCATTGCCAAGGCAAGCATTGTAAAAAAAAAAACACCTGATTCTGAGAGTTCTGAATCTGATACTTGGAGGTGAGATATTGTAGCTCCTTGTCCAGCAAACATTAAGGAAAGCAAAGTGTGTATGACTCTCCAGGTTGTTCCCAATTCCAGGGCATGTTAAAAAAAGAAACCCAAGATGGCTTAAGTAGCACAATTTTTAATACTCCACAATAAACAAAAGAATGGCAAAAATACATCAAGGAACATCATGGGTGAGAGATAATGCAGATCTGTGGCAAATTTGATGGACATGCAATCTCTGTTAGGGTGACGTCCAAGAATTCTGGGGTCATGCAAAAGTAGTTAAAGCAACATCACTGGAAAGTTTTGAGCATAACATTAATGTCACATCCAGAGTCAAATTATCATTCCAAAGAAATATGAATGTCCTTCCTTTTCTCTTTTTGCAATACTTGCTATCCGGGAGGAGAGTCGAGAACAATTAGAGTGACAAGACTAACCTTTTAAGAAAAGCAATGATGGTTCACTTG
>CM042138.1:100629308-100720581 GCA_023376005.1 Doryteuthis pealeii | reverse complement strand
ACAACAGAAATCAATCACTATGCATTTTAAAAAAATTATTTGTAACAAAATTCAAGCTCAAATTGGGACCCCTAGATGTTGAAAATTATAAACTAATTTCACGAATTAAGACAAAAGCTGTGGGGAATGCATGTTCATTAAAGGGACTTCTAATTCACCCTCTTACACTACATCAGTAACAAAAACTAGGGGCAGGTAAAACTGATCCCTATGTTAAGTATTTGTTCTTATATTGCTGCTAATCAGGTTAAGTTCTCTTGGTCATCTTGTGTCTTAAATCTTTGCATCCTTTCTTGTTCTTATTAATGAAATGTAGACTCATTGTAACTTTGTTAGAATCCTTATTGCCATGGAGGGTTTCCAATTGTTAACCCCAGTCCATAGGTTTCCACTGTGAATATGTATCAGTCCCATAGTAGTGTTCCTTGTAAATCCTAGTCTGTAGTGTTTCATCTATGATGAGTTCAAATAGATTTAAAAAATAGTATTAAAATTTTTTAAAAAATTGAATTGAAAAAAATAATTGAATACCCAAGAAGAATGAATAAAAAAAAATGCTAAGGCACCCAACAAGGTTGAGATGCCGTAAAATTCAACAGCTAATCTAACAAACTAGCAGTTTAATTAAATATTGCACTCATTACAAAATTAATTCGGGCTACCCATGACATGATTTAACACCTTATACGGAATGGTTTTGGGATAGATATTCCAGTCTGGTACAATTTATACTATCAGTAAATTCTAGTATAATATTTAACAAGACTGACAAGTGATAATTTCAATACTAGGATCACTATTGTTAAAGAGTAAATTAAAATTATATATTATATACATGCTAATCCAGTAGTAAACATTTCTGTTAGAATTAATACAGATTTATACTAGTAGTCCCACCATTATTAGAATTAACACACTGAATTATACTTGTCTAATCTAGTATTAAATACATTTCTATTAGAATTAATGCATAGATTTTACTTGTCTAATCCATTAGAGACACATTTTTATTAGTATTAACATATAGATTTTATACTTGTCTAATACCAATCAGTAAATATATTTCTAATTAGAGATTAATTACAGATTTCCATTGCTTTAACAATAGCGACACCTCATAGTTAGAATAATGCACAGATCTCTACTTGGTCTTGAATCCAATGTTAGACACCTTTGCTCATTAGGAATTAAGACTCATTATATTAGTATATCCTTTATTTCTATTCCTCTTCCTAAAATGGTGCTCGAATGCAACATATTTATTGCTTTATTTCTAAGCTACTTTAGGAATGCGCTCTGATCTTTAAACAATCTGGATTGTTTCGTTGTGCTTTTCTTAATGAATATCCCAATGAGTGACAAAGCAATTTACTTGCCCAGCCTAAGTACTCAATCAAAATGATATTGCACCTAATCAAATTGATTGTAGAAATCCATTTTATTTGCTCAGCTCTTGTTCCTTGTCGTGAACTTTCTGCTATTCTGATTGGAAGATAATAAATCAATTACTGTAAACTTGTATCTTATTGGTCATTTCTGATCTTATTTAGAAGCCAGACTATGTATCTGAAGCTATTGACGACAACGATCTACAAGTAACCCCACCAATTTTAAAAACATAGCAAAACAAGCGGGACTAGCATAAGAAATTAAACTTTAAATGACACTTTTCCATACAATATCAGTATTAAATTAAGAATTAATTAAGATTGGAGAGAAATAATGGCATGAACGTAGAAAGAGATGAGTTGAGTTAAATGAGTTCAGTAATTGAAAGGAAAAGGCGATGGGTAAATGAATTAAACTTGAGAACAATGCTTAGTAAACTTCTTCGAGAATTTGTTTTGCTTGTTCACAATCAATCAAACATAAACTTTTTTAAAAGCTATTTGTGTTTAGCGGAAAATTTCATATGAAAAGGGCTAAAGAAGTGAGTAAATTTTAAACATGGAGAAATGGAAATATTAATAATACACACACACACACACACACCACACAGTGTCTACACCTATTACGCTGATGTTTTCACCATTTTGATTGATTGTCTGTCAGTGAGGACACAATATTTCTATTGAGATTAAAGATTACTTTTATTGAATCATTGAAGTTATTTCTAGTCGTTTTAGATAAGAGAAACAGCTTGGAATTTGTTCTCGGAAAATCGAATACTTTTTCTTATGATTTAGCTTCACCTCGCATAACTCTTCTGTTGCCCACATTATACATATGTGTGGATATGTTGTATATGCATATACATACCAGATAGTCGGTAAGCACATCTCTGCATACATACTTAGCCACATAATACCTACTTTATTATATGATTGCTGGCTATTTATACTATATACATGTTTCTACATGCCTAACTCTCTCTTCTCTCTCTCTCTCCTCTCTCTCTTATATATATATATATAATATATATATATAATTATATATATATACCAAACTGTTTTCGACAAGAATAACTTAATTATCAAAGACAAATGCACTTTGAGAGATGCCAATTTTCCTCTTTTCGATGAAATATATGAAAAAAATAAAAAAAGCTTCTCAATTTGGTTTTTGGTGAAGTTTAACTCATTTAATGGCATGTTGCTTATTTATTTTGAATATATTTATTTCTATATTTTTGTTTTAAGAGATTTATAATATACTATACTATATACACTATTCTTTTGTCTACCAAATTCAAACCTTACTATTTGTTTTGCCTGGTTTAAATATCTTATCTGATGAATTTTCTAGCTACATTTTGTTTAATATGAGTAATTTTAGTCGTTTTTTTATTCAACCAAATTCAATGACCTTTATCATTGTTTAATATCATTCTACATTGAATCCCATTTGTTTGTTTTTTTACTTCATGTCTTACAAAAGATTTTATCCACACATCTTTCTTTTAGTACTCACACACATTAGACTTAATGTAATCCAGCGTACAGAAACTTTCTATTTACGAACACCACACATTTATACTTGTTCTAATGCTTACAAATTTCCACGTTAAATAGTATTTGCTTATGGTCAAGTCATGTGAAAGCACCGGTTTCTACATTAATTACTCAAAAATTATTGATGTGCAATAAAACAAAACCAACCACAATTAAATTATAACTTTATTTAATATTTATTACAACATTTTCCACTGGTCTTTAATTCATTGCATCAGCCAATAGAAAACTTTTGAACATAACAGAGTGTATACTTACTAATCAGTGGCGCATATAGCATTTCTATTTAGTCTTCCCTATTTTATCCATTAGTCTTTTTGTATGATAATAAGTTTTTATATTTGCTTTATCAATTTTTCATTGTACATATCTCCTTTAATTTGTCAATTGTGCAGTTTCCTTGATCGCATTGTGTTCTGACATTATGTGAAAAAAAAATGTTCTGGACAGTATTTCCGTCAGCATCTTCATGGCTTATTATGACCATAACACACTGGAGATTTGTCACATTTACAAAACTCTTATTCTGTTCTTTATTGTGGCAATGCCAAGTATTAGTGTCATTTGGAATTAAGAATGGGCTGTGATAAATATTAAGCACAGTCCTACAAATGCAACTTTTTCCGTGTTTTTCCAGGAAACCATCATTCCTTTTTCGAAAAGGTTTATGTCACTCTAATGTTCTCCGACTTCCCCCGGATAGCAGGTTATTGCCAAAAAGAGAAAAGGAAGGAATTCAATTTCTTGCAAATATAATTTGACTCTGGATGTGACGTTAATTTTTATCTCAAAACTTTCAGTGATGTTGCTTTAACACTTTGATGACAGAATTCTTGGACGTCACCTAACAGTAGATTATTCATCAATTTGCCACAGATCTGCATTTATTCTCTCACCATGATTTCCTGATTATTTTATTGCCATTTCTTTTTTATATTTGGTATTTAAAAATTTGCTATTAAGCATCTTGGTTTTCTTTTTTAAAATGCTTCCTTGGAATGGGACAACTGGAGAGTCATAAACTTTGCTTTCCCTAATTTTCTGGAAGGAGTTACAATATCTACCTCCAGTATCAGATTCAGAACTCTCAGAATCAGGTTTTTTTCTTTTTTTTTTTAAATGCTTCCTTGGAATGGGACAACTGGAGAGCATAAACTGCTTTCCCTTAATTTTCGGAAGAGTACAATATCTACCTCCAGTATCAGATTCAGAAACTCTCAGAATCAGAATCATCTTTAACCTTTGGTCTTCAACCTGTTTTTGCCCTCAGGTTTGGGCAGCAGTTCTCTGATGGAACGACCATCACAAGTTCAAGCAACCTGGTACACATCAACTGAGTGCTTGGTTGAGTATTTCAATTCCTTAACTTTGCAATACTGGACCTGGTAGAAGAAAGAAAAAGTTAAAGAGTTTAATAATGATTTTTAATCAATGTTACTAAGCATGTACATTTCCGATACCTTCATAACATATTTGCTTATATCTATTTACTACCTGTCTGTTTAGTTTCAACCTATCATTAATCTCAATCTGTTTGTATCCAGCTATCTTTGTCTGTATCTGTCAATCTACATAAATAAGTCTCTTTGTATTCTATTTACATAATTAGAATTTGTATGTCAGTCAGATCATATCTATATCAGTCTGGTTTTATCGATGCATCAATTCATCTCTGTTTTATTTCTTTATCATTCTTTTTATCTTGCAATGATTTTACCATAATTCAGTCTACTTTTATTTATCCGTATATTTATCTGTTTGAGGATTTTCATATTTGTCACAATGAAAATGATCTTTGTCTCTTCCATCATTATCTTCCTTACCCTGTCAATAGAGCTGACAGTTTTTTCTGCAGACGGATAAGACCTTACTAAAAGGGGTCTCCTGGGTATGACTCTAAACTGAATCCAGTGGTGAGGCCCCAGTTCTAGAACTTTGGGAAATGTGAATTCACTTCTTCTTTACCATAACACTTAGGTCCATTCTAACCCAAAGTGGTAATCGTGAGGGTCTCTTTTATAAATCAAATAGACCTATTTGAAAATTATTAGATAGGATTATTTTAATTTTAAGATGAGCTTGATATGTATTATTTTGATTTTTTTTGTTCTGTTGTCTTCATCTTTAATATGAAATAGTAAACCACAAGTTTTTTTTTTTTTTTTTTTTTTGGGCGGGGGTATGATCATGATGTTTCTGGATTGATAGGAGTGCAAAATTTTTTTTTTTTTTTTTGTTCTGTTGTCTTCATCTTTATTATGAAATAGTAAACCACAAGTTTTTGTTGTTTTTTGTTTGTTTTTGTTTTTTTTTGGGGGGAGGGTTTATGATCATGATGTTTCTGGGATTGATGGGGTGGAAAAACACTGATGTAATTATTTAAATAAGATCATAATTCTTCAATGCCTGTTTGCTCAACAGTCAGACTATTCAAAATGATTTCCCAAGTTGAATCATTTCTGTGCTCATATATACAAGGTGCACCTGAAGAAGGCTGGAGGATACAACTGGCAGAACATTGAAGTTTTATATTTATTTCACAATAAAGATGAAGACAATTGCCGAAAAATTAAAATAATGTATTAAATAGGATATTTAACATTATGAAACTGTGTACATAGTTACTTAAAACTATATAATTGTGTATAAATTATCATTAAGAATAGTTACTTGAAGGTACGGTTGTTTTCAAATGATTATCATTAGTACTTGAAACTATATAATTGCTTTAAAAAACTGACTTCAGCTTTTAATAGCCCAATAAGAGTTGATGTGCCATAAAATCAACCAACCATTTTCCTCATATCTATTATAAGTCTTTTTCATATATTTTTATAGTGATACTTCTCATATATAATCTTTGCTTGTTTATGTCCATTTATATCAAGCCCCAACCCCTTTTTATCATAGGGTGCTAGAATGCGGTGGCGTGGGTCTACATGTCCTGGGAATGACGTTAAACTCTATCTGATGGTGAGGTTCCAGTTTTGGAGGTTTGGGAAATGTGGAGTACCCCTTCATCACCATTGCTCCCTGGTCCACTCTGACGTGGAGTGGTAGTACCTGTTAGGGTCCCATCTAGGGGTTAAATAGAAAAATTTATTTATAAAAAAATTGTATAATCCATTAAGAATTGATTTATTTCAAAACTTTATCAGCATTAAATGACCCACTGAGGTTGATATGCCGTAAAACAAAACAAACCAAACCATTTATATCACTATGTTATCTATTTCATACAATTATATAGGTCATAATTTACTACTTTAGTTTAATTTAGAAAAAAAATGATTGATTATAAATGATTAAAGATACTTGGCAGTAGTGACATGATGATCATAAGCTGGGTACACAGATTAAGATTCTTGAAAGTAACAATATAGTTCTCTTTCTATTAAAGGATTAACTGAGTAACTTATATATCAACAAAGAGCAAACATCTGTATATGTTTTTTTTATTTCTTCTCAGTCTGCTAATAAAACTGATGGAATAAAAAATTGTAACACCCTGAATGTTTCAATTTAGTCAAGATTAATCATACAAATAATAGACCTGGATTATATATATATATATATATAATAATATATATATATATAAAAAGAAATGGACTCTCCCGTCAATTTTTGACGTATGAGGGTTCATACACACAATGAACATCCACAGGGATTTGTTTATAGTGGTGAAGGCTTGTGTTGGACCATCCACACTTTTGGCACAGTCGATAGGAAAGAATTGGTGCATCAAGGGGTGCCACAAACCCAATCAAGGACCGACCTCAGGAATTTTGAATTAGAGTTATCCCTCTCCTAGACTGGTTACCTACCCAAAGCTGAAGGCCCAGTCTGCCCTACTATTTAACCATAGCTGAGGAGAATATATGGATTCATACCTTTCCCAAGGGTATTAGCGCTATGTGAAATGCCAACAGCTTCGTCTAGGAATTGAACTCGAATCGACGAGTCCATTTTCCACGACTCTAACCACTAGCCCACGCGCCTTCATATTATATATAATCAATTACATGCTCAAGTGATGAGACCTCATGTAATCAAAATAAAAGATGTATTAAATTTGGTCATTTGTTTGCCTGTTCTCTATTAACAGTAAAATTTATTATAAAAAGAAACTCAGTGTAGTATTATATTGGGGTAAAAAAGGTATTCATCACCTGCTCTCCTTCCAGCTAAGGGTAAATAGTAGGGCAGACTGGGCTCTCTAACCTTGCTAGTAACCAGTCTAGGAGAAGGAAAACTCCACTTAAGAAACTGATCTTGTGTCACATCCTGCTCATGCGGAGGGTTGGTAAATATATATATGCATTTACTATGATGTTATGGTAGTACCAAAAAATAGTACCACAACATGTCTGCTAAATATATATATATTGGCGTAAAAATATTCTTTTTAACCATCATCTTTAAAGAGGTGTATCTGATTTAAGAATAAGATTTATTAATTTCAAAATCTCTTCTAGTTACTGTTTCTAATGCTCTTCAAGACATATTTTTAATGAGTGATGGTCTTGCCTCTCTATTGAAGTACAAATCATTAGAATCTAACATTGTTTCAATAATAAACAAGTCTATTTTTCTGTAGGATAACATTTTGGCATCCTAGAATTAGCAAATTCTTCAAAAGTCTTTTGAGCTGCTACTTGTTTATTGAAGAACTTTTGCAGAAAGATGTGAGTTGAAAAGTGCTAGTGATTAGTATGCTTAGTGAGTTTGTAGCCCAGTTCAATTTCTGTGCATCATTTGCAAGATATACATTCAGGTTTGTCATGAAGAAGAATGATCCTTTTTATTGACTAATGTTGGCATAGACATTGACATTCTTGGTGCATTTTGTGATTTCCTGGCAAAATTTCTCTGCTTTAATGCTTTTTTTTCCTAGATTAAAAAAAGTTGTCATGAATGATTCTTCAAATAGTAACCATAAAATAATGCTGCTTGGAAATGATTTTTACTATAAAAATACATTGGAAATGATTTTTATATTAAAAATGCACTGTAAATTATTTTTACTATAAAATGCATTGGAATTATTTTTACTATAAAAATACATTGAAATGATTTTACTATTAAAAATACATTGGAAATGACATTATTTTACTATATAAAATGCATTGGAAAATTTTTTATAAAAATGCATTGGAAATATTTTTACTATAAAAATACATTGGAAATGATTTTACACTGCACAGAATTCAGCCAGTTGCAATATGTACACTTTTTTATCACTAGTAGTCAACACATTTATTCTCTCTCTTTTGTCTTGTTTTCATTTCTTTTTTCTTATAATAAATTTATTTGCTGTTAAGAAATATGACTGAAAACAATTACCTGTTAAATATGAGCCAGAGTCACATAATGATCTAGATACACTACTGGAGAATAAGATTAACTCATAAGTGATTTTCCTGTGGACACCAACACACTGACCATCAGAAGCCTATATCCATCTGCTCTGTGTAGATTCTGAAGCCATGTGCAAGATTTGTCAGTGTAATAATCGATAGGACCTGTGACAGAGAGTCCTGGGAATCCTGACTGTCAGCATACCTGATGATGATGATGATGATGTGTATGTGTGTGTGTATGTATATATATATATATATATATATATATATATTTAATTGTATGGAAACTAATCTGCTACCATATTGCTTTCATGATTTTAACTTGCTTGTTTAAGCAGAGCAAACTTCAGCAGTGAAAGATTTGAAAAAGTAAAATCTTTCACTGCCTGAAGATTGCTCTGCTTAAAAAGCAAGTTTAAAAAGCATAAAATCAATATTGGTGTAGATTATTTCATAAAGTAAATATATACAAGAATATTATATTTATCTATTATTAATATCATCATCTTGAGCACTTTCCTAATAATACTGTTTATATTGGCTTACTACTGTCTCATCAAGTGTTAAACCATACACTGGTTGTCTATAAAGTGTTGTTATGGGTCAAATAGGAGAAAATCAATATTTATAAAAAAAAGGTCTGCAAAATGGATTTATGTTTTTACAAAAAAAATGTTTTTTTTATTTACATTAACGACACATGTTTAGTTCTGATATCTTCTTCAGCATTAACCACATTCTCCAACACACACACACATCTATATTGTTCCTGTGTTCCACATATCTCTACTTACACACGCACACACACATATCTATATATATATATATATATATTATATAATAGTTGTGCAAAGAAGCACGTATTTATGGTCTTTTCTGATTATCCAATTCTTTAACATAGATTGTTTTGGCATAATAATTGTCCTTAATCTTTGTTTTTCATTGATTTATTTTATGGAATGTCAGCTTTTGTTGGGTACTTTATACTGAAGTCAATTCATCATTATGGTCTCAATTATATATAGTACAAAAACTTTTTTCTCAATCATTTTAAACAGGTAAACACTTTCTTCTCTCAAACAGATCTATTTGACTCATAAATTGATACCCTTACAAACAACTAACATTTTGGGTCAAAATGATCTTAAGTGTTATGGTAAAGAAGATGTAAATCCACACTTCCAAAAATTCTAGAATTGGGTCCACATGACTGAATTCAGTTTAGTTTCATACTCAGGATACCCCTTTTAGTAAGGTCTTGTCCATCTGTAAAGGAATACAGGATAGAAAGAGAATAATAGAAGAGAGAGATTATTTTCATTGTGACAAATATGAAAATCCTCAAACAGATACGTACATATGTAGATAAAAGCAGACTGAATCATGGTAAAATCATTGCAAGATAAAAAGTATTATAAAGAAAATAAAAAACAGATGAATTGATGCAAATAGAACCAGAATGACACAGAAATGCTAATTATCTAACTAGAAATGTAATGAAGACTTACTCATACCCAGGACACCCATTTTTCTAGAGGGTCTTACCTCTTTGTAGAAGATGCCTTCAGTAGATTCTAAGCTTTGTTGTCAATTATTTTAAAATGGTGTTTTATATGAACAAAGTTAAGTTTATTCCCAAATATGCATCAAAGTTTGAAATAATGAAAACTACAATTATTTTTGCCTCAATTTAATATTTTTATTGGAGTTACTACAAAATTTTGCATGTAGATATTAGTATACACACATAGAATAAATATCCGCGATTGATTGACATGAGAGACATTCAATAAATAAGGGATTTATTTAAAAATTCAAAATGATTTTTTTCTGTCTCAGGCATAAATGTAAACTGAGCATTGTTAGAATGGTTATACAAAAAAATAATTGTGCAATTGTTTTGAGTTATTCAAAATAGCAGCAAATCATATGAAATTTACTGGGAATGTGATGTGTACGAGAGAAGCATGTTTTAATTAAAAGAAACAAAAATTTTTTTTACAAATGTGCAAAAATATAGGTTTGCCACAATGAGCTAGACAAAAAGACAGTCCATGGAGGGAAAACACACTAACTCTTTGTTAAAGAAAAGAATCTAGTCACAGCTGTCGTCACATCAACATCCCCAGTAAAATTTCATATGATTGCTGCTATTTTGAAGTAACTCAAAACAATTGCACAATTATTTTTTTGTAATAAACCAGTTCTAACAATGCTTCAGTTTACAGTATTATGCCTAGACAGTAAAAATCATTTTGAATTTTTCAAATAAAATCCCCTTATTTATTGAATGTCTTCTCATGCATCATCGCGGATATTTATTTCTATGTGTGTATACTAAATTCTACATGCAAAATTTTGTAGTAAACTCCAATAAAAATATTAGAATTGAGCAAAAATAATTGTTAGTTTTCATTATTTCAAACTTTGATGCTATTTGGGAATAAACTTTAACTTATGTTTTCATATAAAACACCATTTTAAAATAATGACAACAAGCTTAGATCTTACTGAAGGCATCTTCTACCAAAGAGTTAAGACCCTCTGAAAATGGGTGTCCTGGGTATGAGTAAGTCTTCATTACATTTTAGTTAATTAATTAGCATTTCTGTGTCATTTCTGTTCTATTTTTTGCATCAATTCATTCTGTTTTTATTTCTTTATAATACTTTTATCTTGCATGATTTTACCATGATTCAGTCTGCTTTTATCTACATATGTACGTATCTGTTGAGGATTTCAATTTCACAATGAAAATAATCTCTCTCTTCTTATATTCTCTTTCTATCCTGTATTCCTTTACAGATGAACAAGACCTTACTAAAAGGGTATCCTGAGTATGAAACTAAATGAATTCAGGATGTGGACCCAATTCTAAGGAATTTTTGAAGGTGGATTTACATCTCTTTACCATAACACTTAAGCATCATTTTGACCCAAATGTTAGTTGTTTGAGGTATCAATTTATGAGTCAAATAGATCTGTTTGAGAGAAAGAAAGTGTTACCTGTTTAAAAATGATTGAGAAAAAAAGTTTTTGTACTATATATAATTGTAGACCATAATTGATGAATTGACTTCAGTATAAAGTAACCCAACAAAAGCTGACATTCCATAAAATAAATCAATGAAAAACAAAGAATTAAGGACAATTATTATGCAAAACAATCTATGTTAAAGAATTGGATAATCAGAAAAGACCAATAAATATGTGCTTCTTTTGCACAACTATATATATATATATATATAATATATATATATAGATATGTGTGTGTGTGTGTGTGGTGTAGTAGAGATATGTGGAACACAGGAACAATATAGATGTGTGTGTGTGTTGGAGAATGTGGTTAATGCCTGAAGAAGATATCAGAACTAAAACATGTGTCGTTAATGTAAAATAAAAAAAACATTTTTTTGTAAAAACATAATCCATTTTGCAGACCTTTTTTTTATAAAATATTGATTTTCTCCTATTTGACCCATAACAACACTTTATAGACAACCAGTGTATGGTTAACACTTGATGAGACAGTAGTAAGCCAATATAAACAGTATTATTAGGAAAGTGCTCAAGATGAGTGATATTAATAATGGATAAATATATATTCTTGTATATATTTACTTTTATGGAAACTAATCTACCACCATATTGATTTTATGCTTTTTAAACTTGCTTGTTTAAGCAGAGCAATCTTCAGGCAGTGAAAGATTTTACTTTTTCAAAATCTTTCACTGCCTGAAGTTTGCTCTGCTTAAACAAGCAAGTTTAAAAATCATGAAAGCAATATGGTAGCAGATTAGTTTCCATACATATATATATATATATATATATATATATATATATATATATATATATACACACACATACACATCATCATCATCATCATCAGGTCATGCTGACAGTCAGGATTCCCAGGACTCTCTTGTCACAGGTCCCTATCGATTATTACACTGACAAATTTTGCACATGGCATTCAGAATCTACACAGAGCAGATGGATATAGGCTTCTGATGGTCAGTGTGTTGGTGTCCACAGGAGAACATCACTTATGAGTTCATCTTTACTTCTCCAGTAGTGTATCTAGATCATTAATGTGACTCTGGCTCATATTTTTAACAGGTAATTGTTTTTCAGTCATATTTCTTAACAGCAAATAAATTTATTATAAGAAAAAAGAAATGAAAAAACAAGACAAAGAGAGAGAATAAATAGTGTTGACTACTAGTGATAAAAAAAGTTGTACATATTGCAACTGGCTGAATTCTGTGCAGTGTAAAAATCATTTCCAATGTATTTTTATAGTAAAAATAATTTCCAATGCATTTTTATAGTAAAAATAATTTCCAATGCATTTTTATAGTAAAAATCATTTCCAATGTATTTTTATAGTAAAAATCATTTCCAATGTATTTTTATAGTAAAAATAATTTCCAATGCATTTTTATAGTAAAAATCATTTACAGTGCATTTTTATAATAAAAATCATTTCCAATGTATTTTTATAGTAAAAATCATTTCCAAAGCAGCATTATTTTATGGTTACTATTTGAAGAATCATTCATGACAACTTTTTTAATCTAGGAAAAAAAAGCATTAAAGCAGAGAAATTTTGCCAGGAAATCAACAAAATGCACCAAGAATGTCAATGTCTATGCCCAACATTAGTCAATAAAAAGGATCAATTCTTCTTCATGACAAAACCTGAATGTATATCTTGCAAATGATGCCACACAAATTGAACTGGGCTACAAAACTCACTAAGCATACTAATCAACTAGCACTTTTCAACTCACATCTTTCTGCAAAAGTTCTTCAATAAACAAGTAGCAGCTCAAAAGACTTTTGAAGAATTTGCTAATTCTAGGATGCCAAAATGTTATAGAAAAATAGACTTGTTTATTATTGAAAACAATGTATAGATTCTAATGATTTGTACTTCAATAGAGAGGCAAGACCATCCACTCATTAAAAATATGTCTTGAAGAGCATTAGAAAACAGTAACCTAGGAAGAGATTTTGAAATTAATAAATCTTATTCTTAAATCAGATACACCTCTTTAAAGATGATGGTTAAAAAGAATTATTTTTACGCCAATATATATATATATTTAGCAGACATGTTGTGGTACTATTTTGTGGTACTACCAATAACAATCATAGTAAATGCATATATATATTTACCAACCCCTCCGCATGAGCAGGATGTGACACAAGATCAGTTTCTTAAGTGGAGTTTTCCTTCTCCTAGACTGGTTACCTAGCCAAGGTTAGAGAGCCCAGTCTGCCCTACTATTTACCCTTAGCTGGAAGGAGAGCAGGTGGATGAATACCTTTTTTACCCCAATATAATACTACACTGAGTTTCTTTTTATAATAAATTTTACTGTTTTCTTTTACTGTTAATAGAGAACAGGCAAAACAAATGACCAAATTTAATACATCTTTTATTTTGATTACATGAGGTCTCATCACTTGAGCATGTAATTGATTATATATATATGAAGGCGCGTGGGCTAGTGGTTAGAGTCGTGGAAAATGGACTCGTCGATTCAAGTTCAATTCCTAGACGAAGCTGTTGGCATTTCACATAGCGCTAATACCCTTGGGAAAGGTATGAATCCATATATTCTCACTCCAGCTATGGGTTAAATAGTAGGGCAGACTGGGCCCTTCAGCCTTGGGTAGGTAACCAGTCTAGGAGAGGGATAACTCTAAATTCAAAATTCCTGAGGTCGGTCCTTGATTGGGTTTGTGGCACCCCTTGATGCACCAATTCTTTCCTATCGACTGTGCCAAAAAGTGTGGATGGTCCAACACAAGCCTTCACCACTATAAACAAATCCCTGTGTGGATGTTCATTGTGTGCATGAACCCTCATACGTCAAAAATTGACGGGAGAGTCCATTTCTTTATATATATATATATATATATATATATATATATATATAATCCAGGTCTATTATTTGTATGATTAATCTTGACTAAATTGAAACATATTCAGGGTGTTACAATTTTTTATTCCATCAGTTTATAAGCAGACTGAGAAAGAAATAAAAAAAACATATACAGATGTTTGCTCTTTGTTGATATATAAGTTACACAAGTTAATCCTTTAATAGAAAGAGAACTATATTGTTACCTTTCAAGAATCTTAATCTGTGTACCCAGCTTATGATCATCATGTCACTACTGCCAAGTATCTTTAATCATTTATAATCAAATCCTTTTTTTTCTAAATTAAAACTAAAGTAGTAAATTATGACCTATATAATTGTATGAAATAGATAAAATAGTGATATAAATGGTTTGGTTTGTTTTGTTTTACGGCATATCAACCTCAGTGGGTCATTTAATGCTGATAAAGTTTTGAAATAAATCAATTCTTAATGGATTATACAATTTTTTTATAAATACATTTTTCTATTTAACCCCTAGATGGGACCCTAACAGGTACTACCACTCCGGGTCAAAGTGGACCAGGGAGCAATGGTGATGAAGGGGTGCTCCACATTTCCCAAACCTCCAAAACTGGAACCTCACCATCAGATAGAGTTTAACGTCATTCCCAGGACATGTAGACCCACAGCCACCGCATTCTAGCACCCATATGATAAAAAGGGGTTGGGGCTTGATATAAATGGACATAAACAAGCACAGATATATATATGAAGAAGTATCACTATAAAAAATATATGAAAAAGACTTATAAATAGATATGAGGAAAATGGTTGGTTGATTTTATGGCACATCAACTCTTATTGGGCTATTAAAAGCTGAAGTCAGTTTTTTTAAAGCAATTATATAGTTCCAAGTACCTAATGATAATCATTTGAAAACAACCGTACCTTCAAGTAACTATTCTTAATGATAATTTATACACAATTATATAGTTTTAAGTAACTATGTACACAGTTTCATAATGTTAAATATCCTATTTAATACATTATTTTAATTTTTCGGACAATTGTCTTCATCTTTATTGTGAAATAATTATAAAACTTCAACGTTCTGCCAGTTGTATCCTCCAGCCTTCTTCAGGTGCACCTTGTATATATGAGCACAGAAATGATTCAACTTGGGAAATCATTTTGAATAGTCTGACTGTTGAGCAAACAAGGCATTGAAGAATTTATGATCTTATTTAAATAATTACATCAGTGTTTTTGCACCCCCATCAATCCCAGAAACATGATCATACCCCCCCCCCCCAAAAAAAAACAAAACTTGTGGTTTACTATTTCATAATAAAGAGGAAGACAACAGAACAAAAAAAGATCAAAATAATACATATCAAGCCTCATCTTAAAAATTAAAATAATCCAATCTAATACTAATAATTTTCAAATAGTTCTATTTGATTTATAAAAGAGACCCTTACAATTACCACTTTGGGTTAGAATGAACCTAAGTGTTATGGTAAAGAAGAAGTGAATTCACATTTCCCAAAGTTTTAGAACTGGGGCCTCACCACTGGATTCAGTTTAGAGTCATACCCAGGAGACCCCTTTTAGTAAGGTCTTATCCATCTGCAGAAAAAACTGTCAGCTCTATTGACAGGGTAAGGAAGATAATGATGGAAGAGACAAAGATCATTTTCATTGTGACAAATATGAAAATCCTCAAACAGATAAATATACGGATAAATAAAAGTAGACTGAATTATGGTAAAATCATTGCAAGATAAAAAGAATGATAAAGAAAATAAAAACAGAGATGAATTGATGCATCGATAAAACCAGACTGATATAGATATGATCTGACTGACATACAAATTCTAATTATGTAAATAGAAATACAAAGAGACTTATTTATGTAGATTGACAGATACAGACAAAGATAGCTGGATACAAACAGATTGAGATTAAATGATAGGTTGAAACACTAAACAGACAGGTAGTAAAATAGATATAAGCCAAATATGTTATGAAGGTATCGGAAATGTACATGCTTAGTAACATTGATTAAAAATCATTATTAAACTCTTTAACTTTTTCTTTTCTTCTACCAGGTCCAGTATTGCAAAGTTAAGGAATTGAAATACTCAACCAAGCACTCAGTTGATGTGTACCAGGTTGCTTGAACTTGTGATGGTCGTTCCATCAGAGAACTGGCTGCCCAACCTGAGGGCAAAAACAGGTTGAAGACCAAAGGTTAAAGATGATTCTGATTCTGAGAGTTCTGAATCTGATACTGGAGGTAGATATTGTACTCCTTCCAGAAAATTAAGGGAAAGCAAAGTTTATGACTCTCCAGTTGTCCCATTCCAAGGAAGCATTTTAAAAAAAAAGAAAAACCTGATTCTGAGAGTTCTGAATCTGATACTGGAGGTAGATATTGTACTCCTTCCAGAAAATTAAGGGAAAGCAAAGTTTATGACTCTCCAGTTGTCCCATTCCAAGGAAGCATTTTAAAAAAAGAAAAACCAAGATGCTTAATAGCAAATTTTTAAAATACCAAAATAAAAAAAGAAATGGCATAAAATAATCAGGAAATCATGGGTGAGAGAATAAATGCAGATCTGTGGCAAATTGATGAATAATCTACTGTTAGGTGACGTCCAAGAATTCTGTCATCAAAGTAGTTAAAGCAACATCACTGAAAGTTTTGAGATAAAAATTAAAGTCACATCCAGAGTCAAATTATATTCCAAGAAATATGAGTTCTTCCTTTTCTCTTTTTGGCAATAACTGCTATCCGGGAGGAAGTCGGAGAACAATTAGAGTGACACTAACCTTTTAAGAAAAAGATGATGGTTCACTGGGAAAAACCGGAAAAAGTTGCATTTGTAAGGACTGTGCTTGAATATTTATCACAGCTCCATTCTTAATTACAAATGACACTAATACTTGGCATTGCCACCAATAAAGAACAGAATAAGGAGTTGTAATGTGACAATATCTCAGCGTGTATGGTCATAAAAGCAATGAAGATGCTGACGGAAATAATGTCCAGAACATTTTTTTTCAACATAATGTCAGAACACAATGCAGATCAGGAAGCTGCACAAATTGACAAAATATAAAGGAGAATATGTTACAAATGAAAAATTGATAAACAAATATAAAAACTTATCATACAAAAAGACTAATGGATAAAATAGGGAAAGACTAATAGAAAGCTATATGCCACTAGATTAAGTAAGTATAACTCTGTATGTTCAAAGTTTTCTATTGCTGGATGCAATGAATTAAGACCAGTAAAAATGTTGTAAATAAATATTAAATAAAGTAATATTTAATTGTGGTTGGTTTGTTTTATGGCACATCAATAATTTTTGAGTAATTTAATGTAGAAACCGGTGCTTTCAACATGACTTGACCATAAGCCAAATAATATTTAAGTGGAAATTGAAGCATTAGACAAGTATAAATGTGTGTGTTAGTACTAATAGAAAGTTCTGTACGACTGGATTACATAAGTATAAATGTGTGTGAGTACTAAAAGAAAGATGTGTGGATAAAATCTTTGAAGACATGAAAGTAAAAAAAACAAAACAAATGGATTGCAATGTAGATATGATATTAAACAATAGATAAAAGGTCATTGAATTGGTTGATAAAAAAACAGACTAAAATTACTCATATTAAAACAAAATGTAGCAGAAAATATCAGATAAGATATATAAACCCAAGCAAATACAAATAGGTAAGTTGAATGGTAGACAAAAGAATAGTGTATATATATAGTATATATAAATCTCTTAAAAACAAAAATATGAATAAATATATTCACAAATAAAATAGCAACATGCCATTAAATGAGTTAAACTTCACCAAAACCAAAATTGAGAAGCTTTTTATTTTTTCATATATTTCATCTGAAAAGAGGAAAATTGCATCTCAAAGTACATTTGTCTTTGATAATTAAATTTATTCTTGTCAGAAACAGTTGTGGTATATATATATATATATATATATATATAGAGATAGAGAGAGAGAGAGAGAGAGAGAGAGAGAGAGAGAGAGAGAGAGAGAGCTAGGCATGTAGAAACATGTATATAGATATAAATACCAGCATACATATACATAAAAGCTAGGTATGTATGTGGCTAAGTATGTATGCAGAGATGTGCTTACATATCTGTATGTATATGCATATACACATATCCACACATATGTATATGTGGGCAAAGGAAGAGTTATGCGAGTGAGCAAATCATAAAGAAAAAGTATTCATTTTCCGAGAACAAATTCCAAGCTGTTCTCTTATCCTAAAAACGACTAGAAAAACTTCAATGATTCAATAAAAGTAATCTTTAATCTCATAGAAATATTGTGTCCTCACTGACAGACAATCAATCAAAATGGTGAAAACATCAGCGTATAGGTGTAGACACTGTGTGTGTGTGTGTGTGTGTGTGTGTATATATATATATCATTTCTCATGTTTTAAAATTTACTCACTTCTTAGCCCTTTTCATATGAAATTTCCCGCTAAACACAAATAGCTTTTAAAAAAGTTTATGTTTGATTGATTGTGAACAAGCAAGAACAAATTCTCAGAAGAAGTTTTACTAAGCATTGTTCTCAAGTTTAATTCCATTTACCCATCCCTTTTCCTTTCAACTTACTGACTCCATTTAACTCAACTCATCTCTTTCTACTTCATGCCATTATTTCTCTCCATCTTATTAATTCTTAATTTAATATCTGATATTGTATGGAAAAGCTGTCATTTAAAGTTAATTTCTTATGCTAGTCGGCTGTTTTCCTATGTTTTTAAAATGGGTGGGGTTACTTGTAGATCGGTCGGTCAATAGCTATCAAGAAACAAGGTCTGGCTTCTAAATAAGATACAGAAATGACCAATAAGAATACAAGTTTACAGTAATTGATTTTCTATCTTCACAATCCCAGATAGCAGAAAGTTCACCCAGGACAAGAGCTGAGCAAATAAAATGATTTCTACAATCAATTTGATTAGGTGCATATCATTTTGATTGAGTACTTAGGCTGGCAAGTAAATTGCTTTGTCAACTCATTGGGATATTCATTAAGAAAATCACAAAGAAACAATCCAGATTGTTTAAAGATCAGAACAGCATTCCTAAAGTAGATTAGAAATTAAAGAAATAAAATATGTTGCATTCCGAGCAACATTTTAGGAAGAGAATAGAAATAGGATTATACTAATATAAGTGAGTCTTAATTCTAATAGAAAGGTGTCTAACATTGGATTAGACAAGTAGAGATCTGTGCATTAATTCTAATAGGAAGGTGTCGACTACTGGATTAAACAAATAGAAATCTGTACATTAATTCTAATAGAAATGTATTTACTATTGTATTAGACAAGTATAAATCTATATGTTAATACTAATAAAAATGTGTCTACTAATGGATTAGACAAGTAAAAATCTATGCATTAATTCTAATAGAAATGTATTTAATACTAGATTAGACAAGTATAAATCAGTGTGTTAATTCTAATAGAATGGTGGGAACTACTAGTATAAATCTGTATTAATTCTAACAGAAATGTTTACTACTGGATTAGCCATGTATAAAAGAATATATAATTATTTACCCTTTAACAATAGTGATCCTAGTATTGAAATTATCACTTGTCAGTACTTGTTAAATATTATACTAGAATTTACTGATAGTAATAAATTGTACAGACTGGAATCATCTATCCCAAAACCATTCAGTATAAGGTGTTAAATCATGTATGGGTAGCCGATTAATTTTGTAATGAAGTGCAATATTTAAATTAAACTGCTAGTTTGTTAGATTAGCTGGTTGAATTTTACGGCATCTCAACCCTTGTTGGGTGCCTTAGACATTTTTTTTTATTCATTCTTCTTGGGTATTCAATTATTTTTTTTCAAATTCAATTTTTTAAAAACATTTTTAATACTCATTTTTTAAATCTATTTAACTCATCATAGATGAAACACTACAGACTAGGATTTACAAGGAACACTACTAATTGGGACTGATACATATCACAGTGGAAACTTATGGACTGGGGTTAACCAATTGAAACCCTCCCATGGCAATAAGGATTCTAACAAAGTTAAAATGAGTCTACATGTTCATTAATAAGAACAAGAAATGGATGCAAAGATTTAAGAACACAAGATGACCAGAGAACTTAACCTGATTAGCAGCAAATATAAGAAACAATACTTAACATAGGGATCAGTTACCTGCCCCTAGTTCTTTTGTTACTGATGTAGTTGTAGAGGGTGATTAGAAGTCCCTGTTAATGAACATGCATTCCACAGCTTTGTCTTAAATTCGTGAAATTAGGTTTATAAATTTCCAACATCTAGGGGTCAATTTGAGCTTTGATTTTGTTACAAATAATTTTTTAAAATGGCATATAAAAAAGATTAAACATATGGAACTATAAAAGCCCCTCTTTCTTCCTATCTGTCCTCAAAGTTTAATAGTCAACTTGGCTCGAGTTCCAAGCCTAGCCAACCTGAGAGAGATTCTGAAAGAGAAAACACCCAACTGTTGTAAAAAATGTGTTATATACCCACTTCATATCAGGTATATAAAAGGGGACAGAGAGTGAGAGGAGAAGAGGAGATGGGCTCTTACCTTTCTGCTTGTTCTTACTTTTCACCGGCCATCTTCCCCTGAGCTGATTCTTCCTTCTTTTGAGCTGGGTTGTCTGAGCTCATTTCTTGTTTGCAATAAATAAGCAAACTTTGTTGTTTTTTTATTCTTTATTCAAAACCCACAGCCCAAAAGAGTTTCTAATCACGCAGTGAAAACCTGGCATCTTAAGAGCAAAGGGCCCCTATGCCTGCTTCTTCTCACTAACGACCAAAATCTGCTAACTTAATTTCTGTTCTCTTGCCTTCCCATTGGCGGAAGTTGGGGGGTCAAGTAAAGGTCATTACCTCTCAATAATATAACCCCCTCCAATTTTGGATCTTCAACAAACTTCAATTCAAAATCTAACTACACTAAAAAAATAATTTGTAGGCTACCCATGAATTAGATAGCAATTTATGTCACCAAGAAAAAGGGAAGCTAAGATGATGCCTTTTGAAAGAAGTCAATATTAAAATTACCAACTTAATATAAAGAAAGGTGAATATAGACTTTAAACATTTCAAATATCTTTCTCTTGTTACAATGGCTAACTCTTTACTTCAAGTAAACTGTAAACTAAAAAAGAGACATTGAAATTTATTTATAAAACCATTATTCATTTGAATCAATATTGCATAATTCTCAATAAGTGTGTATAGTGTTAATAAAGCTGTTCTTTTATTACAATTACATTTCAACCAGTTTTCTTCATCTGCTGCATCTAGTATCCATAATACATTTCTTATGTGAGCAGCTAGCTAGAAATGCATTCAACTTATACAAGAACCACGAGTTCTCCATTCTTAAAGAAATTCATAGATTAAGTCTTTTTCATTATTAATTTTTAACTAGTTTTTATTTTTCTCTTATTTCAATTGCTTTACATTACAAAACACTCCAGCTGTTTATATTGTAACTTTACAAAAGTCAAATAAAAAGTAAGAAATTACTTGCTGATAGAAGAGAAAAGAATTTGAATGAATATTAAAGGATATACTTACAGTTTTTATATTCTTTTTCAGATTTACCTTGTAAGGCAATCTTTCTCTACAAAATAAAACCAATTTTTCATTTAAAAGACTTGACATAGAATACTCTAAGTTAAAGAATATGAAGCAAGATTTTTTTAAACAGCACATACTTAAATGGGATAATAAAGAGGATGGTTATATATTTTTGAGAGAAAAGTCTAGTATAAAATCATATAAGCATTTAACTATTGATTGATTTTAATGGCATTTCAACCAGTCTAGGATTATTTTATGCCTAAAGGTTAAAGAATTATATTCATTGTATGTTCATATTTACATTTTTTGTGTAGTTGTTTCTCAAAAGGTTTCTTCTAAGATGGAGTTACATTGTCCAATTGAATATGAATAATTTTAAACATCTATTTGAACCCTAGATAAGACCCTAACAGGTACTACCACTCTGCATCAGATTGAACATGGGAGTAATAGCAATGAAGGGGTGATCCCCACTCCCACCCAGATCACCAGAAGTGGAGACTCACCATCAGATGCAGTTTAGTGTCATACCTCAGATACCCTTTTTTTAAGGGGTGGGGCAGTCTTACCCCTCTTACAGTCAGCCAACAGGGCAGTGTAAGTATTTCAGGATATACAATGAGAATATGAAAAATGACAATTTTCTATGTAAGCTCAGTTTCTAAAGCTTATTGAGTAAACAATGGAATAAATTTACCAACTTCATTTAAGTAAGAATACAATAAAAAAATTTTTTAAATCTTAATTCTACAAAATGTAAACATTTCAATATACAACTTGAATTTTCTAACCATCTTGATTCAGGATCAGGGATGCTAAACCTATGGCAGGAAAAAAAAATTTGAAGTGATAAAAAAAAATTTTTTTTAAAATCAATTTTGATAATTTTGATTTTATAATTATCTAATAACAGGGGAATTTTTCCTAACTTTTCTTTTTCATTAAATTTACTTACCATAAATTATAATTAAGCAAATGAAAACTAAAAAGTTTCCACAAAGGTATATACCAGGAGTGGGGATCCTGTGGCCTTAAGGCTACATGCTGCATTCTAAACAATCAAGTGTGGCATTCCATGAACTTATCAAAAGATCACACATCCCTTCTTTAAAATTTGATATCATAATGTTTTCTTTAAAAAAAGCAAGCAATCTCATAAAGATTTTAATTTCTTTTTGGTAAAGAATATTTATTAAATTTAGATTAAATAATTAACATATTTCAAACATTACATTTTCTTTCAAACATACTAAATTATACAGAGTTCAGTAGTCAAAATATATTTCAATATGGGCTTTAAACATGAAATGTTTCCTCCTCCACTGCTCCGGGTAAATTTAGTATTGGATTATTTATTTTCATAGACCTAATAATCCAAAAAGTGGGTGTTATTGTCTAAATTTTATTAGAGTTTACAACAATTTATTTCATGCACTCTCTTGCCATTCATCCATATTGACCATTGATCTTGTCAAGTCCTCTACATGGCATCCAGAATCCATACAGAGCTGATTAATGCAAGTTTTTGCTGATCTACCACCATCAGTATGTCTATGAGTAGGAGTCCACAGGAGAATGTCGCTTATGAGTTTATCCCTCCCTGAGTTGTTTGTCTTATTTAGATGGTTTGTGAGATGGGAGGTAAGAGGCCGTACATCTGATGTTTTGTGGAGTGCTGCTTCCAGGATTTGTTCAAAGCAGCACACAGCATCCTTTTGTAGTTCCCATCGAGCTTTTTGTTAGTGTCCAGGTGTCGCAGACAGAATAGTACTGACACGGCTACAACCTCAAAGAATTCCAGTTTTATTTCATCTGAGAGATAGTATTTCTATATAGTCAATAACTTGTCAATTGCAGTCCATGCCTTTCCTATGCATATTGAGACATTGCTTTCTCTGGAAGAGATATTGATTCAAAGGTATGCAAAATGGTTTACTAATTTCAGAGACTTGTCCTTTAGTGTAGATATTTCTCCATTTTGTTTATGACACATGAACACAGTTTTATCTGAGTCCATGTACAAGTTAATGTCACTTGTTGTCTGCTCCAGGCTATACATAAGAGATTTGGCTTGAGCAGGTGTATTTACCTATTTAGATTAAAATATAAACAGACATTTCAGACATTAGATTTTGTTTTAAACATACTTACATTTTATTGAGTGTAGACAATAAATTTAAATGTGGCTTTTACGATAGAAAATATTCTCTACAACTGCTATCTATTTTATTTAACTTTTCAGTTTTTTGATTTCCAAAATAAAGTGTTCTCATGGATCTTCAAATACTTCTTAAACCATACTTACAAGTAATTTTTTTTCCTGTTTTTCTAAGAAATTATTTATGAAATGCAATTATAATAAAATTAATAATCTGCTGTAAAAAACAATCCCCTGAGAGAATATTTTCCAGGAGATTCAGTTTAGCTCAGTTGGTAGAGCATCTGCCTAAGAAATACAAAGTTCCAGGTTCAATTCCGGCCCTCAACAATTCAGTGCATGATTAACACAGATCTGTGCAGTAAATTAGGGCGCTGATGGTAAGTGTGGTGCTCTACCACAGACACAAAAAAATCTCCCTGGCCTAGCATTAGTGAAAAGGGGGTAGAATACTTCATTATCCAGTGGATACTGACAATAGGCCACTCCACTAACTTTATTTACTAATAACATGGGCACATGCTGTAAAAAACCACAAAACTTGGTCATGGTAAACAAATTAACCCATTAACCCGGATTTAAATTTCAATCAAATTGTAAGAGACAGTAATGAACCCAGAACCTTGTGAGTTTAGTTTTTCTTATGTTCCTACATTTAGGAGTTATTTAATGCAGAAATTTGATTCATTGGTAGAGATGCTGATAGGTACTCATCCTGCATCCTTGACACACAAAAATCTAAAAGGAAACAGTAAAATTGTATCCGTGTGTCCCAGTGTTTTTTCTTTTTTCTTTCCTCACCATTTCAAGCTAATTGTAAATACATTTCAATAGTTTCTTAGAAACGAATTACACAGGATAGGTTACAAGGTAGGAATTAAACAGCTAGTTATTTCTCCAGATCATAAATAAAAACTCTACAATTTATTAAGAAACTTTAATTGGGACCCATAAATTTTTCTGGGGACTCATTCAAAGTAAATATGTGCATCCCAGGATGCACTAAATCAAAAAGCTATCAGCATCACTGCATTTGTAAATGTTTGATGGCAATCATAGCTATATATTTCAATGTAGCATTATAATCATTTTTTAATATTTGTTTTCATTTCTCCTGACAATGGTACAGGAGGATTTATATGGGAAATATTTACTGTCCATGTATGTGTCATCATCCAGGAATTGTTTTCCTGCCTCCTTCCTAGTTGCTGCTTGTGCTCTTTCTCCTGTTGCCTTTACTACACTTTTACTAAGGAGTCATATCATTCTTTTGAGAAGAGTTATCTACCCTAACATTTTTAAATTTCAGGAATGGTCTTTTTTTTTTTTTACTTTTTTTTAAAAAGATTTGTTTTTTTTATCCATTACTCTCCTGCAGTTAATTTACTTCTGTTAGCATAAAAATGATATAGTGTAATAGTTTATGTAGTTTAAGATATGTAATATAATGTAATCTATATTATATATACAATAGTTTATATAGTATAAAAATATGTAATGTAATATATATGTAATAGCTTATATAATATAGAAATATATAATATCTATATAATAGTTTATATTGTTATTTTTCTGTTGTTCTGTCTATTTTAATATAGTGAATTTCTTTTTCTGTTTTATAAATCAAAAAGCTATCAGCATCACTGCATTTGTAAATGTTTGATGGCAGTCATAGCTATATATTTCAATGTAGCATTATAATCATTTTTTAAGAGTATTTCTTTTATTTGACTGATGATAATCATGTTCCCACAGTATTCCTATCTTATACTGATACTTTATACACAATTATATGGTTTTAAGTAATTATTTATATTTAATAATAATCATTTGTTTGCACAGTATTCCTATCTTATACTGATACTTAAAACCATATAATTGCGTATAAAGTAACTATTTATATTTAATAATAATCATTTGTTTGCACAGTATTCCTATCTTATACTGATACTTTATACACAATTATATGGTTTTAAGTAACTATTCATATTTAATAATAATCATTTGTTCCCACACAGTTATATGGTTTCAAGTAATAATAATAATTCTTAGTAGAAAAATATAGCTTTAAGTAATTATTCTTAATACAAACAATTTACACACAGTTAAATGGTATCAAGTATTCCTATCTAATACTATTTTCAAACTAATCTATTTGACCTGTAGATGGGACTCGGGCATCTAGTGTTATTTTATGCCAAGAGGCTAGGCATTCATTGCACATATATATTTATATTTACACATTTAGTGTTATACCTAGGATTCTCCATTTTTGGAGATAGGGGTCATAATCCTCTGCGAAGGATATAGTCAGCGTATTCTTCCAATGATAGGGGGTGGCGACTATTTTTGGAAGTCGATTTTACATTTGTTATTATTAATGTAACTCAGTGAATGGGCAACCTAATCCACTCACTGTCTATATAAACTCAAAAGTCTTGGCGAAAAGCTTCAGTAATCAGAAAACAATAGAAGAGGCAATAGATCCTCAAATCTGATTTTCTCAAGTTTTTTTTCTAGAGATTTTTCCATTGCAAACTGAAAATTCTTGAACTATGATACACATGTGAATTCAAGTCCACAATAAGAAGGTTAACTCATATTTTTAAAAGTTATGAACCTACCTATTAACACTAGCCCATTTGGCTGAGTCTGTAGAATGCACCTCTGTAGTGGTGTAGGACACTGCTCATAATGGTGCCACCTGTTGGTCATGGGTTACTTACAATGATGCTTCAGGTTGGAATCCTTGTTGCTCAGCAGTCCATGACATGCAACACTCCACTTTGGCCCTTACTTAGGCTAGATGGGCAGTTAGAGATGCCTCGTCTAATCAATCAGCTGGTCATGTCAAGTCCTCGCACCTATATGATTGTCCTGATTACTTTTAAAGCACCCCAAAAAACTTTTTATCATATACATGCTAGAAGATAGTGGCTGAGGGATTGAGGTATGACTAACTGCATCTAATGGTGAAGTTTCAATTCAGGAGCTCTGGGAAGTATAGAATACCTCTTTATTGCCATTACTCCCCGGTCCACTCTGACCTGGAGTGGTAGGACCTGTTAGGGCCCATCTATGAGTTAAATAAAAAAAAATGAGTTTTAAAATATTTGAATACCTAACAAGAATGAATAAAACAAAAATGCCTTCAGCATAAAATAACTCAAGGGTTGACATGCAATAAAATCCAACCAACCAGTCATTAACATTCATATGAGGGATGTTCTGAAAGTATTGCCTCCTGTTTTGTTTTTTTTCTCTAAGAAACTACAACAGATACAGTGAGCACAATAATATCATTGGGTAGAGCAATTTTTCAGCTAAAAAATATTTTTTCGATGTAGTCCTCATCATTTACTATGCATTTTTACAAGTGAGATAACCCACTTTTTTTACTTAAGCAATAATGACAAGCATTGTTGTCAGAGACATGTCCACATAGTCCATCTTTCGAGTGAATGTGCCTATTGAGACACTCTTCTTTTTATGGGTTGACAGCTGTGTTGAATGTTGCTTGTCACTTACATAACTGTTGTCTGTCTCTGTTGAAATATATTAACCATTGCTTACATCCACTGTTTGGTCTCTGCAAATGTTCACCAAGTGTCAAAGGGTGAACATTGCTCTGCAGGGAGAAACTTAGTGACACACCTCTACTTTCATATCAAATGCCATTCTGTCAAACTATCATTCAGTTGCTACTATCTGTAATTAAAAAAAAATAGAAGGCATTACTTTTTCAATGGTGGTGGCTATGTTTTGTAGCTGAAAACTTGTTCTATCCAATGGCATTATTGTACTTCTTTTAGTGAGGGCTAGATTTAGATCAGTTGGTTGAGGAACCACAAGGTTCTGGATTCAACACTGGCTTACTACAATGTCACAGTAACTGCTTACTGATGTCTTTAGTATCATTGGATTTCTTTACTTTATGGTATTAACATGTTTGTTTGTTTCAGCATATCAACCACGGTGGGTCATTTAATGCCGACAAAGTTTTGAAAGATTCGTAGCGATAGTTTGGAAGAAAATCTTTTAGCTCAAATTTTTTGCAAAAAATTTTCTATCTAAACTATAGATGGAACTCTAACAGGTACTACCACTCCGGATCATAGTGGACCTGAGAGTAATGATGATGAAGGGGTGCTCCACATTCCCCAGAGTTCCAGAACTGGAACCTCAGCATCAAAGTTTATCAGGACATGAAGACCCTCAGCCATCGCATTCGAGCACCCATATGATAAAAAAGGTAGGGGCTTGCCATAAGGGCAATAGCTTTGGGACAATCATATAGGTTCTAGGACTTGATGTGACCAGCTGATTGATTGAAGGGGGCCTCTCCAACCGCCCATCTAGCCTAAGTAAGGGTCAAAGTGGGGATGTCTTAAGCATCACAGGTCGCCACTCATGGTCAATAGGTGGCCCTAGTTGGGGGGATCTTACCCCTCTGCAAAGGTGAACTCGGTGTATTCTAAAGCCCCAGTTGACAGGGCTATTTAACATCTGTTACTTTATTACTTGAGAATAATGTGAATAAAACTTTTTTATTATTATTGATATTTCAATTAATGCCCTGTACATCATTTTTTATGTCATTTACTGTCAAATGTCTAGTCAGTTGTTGTTCAGTGGTATGAGCTATTCGCTTCTGTAGTCATTTTTTTTTTCATAAAGAAAAAGAGAATCATCTCTTTCCTTATGAATCATGTAAAAGTCGTTAGGGTGGCCTAAAGTTGGTATCACCCAGACAGCGAGGGAGTCTATCTCCTTTTCACTAGCGCTAGACTAAGGAGATTGTTTTGGTGTCTGAGGTGGAATGCCACACCTACCATCATATCCATTACTTTACCACACATATCCCTGTGCTACTCATATGCTGAGTTGGCAAGGGCTGGTATCAAACCCGGAACCCGATTTTTGCAAAATGGATCAAATGAAATGTTGTAGTGAATATTTCTTCTCCCGTGACACAATATGAATTCCTATTTAACAACTAGATGGTTAGTTCTATTTACCGTTTTTTTTAGTTCTTTAAATTTACTCATTCACATGGGCATCTATATCCATACATAAGTGAAGGCATGCATAGTGTAATGGTTATTGTAAAAAAGGAAAGTGGCCAGGTTCAAATCCTGGAAGAGGATGTTTGCAATTCACCTTGGTATGGCAACCGGTCAAAGAGAAGGAAAACCGAACTCAAGACTTTTAAATTACACTTAAAAATTGACCGCGTGTTGCATCCTGCTCAAGCAGAGGAGTTGGGTAAATAGATAAAAATTGACCTGCTCATGAAGGAGGGGTTGGGTAAATGCATACATGCATATGGATTTTTAGAATTATGAACAAATGTGGATCAGTGAATGGTCAGTGTAATCCATGCACTGCATATAAGATATAAAATTGTAGGAAGCGCGTGGTGTAATGGTTAAAGTCATGGGAAATGGACTCGTCGCCCCGAGTTCAAATCCTGGATTGCATTTCACTTAGCGCCAATACCCTTGGGAAAGGTATGAATCCTACTCTCCCTCCAGCTATGGGTAAATAGTAGGGTTGACTGGGCTTTAACCTTGGTTAGGCAACCGGTCTAGGAGAAGGAAAACTCTAGAATTCAAGCCTTGTAACTCTGCTTAAGAAATTGACCTTGTGTCGCATCCTGCTCGTGCGGAGGGGTTGGTAAATTATATAAAATATAAAATTCTAGAATTCTCACAAAAAATACTTACGTAGCTAGAAAAAAAAAAAAAAACTATTATGACATAATATTGTGTAGGGAAGGATTGCTTTGTGAGATGTATGACATGATCCAAAAAATATGTATTTACCAACCTCTCCGCACAAGCCGGATATGACACACAGTCAATTTTTTAAGCAGTTTAACAGGTTTGAATTCAAAGTTTTCTTTCGAGAATGCTTGCTATACTAAGGTGAAAGAGCCAAGTTTGCTCTGCTATTTAAACATAGCTGGAGAGAGAATAGTTGGATGCATACCTTTCCCATGGGTATTAATTGCACTGTGAAATGCAAATTCTCATCCAGTATTTGAACTTGTGTTGCTGTGTCCATTTGCTACGACGATAAACATTACACCATGAACACCTCTAAAATCTGATATATGGTATAAGAAACTTTGCTTAGGTGTTCAGATGGCCATGATACCAAATTGATCTGGTTTGTCAAGGTTTGTCTGATCATAGACCTACATCTGTCATGTTGTGAATGCTTTAATTATAATAAAAATAAAAAAAGTAAAGTAGGCAGATTGGCTTATTGTTGATATCAACTGGACAACAAGGGAATCTATCCCCTTTTCAATAGTGCTAGTCTAGGAAGATGTTTTTTTACATCTGAGTTGGAGGATCTCACCTACCATCAGTTTACTGCACAGATCCAAGCCATGCTATTCATGGCAGCTGAGAAGCCAGTATCAAAACCTGGAGCCTTGTGGTTCTGAAGCAGATACTCTATTGACTGAGCCAAAATGGAATACAGAAAAAGTGAATAAGCCACAGAAAATTATGCAGTCAATACAAATTTAATTTAATTCTAAACAAGGGATCAACATTAAAGTTTATTTCAGGCAATAAATACATATCTAACTATCTATTCATATCTAGCTATCAGTCAGTATAATATATATATATATATAAAGAGAGTTTTATAATTTGCTTGAAGCATTGAGTATATATTGGTTAAGAGGTTGATTTAGAAGGCTATCACAATGCAGGTGTAAAGAAAAAATAATGATACAGTAACTAGACTGCTTCAGTTCCAGTGATCCTTTGAAAAAGAGATATTATCTCAAAAATTCAAGAATTAAATACAGGGCTAACACAAAACATCATTGTTAATGTATCATTATTTTTCTTTACACCTGCATTGTGATATACTTCTAAATCAACCTCCTAACCAATATATATATATATATATATCTTAATCTATTCATTTTTTGTTAGTTACTAAGTTTAGCTTACTCTAGTACACAGACCTCAGGTTACTTACAATTCCAGCAATAATCCTGACTAATCTATTGTACAAGATCTTCAAAACTGCCAAGTTGAACTATACTGTCTTGTTCTTGGAGGCACGTGGTGTAATGGTTAGAGTCATAGGAAATGGATTTGTTAACCTGAGTTCAAATCCTAGACAAAGCTGTTTGCATTTCACATTGCACTAATACTCTTGGGAAAGGTATCCATCTGACTACCTCCCTTCAGCTATGGGCAAATAGCAGGGCAGACAGGGCTCTTTAACATTGGCTAGGTAACCAGTCTAAGAGAAGGAAAACTCTGAATTCAAACCTCTTAAACTCTGCTAAAGAAATTGACCATGTTTCACATCCTGCTCATACAGAGGGGTTGGTAAATATATACTGTCTTGTTCTTGAAATGATCTTGCATTTTTTAAACAATTTCTTAAAAATCTCATTCCATTAGCCAAGCAATGCTGAGTAAGCATTTTTTTCTCTCCAAGATCACAACATAGTAAATTTCATTAACATTTCTTTTTTAAAATTACTAGCAAATATATGCACCCTCCGGGTGCAAGTATTTAAGTTTTAATATAATATATTGTATTAAATTAGAAAGGCTAATGAAACTAAATAAGAATACAGATAAAAAGATTTGAAACAGAGGGAGTATAATAAAAGATTGAAACAGAGGGAGTATAATAAAAAATGGAACAACTGAAACTTACTCTTCCATCACTCTCGTCTTTCATTGTTATTTTTCTAATTTAAGTATTTAGTTTAAGAGGAAGTAAAGAATAAAATGACAGTTATTTTATCTTGTTAATGGATTCTTTTAAGATTCATTGAAGAGATTTTTGCTTATATTCATTAAAATAAACCAAAGAGTTAGAAATCAATAATACTAAGCACATATTTATTAAATTCGATTTTTTAATATTAATATGCAAATTAGCCTTCCCATTCACACTGTAAACTGCTATTTGTTGTATATATAAATATAATTGCATGTTATCAGTACTAGACATAGTTAACAGTATTAATAATGTAAGACAATTTTATTAATATATTGAAGTTTAGATAAAAAATTAAATCATGGAGAATGTGATGTAAATACTAAGGAATTGTGACTTTGAGTAGGAATATATTTTCGGTTACAGACAGAAAAACACACAATCTCCATTATAATAAGAAGATTAATTCACACAGATGCCAATATCAAATATCCACTCTGTTTGGACATTCTTGTACAGACTCTCCTCTACCAAATGTCCGCCTCTTCCTTCTTACTTTGGGAAACTTATATAACAAGGGAAGAGGGGTGGAATCAAGGCAAGTCATTTTTCACTAACATACCAGCATTACACTTATGCAAATGACTACCTTTCACCTACTCTAAACAGCCAATTAATCGAAGAGGTATAACTTGATTACCCATTCATAAAACTCACCAGTACCACCAAATGAATATTACTCCAAACAGACTATTACCAAAGGGGATTTAATTCAATTGTTCATATTCATATACAAACATGTGTGGGACGATATAAAAATACACTACCTACTGTATATAAGTAAACAGTAATGTGTTATTTGGCATCCTTCTGTCTGCCAAAGACGATGGCATAGTTTTTTTTTTTTTTTTTTTTTTAACTACATATCCTGCTGTTGCCCAAGCAGCAGATCACCCCTCTCCACACTGCTGCTGTGGCCTAAAAGAAAGGATAAGAACCTATGCAGTTTAGCAACGGCAGTGTCACAGAAGTTGTTGTGTAGCACTGAAATTCAGTGTTACTCCACCTTAGGAACTCCAGCTCTAGATTTGTTTTCTGGGTTTACTCTCCTACCCTTCCTCAGGATTATGTAAAACGTTCAGCAGTGATGATTTTATAACTGACTGTTTCTAGATAGGTTGACAACCAATGCCAATTTTGGGGTTTATGCATGTAGTAAGTATGCCAATCTTATTACTGTCAGTGCGGATGGTAGTTGGCTCCCCTTGAGCTCGTCCACTCTTTTCAAGCTCTTATTTTTTTTGTTTTTTTGTGATGCTGGTGTTTACTCACCCTCCCCATCAGAAAACTGAGATGTACCTGTTGAGACTGCCAGTTTAGTTGCTTGTTAGGTAAGTTTTATCTTCGGGTTAACTCAGTCGATTAGAGTGTTCGGCTAGAAACCACAAGGTTCCTAGTTTGATACTGGTCCTCGCCAACTCAGCATGGTAGCCAGTGGATCTGTAAAGTAAGGAGGGATTGTGACTCCACCTCAGATGCTAAAATAATCTCCTGGTCTAGCACAAGTGAAAAGAGGATAGACTCCCTTGCTGATTGGCTGATACCGACTTTAGGCCGTCCCGACGATGACGACAAGTCCCAATGTCAGCTATCTTCAAAAGCTTTTAGCATTTGACTGGCATTTTTTTTTTTTTTTTTTTTTTGCTTTTGCCGGTATCTGACCAATGACAGGAAGGAGGGGGGTTGGAATTTGGAGTAATGCAAGGTTATTTAAAACTGTAATGTGTAAGAAAACAATATTCAAATTATTATATCTTATAAACTTTTGTTCCATTTTCATTACTCTATTACTTGTGAATTACAACTTTAAATTAATTTTTTTTTTTTTTTTTTTACAACCACTACATCAATTGATGACCATTCAGATGTAGTTTAGTATAATACTCAGGGTTTCTTTTGAGGTTTGGAGTGAGAGGGGCATCTTTCCTCTGCAGTAAATATAGTCATCACATTTAAGCCCTGTTGACAGGGTTAATCATTCCTTTTATGAAAATTATTAACTTTTATTACTTTGTATAATGTAGGGGGTGGGAATAAAAATACTGATTCTTTTTTTTTGTATATATTTACTAAACCAAGTGCACAAGGACACAAGGTCAATTTTTAAGTTTAACAGGTTTGAAATCAGTTTTCCTTCTTGACCGGTTGCCATAACAAGTTAAAGAGCCTGTTCTGTCCTAATGTTTACCCAGAATTGGAGGGAAAATAGTTGGATGTATACCTTTCCCAAGAGGATTAGCCTTTTGTTCTTGAGGATGGCCATGTGGATGTTTCAGCTAGGGAGGAACATTATATAAGTTAAGTGCTTTGTTATGGAATAATAATTAAAATGAATTAGATCTTTACTGGTTGATTCATCCTTCTGGCCTTTTGCCAACCTCTAGAATTTGAATTAATGTGTTGTAGAGTAGCTAGCACCCCTTCAGCACTAACATATATACTGCCTCAGTAATAGCCTACATTAAAGTGAATTAACAAGCTGAATAATATTCCGGCCGACTTTTCTGCATTGGCTATGCAAATTGACCCTCCTCTATTTAGTGTAAGTTTTGTTTTGTTGTTTGTACTTATTTTGTTCTGTGTTTTGTATGTCTCCACCTTGATGATACAACATTATGTCACATGTCCATTTCCTACAATGATAACCATTACACCATGGGTACCACTGTTTCCTTGTAACTAATAATTATACCATAGAATTATTCAAATCACAACAGAAAGCAGGTTTCTTATCAATATATAAGACACCTATTGTGTCTATGGAGGTGAGAATGTCATAGTACCGACAGCTGTTTCCTACCACTTTTATCTGTGAGAAACCTGTCTTTAATTCTTTTATAAAACAAGAGTTGCCTCCAAATCAAAATAACAAGCAACAATATTTAACTCAATTAGAAAAGAAAACTATGGAATAAGTCAACAAAAAGCAAAAACAATTTCATTGGTTATTGAATATTGATTCCTATAATCCTTCTATCCTACCTCCTCCTTTAACATAGAAGAGTTTAGTGAAAAGTCAGGCTGATGAAAACAATACATTCTAATCACTGATCTGTCTGGCACCTGTGACAATGATTGAAATAAAGGCAGTGCAGATCAGATAAGTACCAAAGTTAATCTAAGTACCAATGGTCAGAGCCAGTTTCCGTATCTACTGTTTGAAAAAAAAAATTCTGAGATTCTAACAAACTGGTGTAGAAGAATTACAGATGGGACAAAAAGTACTTGGTTGTCATAGTCAACATTTTGTATTTTTTAAAATCCTGGGCCAAGTGAAAAATCCTGCAATGCCCTTGTCATACAGTACCTAAATAAGGAGAATAGAATCATCTGTTTTTCATATAAATAATGTCTGACAAAACCCCAGAAGAGAGAAACGAGATCTCATGGGACTTGTTAATTCAACCTAACAATAGTTACTTATTATTATTAGTTACTTGTTCCTCTTGTATAATTGCTAAAATGGGACTTGTTAATTCAAGCTAACAATAGTTACTTATTATTATTAGTTACTTGTTCCTCTAGTATAATTGCTTAGTAAACCTTTTCCCCTATTCTTAATACTTGTATTTCTACCTATTATTCTCTGTTAACTCCGATACTTGAGTTACAACAGCCTTTGTATCCTGAATGGAAGTGGGAGTAATGTCAATGAATTGGTATTCCAAACCCCTAAGAGTTCCAGAACTGGAGTCCTCACACCACCAGATGCAGTTTAGTGTCATACCAAGAACAACACTTCTTTTTTTGGGGGGGAGGGGAGTCTTAACATTCTGCAGGGGATGTAGTAGTAAAATCAGCAGTGGTCTATTGTCAGTATCAGCTAAACAGCAAGAAAGTCTATCCCGTTTTCACTAGTGCAAGACCAGGGAGATTAGTATTATCTGCGTTATTCGGACTATTGTCCCCATCTTCATTGTTATTTGTACAACGTTTCGGCCGATATACCCTCCGGCCTTCTTCAGGTATTTCTTGTCGACTCAGGACTTCTCAGACTCAGGAACCTTCTTTTCGGACTCAGGAACTTTCTTGTCGTATTCGAGAAGGAATTTGTATCCGAGTCCGAGAAGGTTCCCGAGTCCGACAAGAAAATACCTGAAGAAGGCCGGAGGGTATATCGGTCCGAAACGTTGTACAAATAACAATGAAGATGGGGACAATAGTCCGAATAATGCAGATAATACTAATCTTCAAGCCTCATCTCAAACATTCAGAGAAATACCAGGGAGATTGTTTTTGCTTCCAAGGTGGAACACCATCCTGAGCATCAGTTTCCCAATTTACCACACAGATCCAAGTTGTGCTTCTCATGCACTGAGTTGGCAAGGGCTGGTATTGAACCCAGAACCTTGAGGTTCTCAGGCAGATGCTCTATCGAAGTCAGGATATTCTAAGCCCTGCTAACAAGGTTGTGTAACTTGATTAGTCATGCACTAAAATGAAAGAATTCATAAATAAAGTAGCACAGAATTAAAATTAATTTTATTTAATCCATTTTAAGTAAATGGCTATTTCTCGAAAAATCGGTACATTTCACATTAACTAAAACCAAATTTATACACATTTTATGTCCCTGTATCATTAAATTACAATTTATCCAACAGAAAATGTTATGTATAAATCACACTGGCATATTAATTTTGGTTGAATTTTTTTTTTCTTCAGAAAAAGACAAGATAACATTAAGTCTTTATGCTAAATCTGTTTTTCCAAATCATACTGTCTCATATTTTATGCATAACTCTCATATGGATATTTTATTTAAATAAATAAATAAAAACTGAAATCTCTGTATTTGGAGCTGTAAGGATAATAATGTTATTTTGTTTTAATTCAAGATGTTTAACTCATTATATGTACATTAATATAAAGATTTATTCAAAAGTTAATAATTTTCACATTCTAGACATTGCTAAAATATACATTTGCATGCCTAAAAGTATATCATGACAAGGTGGAGAATGAATGTAACAGCTATTCAATTGTTACTAATAACTAAACCAGTAAGATAGTTATGGGAGAGAAGTTTTCACAAGTGTTCATGCTCTCACTTTTTTTTCTTTAACTTCTAAAAGTCTCTAACCTAAGTATTCCAAATCTAAAAATAGAATTACCCTGTCCCAGAAAAATATTCCAAATCTAAAAATAGACTCACGCTGTCCCAGAAAAAGATGTGTCTCATCATTTTCAAAAATAACTTTCCTATTCTGCTGCCAAAATCTAGTGGTTCAACATACCAGCTATCCCCCATCCTAGGCAGTAGGAGTCTAGAAGTCAAAGAGAACAGATCTGAACCAAAATATCAGTTTTAAATTTCATGAGATAATTTTCTATCCTCAAAGCAATTTGAGGTAAGTAATCAATTTAAGAAAATAGGATAATTAAAAACATCTATGAACATTTGTCAGAAATTCCATGTGAATTATCTCCCCCTGCCACTAGGGGGACAAATCGCCAATGGGATATTGGTGCCAGAATCAAAACTCTAGCACTTGTCTGTGGGCCCTCATCCGGGACTGATGTACTTATCAACAAACTTTCTAAGGCTTTATTTCAGCAAACCGCCACTGGCTGTTATAATAGCATACTGAGAACTGAATAATCTACTTGAACAGGGCCCACATAATCAGCTCACTTCTAAGGCATTATACCAGCAAACGTTACCTCAGGCTGGTATAATAGCATACTGAGTGAAGAACGAGAAATGACCCGAGAAGCTTCTTAGAGCCATTTTCCTATCAATGACAGAACACCTTTATCACCACGACACCAAGAACTCTCCTTAAACAGATAAGTCATTCGGTCGAATTCCATTTAATTTGCAAACCCTTTTGTTGTTAAACCCATTTTGTAAACTCTTGTAAATTTTGTAATACAAGTGTCTGCATTTTACTTTTGTGTTTGTTCTTCTTTGTCCGACAATTTGCCAACAACTACGGGGAAATAAAAGCCCCTTCGAATACCGTAAATACTTTTACACTGTACACATACAAAACTTAATACTCACACAAAAACATTGATTATTGCCAAAAATGATACATAAAAAAGACTATCTGTTCAACTCAACCTCCTGTTATTTGTCTTACTATTTGCTTTTCCTGAATTTTTGAGATAAGGCTTGATAATTAGTATTATTTGTACAAGAAAAAGAAGGTTCCAGAGTCCGACAAGAAATACCTGACGAAGGCTGGAGGGCACATCGGCCGAAACGTTGTACAAATAACAATGAAGATGAGGACAACAGTCCAAATAATTCAAATAATATTTACTATTTGCTTGATTTATTTATTACTAGCAGAGCTACCAGGCCTTGGTCAGGATTT
This sequence comes from Doryteuthis pealeii, assembly GCA_023376005.1. Lineage (NCBI taxonomy): Eukaryota > Metazoa > Mollusca > Cephalopoda > Myopsida > Loliginidae > Doryteuthis > Doryteuthis pealeii. Next base: position 100,682,467 of record CM042138.1, on the reverse strand, counting down.
AAAAAGTTAAAAATAAATTTCTTATCTATATTTATATATAGATGAATAAAAATTATTTTTCTATATATTTGTTTTATTATCTTATTTCTTATATATTATTGTTTTAAGTTATTTTTATTATTCTTCTTGCTTTTTTATTTGTCTTTTATCTTTTATCCATCTATTCTAAATAATTAAAAAAATATATATCATTGATTAATATCTTTATTATATTTTTTATTTAGCTTTTCTTGTGGAAAGTGAAAAGTAATAAGTTTCTTAAACCTTTCTTGGACAAAAATAGAGTGTGGATTTTAATTAACTTTGATCTTTGCTGGTATCCACCAACTTTCTTTTATAAAAAGACATGTGCTTAGTCATTGAACATACAGAATCTTTCTTTTACATGTATAGATTTCTTTTAGCATTAACCATTTATCACAGTTGAAGAAGCCTCTGCAACTATATTAGCTATGTTCTATAACAAATTTGTTATGCTAATTGGCTAAATTCACACTACTCTATTATGAAATGCCACAGAAACTTGGCAGTGCAATGTAGATTCCTACCATTCACCAAAATATATTGTAATTCTTTTTTTCTCCAAGTGTTCTTATATATTCCTGATTTAGTAGTTATATTCTTTCCATTATTTCTTATTTTGATCATGAGCATAACAAATAGCAGTGGCAAGAGGGAGACTCCCTGGAAGTTGCCTCTATAGATTTTTACCTCTACTGGGGTATTATTATTATTATTATTATTATTATTATTATAGTAGTAGTAGTAGTAGTAGTTACTTGAAATCATATAATTGCTTGTAAAAAAATTTAAGAAACAAATCCATATTGGCATTAGATAACCCAATAAAAGTTGACATGCCACAAAATCAAATAACCAGTCATCACATTTTAAATTCATTTTACCAGCCATTTTATATTATCTTTTAGGTTCTGTTCCAGAAAAGTCATGTTACCATGGTTACAGATAGGAGTACTCTACTTTGCCTCATGCGTGACCAAAGAACGTGCTGAAAGGTGATCATTAAGTCCAGAAAATTAGAGAAATCCTGGGCAAACTTGTAAACTAACAACCAGAAGTCACATTTCTTGATTTGTTGTAATTTGGAGCTGTAATTTTCAGAGAGAAACAGTCAATGATATTGAGTTGCAAATCCATTAAAGACAAAATTATACCAAGACAAATATCTAGGCCAGAAAAGTACATTTGTATCACATTCAAATGATAGAAGGTAAATTTAGAATCAGGAGCTTAAAGGGTTATGAGAGTGCTAGAATTTTCCATAGTCTTTTCCTCTTGATCCAATTGCTTTCAACTATTGTCGAGGACAAGAAGAATATATATTTGTTGTGGTCTTCATCTCAGTGAGGAATGCTAAGATTTGAATTACAATATTAAATCATGGAAATTGAAGTAGTTTAAGTGTTTACAAGACTAGGTCTCATTAGAAATGTTGTAATTTTGAACTGGTTTTGAATGAAATCTGCTTGGATTTTATGTATTAATCATTAAACATATTTAAGACATCACTTTCTTCTGTGGAGAGTTCTTGCTCTCCCTCAATCTTGATATATGTTCACTTGTAAGAAAACAAGAAAAAGTTAAATGAAAAATTAAGATCAACTTTGTTGAATTCAATATGACTGGTTGGTATGAAGAACTGATACGCTAATGTATACACACGTATATATTTGCCAACCCCTCGGACAAGTAGGATGTGACACATGGTCAATTTCTTAAGCAGAGCTTAACAGGTTTGAATTCAGAGTTTTACTTCTCAACCAGTCGCCATATCAAGGTTAAAGAGCCTAGTGTGCCCTACAATTTCCTCATAGCTGAAGGAAAAATATTTGGATTCATACCTTTCCCAAGGGTTTTGGCACTATTTGAAATGTAAATATGCCTCATCCATGATTTAAATTTGCTCAGTCCATTTCCTATGATGATAACTTTTACACCCCACGTCTATACATATATATTAAAAAGATATAGATATATAACCTATTTAAGTTCCACCAAAAAAAATCATTAGGGTTAATTGTAATTAATTAATCAAGAAATTGATTAATTGAAGATAATTGCCCAATTGTGTGTATTACATCCTACCTGTGGTGAATAGCTTCAGTAAATACCTACATTTCTATCTTAAATGGGTTTCTATTTAGCTTAGATTTGTATTCAAATAAATAACAGCATATTTTTCATATTTAACATCACAGTATTTCTTTTTAACTATTTTTAATTCAACAACAGATTAAGCCTTAGTTAATATTTTAAGATAAATACCTCTACATTACATATCAATCTTTATAAAAAAAAAATTAAAAAAAAAAATTTCCTTCCACATTTTAGTATAGCATCATTTCTAGCCAGATCCTAATATATCTCTGAGTTGTCAGTTTTGGCAAGGCTGGCCGGTGCTATCCAAACTATGATGCTAAAAGCAAAACTGCACCATTTACCAATTTATTTGATCACCTCGATTAAATTTTCAAAGTGATTGACTAGCAAAGTTCTTTTCATTCTTCTTTTTTGTTCTATTTTATTAAATTCTTACTCCTTCAGCCTTCAAGATATTTACCAACTATAGTCACTTCACAAGTGGCTGCTGAAAAATCAGGAATCCGTTTCAGTGCTACCACTTTATTTTCAATGCCACACAGACTCCACTTAGCACTAACCAATTTTATTCCTGTCTATTAAACAAAGGAAGAAAGTGAAAGTGAAAGAAAGTTACAAATTGAAAAGAAACGAGATTTCCATTTATTATGTTTGCCTTTCAGCGAAAAACCAGACTCCAGTTTTAAAAGATTTTCTTTTTCAACCAATACTTTAATGTTACTACATTGCAAAGTGACTTTTATTTAAAATGACTTTTGTCTATAGTCTAACAGCAATAGGAACTTATTACAAATAAATTACCACATGGATATATACTTAAGATTTGAATAATAAAAAAAGAACACACACACACACATATATATATATATATATATATATACACACACACACACACACACACACACACACAAATATATATACATAACGGGGTGCTAAAAATTCTCAGCCAAACTAAAAAGGAAATTATCATTTATTTTCTTTGAATTTTTAATGCAATCGTTTAAAAGAACCATGAAAAAAATTTGCTAAAGGAGGAGAAATAAGTAGCAATGTGCAAATTTTGTTGAACTCCAGGATAAATAAAAGATATGCTCTGTTGAATGAATAAAAGATGTGCTAAGTATATAGAACTGTAGGATGATAAAAGATGTGCTAAGCATGCTGAACTGCAGAATGAATAAAAGATGTGCTAAGTATATAGAACTGCGGGATAATAAAAGATGTGCTAAGTGTGTGGAACTGCAGAATTAATAAAAGATGTGCTAAGTATTCTGAACTGCAGAATGAATAAATATGTGCTAAGTATATAGAACTGCAAGATAATAAAAGATGTGCTGAGTATGCTGAACTGCAGAATGAATAAAAGATGTGCTAAGTATTCTGAACTGCAGAATGAATTAAATATGTGCTAAGTATATAGAACTGCAGGATAATAAAAGATGTGCTGAGTATGCTGAACTGCAGAATGAATAAAAGATGTGCTAAGTATATAGAACTGCGGGATGATAAAAGATGTGCTGAGTATGCTGAACTGCAGAACGAATAAAAAATGTGCTAAGTATATAGCACTGCGGGATGATAAAAGATGTTCTAATTGTATATCTCCAGAACTAGATCCTCGCCATCAGATACAGTTTAGTGCTATACCCAGCATACCCCTTTTTTGGGTGGGTCTTATCCCTCTGCAGGGGATACAGTCAGCATACTCTAAGCTACACCGACAAGTAGAAACTACCTTTCAGTTAAAATATATTGGAATCTATTTGGACACACATGTAAATGACAAATAGGCCTTTCACAGCCCTTCTAGAGGTCATGTGAGGCCAGCCATAAAAGTAAGGAAACCCAAAGATTTGCCCTCTTTTTGCCACTCTCACCAGTAGCAGTTCCAAGACAGAAATTGCTTTGTAATAGACCAAGATTGCGACATAAAGCAATACGTCCCTCTACCACCAAGAGCTCAATCAACCTAATCTCTACAAATTGAACTGGACCACATGTGAATGAGCTACTAGGAAATTCAACCAGCAGATAAGTTTCTGCAAGCATATTATCTGCATACCTAACCTTTCAACAGTGAAAACTCAAAGCAGTGCCTCTACCACAAAGAGGCTCAGATCCAAAAACCACATCTACTACAAATTGAACTGGCTCACATGTGAATGAACTACCAGGAAATTCAACAGATAAGTTTCCGCATGCAAATTATGTGCAAACCTAACCTTTCAATATTAAATTATTGTTGTTTATTTTGTTTCTATATAATTTGTATATCCTTGTCCTATTCTGTTGAGTAAATTTCTTCTAGTAGCAAAAAACTTTGTCTTTTTTTTTTTCTCTGTGCACTTATATACAGTTTACAACCCTTCAACACTTTAACTGAGCTTCTTTTGGGGATAAAATTCCCCATAAATATAAAGGCTATATTATAACTAAGTTCAACAGGATTCATATATACAGTTTTGAATGTATAAAAGCATTTTTTTTTTTTTCATTTCAGTAGTTACAAAGCAGATGAAACATAAAACAAGCAAATAGAATTAGTTGTGAGTGTTTTAGAAACTGACAACTAACAAAGTAAATGGGTTGGTTTATTTATGTGTTTATCTTTAAAAAAATAAATTAAATTTTCTTGAATAAAATTTGCTACTAAATAGAAGATTCTGTTCTTGATAAATATCGGTACATATCTTTGTTGTTTATATTGTTCTACTAAGAAACTTTTAAGTGAATTTCTCTAAATGATAAATTCAAATTTTTTTCTTCTGTTATTCTATGATGAATCTTAACAAAGGTGTAATAAGATGAAAGTTGCAAAACACCAGTAAATAAACGTGTACTAATGTTTCCAGTGATAAATAAATAAAAATAAACAGTTTTCAATAGTGTATTCAGTCTTTAGCTCAAAATAAAAAAAAAAAGCTGGAGACTTTTAGATATATCTCATAGTATACAATTTGAAACATCATCATCATCATCATAAATTACTTGTTTCTTCTTAGGAAACTTCTAAATATATCTAATAGTATACTTTTTGAAACAATCATCATCATAAATTAATTCTTTCTTCTTTTAAACATCATCATCATTATCATAAAAAATTACTTCTTTCAAACATAGCCATCATCATCATCATAACAAATTACTTCTTTCTTCTTTTAATCATCATCATCATAACAAATTACTTTTTTCTTCTTTTAAACATCATCATCATCATAACGAATTATTTCTTTCAAACATCATCATTATAACAAATTAATTCTTTCAAAAATCATCATCACCATAAATTACTTCTTTCTTCCTAGGAATCTAAATATATCTAATAGTAAACCTTTGGGCACATCATCATCATCCTCATAAATTACACCTTTCTTCTTAGCATATCAATGTAATAAGCTGCTTTATCTTCATTGGCTAGTGATCATAGTCTTATTGGTAGTACTGCTAAAATTAAACTTCAGTGAGGTTTTGATTTTTAGGAGGGTGCATTGTGGTTGGTAAGTTCAAGAATTTTTCTTAAAGAGGGAATGAGAGTTTGAAAAATCATCTGACCACTGCATAGCAAACAAGATTCAAGTGCAATAATGACTTATATTTCTGCAGCTGATGATGATGATGCCAACCTGGCAATGCCCAGTCCTGCCTACTCTGTCTGACTGCTAACTATAAACTGCTCAAATGGACAAATATCAAATCTCCCCAACAAATTCTCTAAATGGATAAATATCCTGTTTTATATGTAGAAACTTCTAAACACATGTATACTTTAACTGACATGACCTGATCATGAGTGTTTTTTTTTTATTGGACATCTAACTTCATTGTGTATCTTCCAAGATGAAGCCACACTGTCAAATATATTACAATAGTTTTAACAGTAAATCAAGACTTAGAATGTCTATATCTCAAAGTCAGGATAATTGTGGATTTGAATGTTTCTATCAGTCAGACAGTTTTAAGAGATTTTTTACATTATTGCTCAAGTTAATGTTTGATAATATTTTTTAGAAGTTCCAGAGAATGCTTGATAGATTTTAATGGCATATCAACCCATCTGGGATTATTTTATGCCAAGAGGTTAGGGAACAATATCTATATTTAAACTTTTGTAGTTAATGGTTTTAATGATATGTTAGCATCAGAATGAAAAGAAAGTGTAAATTGAACAATTAATTTAATTTTTCTTATATTCTAAATAAGATAACACCAGGAAAATTTGGTTTGGATTATTTTTTAATGGCTTATCAATTCCTTATGGGTTATTTAATGCCAAAATTTGATTTATTTGTAAATATTCAATTGTAATCATAAGTATGTTTTCTATGTTCCATTGTATTTGAAAAAAAATTGCACTTTGATAAGATAAAGAATTTTTCCATGCTGTAGCTGCGTCAGTGCTACTGTATGGCTGTACCAATTGGACTCTAACAGAACACTTAGGAAATGTTGAAAAATGTATTCATTGTATTAGTGAGACCTTATTTGGAATTTGCGAATGTGGTATAGGTCCAAGATTAATCAAGGACATCCAACTCATCGAAGGAATACAAAGAAGAGCTACTAAAGTAATAAATGATTAAAAAAACCTTTCATATGAAGAAAGACTAATGCTTGATGTAAACTACACAAGGATGCTGCATGTTATTCTGAACAAATATTAAAAGCAGCAATCCAGCAAAAAAATACATCAATCAGATCTGTGCTGATTCTGAATGCTGTGTATAGGACCTACGAGAGATGATAGCCGATAGGTTGGTTCTTTTCTTTTACAACATATCAATATCTGATAGGGACAGTTGGTGAGAGAGAGTTATGGGCACACATGCTGTCAGCATAACCTGATGATGATGATATGATCTCAAGTATACTTATCAAATATCTTGAAAGAAACAATGCTACAAAATCTTATGCTCATTTCTTTCCACCTGGTCTTGTGCCATAATTAACTAAGCTAAATAAACATCAATATAGTTTTGGTTTATTTTGTTCATGGGAAAGAATGAGATGATTATTTCACCTTTGAGGAACCAATGTTATGATTCTCTTAGGGTAAGGTAAAGTGTTCTTCTTGATTTTATATATCACTATAGACATTTTAATTCTGGGTCTTTGCGTGTTTATCCACCTCTGACCAAAGACTTGTTTATTCAGTCCCCATTAGTTATTGTTAGACTGGCCAGGAAAAGATGGAGGTCATGTGATTAGGCCAATATTTTTTCTTGGGTTGCTAGCCAAGAGTTTGGGAACTTCTGAACTAAGCCAAACCTCAAGAGCATTAATGTTACTAGTGATTTAGCTAGATAAGAGCAAATATTTGAAGGAATAAATCTATAGTAGTAATGATAATTTCTATGATTTTTATTGGTGAGTTGACAATAAACTCAAAAGTTGTGCCAACTACTTATCAACCTGATAGCCATTAATGATCACAGGTTTTAGATTACGTCTTAGTCTACGTCTCAGAATGAAGAAGGTAAGAAATAGGATTTTATTTTGCATTTCAAGTTGAGTGAGTTTTAAAAATCTCAGTAACATTCAGTTTGTCACATAGAAATTTATTTTCCAGCTTTTTCTTTCACATGCAACACATTTGCATTATTTTCTATTTCTTTGAATACATACCAAAATAAAAATAGATTATATTTGTCCAGATAATATATATTCACACATTCTATAATATCAATTATGGTTTGAAGTAATTATACTTAATTCAAGTATGTCTATATAAATCTAGTCACTCAAAAGCGATTACATGGTTTCAAGTAACTATTTTTAATTAAAGAATTCCTATTTAATACTAATAATTTACACAATTATATGGTTTCAAATAACTATTCTTAATTCAAGAATTCCAACCTATCATTAATAATTTGCAAGCAATTATAAGGTTTCATGTATTCCTATCTAATACTAATAATTTGTACAATTATATGATTTTAGATAACTATTCTGAATTTAAGCAATCCTGTCAAATAATAATAATTTTACAAGTTATGATATGGCTTCAAGTATTCTTATCTAATACTGATAAATTACACACAATTATAGGATTTCAGGAAACTATTAATTCAAGCATTCCTATCTAATAACTTGCCAGCAATTATATGGTTGCAATAATATTGTTTAGATTTTTGGACTGTTGTCTTCCTCTATTGTTATATACACAACATTTTGGCCTTTTTCGGGTGTTTCTTGTCAAACTCAGAAATTGTCACAGAACATTAAATAGAATCTTTTATTTAATCCATTGAATTAGATGGTTCTCATTCCATGAACCATGTTGGAGTACAAGAGTTCAGCAATGTTAAGTATTGTATGTTATTTTCACCTGTAGTCAGGATTGAACCTCCAGCCTCCAGATGATTGTCACTTAAAATGGTATTAACTCATTATCTATATCCATTATGTTATGTGTTCTACTGGGCAAAAATTTCAACTAAGATTATATTAGTATTTATTTGGCTTAGGAATCATTTAAAATAACAAGTAACAGGTTTTTTTTATTTTATTTTTCTCCACTATAAAGAATAGATTCATCTTTCTTTGAGAGATTGTGTTCCAGTCATAATTCATTATGATTACTATTATAGACAATAATAAATTGATGATGATGATGATGAAAGACAAGTGACTGTTTGAGTGTTTTGGAGATTTTAAAGATTTTGAAGATCAAAGCAATTCATAAGTCAAATTCTACGGACAAAATCTACTTAAAATATACATTGAAGTATTCATTAGATCTTCCTTAAGTATTTTTTTATATTATGGACAAGAACTGTCAAAGTGTTCCTAATCACAATGGCAGAGTAAGAAATAAGAAAGTTGAGAAAAGACCTGAGGACAATTTAAACTATTTTCAACTTTTATAACATTATTTAAAAAGTGCTATAAAATATTTTCAGTACTTGTCCAGAATATTCTACTGTTTGTACAAAAAAAATTTAATTCAAAATATAATACATTCAGGATCTGTTTTTTTCCTTCATTTTTTTTAAACAGAAAAGTTACATTTTTGTCACAAAAATGATATATCAGCCACTGGCTATAAATAGCCATCTTCTTAGCAAATTGTGAATGAAAGACTAAAGAAATATAGTGTGTGTGTGTGTGTGTGTGTTGTGTGTGTGTGTGTGTGGAGGGTTCTAGACAGTTGAAGACATGGTTTTTAAATGTAAATGCTCAGTAAAAAAAAAAAAAAAATGAATGTAATGACAGAAACTTTTTTTTATCTGAATGGTGAATACAAGTATCATATTTATATATGATTTTTTGTACATTATGATAGACATTTCCTCAGTGGAATATTCTGGACAACTACCATATTTCCCTAAAAGGGTACCTGCAGAACATAACACTGATTTATACAACTCTAGAGATAAAAATCATCTATATACATATTTTATGGAGTTGTGTGGTATAATGGTTATAATCATAGGAAATGGACACAGCAAACAGAATTCCAATCCTGAACAAAGCTGTATATGTACCAGTGGTATTAAAAAAAAGAATACACAAAAATGTCCCAACAGCTAAAATTATATACCTATTGTTTCCTGAACAAGCAGTATGTTGCAGGGATACAAAAATCGAAAAGCTTACTTAATAATTAGGTTCATTATCACTATATGGCTCCACCACTCCCTGGTAGAGTAAAAGACTATCTCCACTGTTCAAAGAACAGAAGCAAAGTAAGATCAAGAATGGATTTCTGGACTATCGTGTGACATCCCACAAAGGCCCCTATTCTCTAAGGAAGATAAATATTTATTATCTCCCTACACCTCAACATAGACATTATTTAGCATACAAATCTTTAAAAAAATCTATAGCTTCAATCTTTCATATTGTGGATGGGGTTTTCCCACCATAAGTTTTTTTTAATCAAAATAGACAATATAATCAGGCACAGATTGTTTTTATTGTGATAAATAGGAAAAATAAATAAATAAAAAGGAAATAACGGAATAAAATGAAAGAGAAAACAGATTAAAACACTATTGCAGCCCTTGCCAGTAAAACTCTGATATTGTTATTATAAAAAACATATCTCTTGCTCTACTTCACAATGGCATGTAATGGGTGTGTCCTTTATGCTGGACTACATAGTCCCAATGAATTCCATCCATGAGAAAGTACACATCTTGAAAAATGCAATAATAAAGAACACTATTGCAGCCCTTGCCAGTAAAACTCTGATATTGTTATTATAAAAAACATATCTCTTGCTTTACTTCACAATGGCATGCAATGGGTGTGCTTTTATGCTGGACTACATAGTCCCAATGAATTCCATCCATGAGAAAGTACACATCTTGAAAAATGCAATAATAAAGAAAATTAGAAATAAGACTCATTCTTCTTTTACCCAAGTATATAAAAGGAGGCACATGGTGTAATGATTATCATTCTAGGAAATGGATACAACAACCGGAGTTCAAATCCTGGATGTGGCTTTTTGCATTTCACTTAGTGATAATACCCTTGGGAAAGGTATGCATCCAACAAGGGCTGGTTTAGCTCAGTCAGTAGAGCATCCGACTAAGAACCATAAGGTTCCGATTTTGATACAAGCCCTCGCCAACTCAGCGCATGAGTAGCACAGGGATCTGTGCGGCAAAGGGAGGAGTAGATGGTAGGTGTGACACTCCACCTCAGATGATAAGACAATCTCCTTGGTCTAGCACTTGTGAAAAGGGGACAGACTGCCTCTCTGTTTGGCTGATACAGACTTTAGGCCACCCCAACGACTTTATTTACTTATTCTTCCTCCAGCTATAAGTAAATAGTAGATCAGACTGGGGTCTTTAACCTTGATATGGTAACAATACTAGAAGAAGGAAAACTGAATTCAAACCTGTTAAACTTTGCTTAAAGAATTGAACATGTATCACATCCTACTTGTGTGTGTATATATATATATATATATATATATATATATATAAGGACACATAGGACTAGAGACATTAACACCCACCAAATACCTAAACACAATGCCAATTATAGACATTCTCACATCAAAATGGACATTTCAGACATTTGAACTATATTATACTTTATGGGAATTATGCAAAGCTCATGCTTACTTATAACACTTCTTGGAACAATGAAAGGCCAATATGGGCATCCCATCATGGTGTTATGGGTAGCATGCTAGTCTCGCAGATCCACTACTACTGAATTGTGAGTTCGATCCTCACTGAATGCCTCATATTTGGGACCTTGTGTCACATCCTACCAGTGACAAATGAGTTGGGTAAATACCTACTTACCACAAGGCCAATCCAGGACCAGCCTTAAACAAGTAGATTTACTTCCGTTTTCACCTGAAACCTGTGAAGCTTACTTATGTGCTTCCCTATCAAGGTGATGTAAAATGCTTAGAGCTACAGGGGGGAGAACTCATGTGGTACCAGGAAGCACCCGCAAGGTTAACCCAAACCCTTCATACCCTTCAGCTCCATTTCCAGTTAAAAATGGTGATAAGCTGTGAGGTCTAATCAGTTGACACTTGACAGATTTCATTAGAGAGAAATAAATGATGAGATATTACTGATGGCTCAGATAAAAAAAAGAATCAGATAAAAAAAGAGACTTTTTTGCCTTATATCCTTTAAGGAAAGCACATTTCTTCTTCTTTTTAATCATTTCCCAAGAGAACAGCCATTTTTCTCTGCTTGACTCAATAATCCTTATTTATTCAAGTCTTATCCAGAAAAAAAAAAACTAAAAATAATAAAAGAAAACCCAACAACATTGCTCTTGTTTGTTGAGTTTCATTTATTTTTTTTTTATGAATTTATACTTAGCTAAATTTGGCAACAAATTGTATATAATGACATCAACTGAGTTTAATTAGGATTATTTAATTGTTGATATTTTTCTCACACTACTCCTTAAGTATCCTGCCACTGACAATATATGTACTTATGTATTTACTGACACAGGTGAGCCAGTATTCAACACATGTCAAGTAAAACGAAGTCCCCCTAGACAAAACCATCCCTACCCAGAGCCCAACTGAAATGGCACAGTATCATTGGACATTCAAGTTTTTATTTTGGCAAGTCTATGTTGAAAATGTATGTAAAAAAAACTGACAATCCTCTTTCAACCTGCTCACATGTCAGGACTACTTGCTGTCGACTGACAAAATCCTATTGTTTTGTGGCTCTCTCACTAAAAATGTATGTTAAGTATTGGCCAACATCTGACCAGTACCACTCCTAAACAAATCAGTATAATGACTGCCATGCAAATTTTGTCAGATCCAACTAAGGTGGCAGTCTCCAAATATTCATTTAATCAAGAGGATATAACTTTCGCACAAGAGTGGCATGAATTGGGAAAATGCGTATTGCACCAAATGCATCCAACTCAGGGTCTACCTGTTTCTCTGCTACAGTCTAAGTAGCACTAATCTTACAGAGCTTTGGAAATTGTTTACCACTATTGGTGTGCTTGGAAGGAAGATATTTAGTCGAGCCTTCACGCAACAAGGACCAATTTTAGCATTAGTATAGGTGATATACTAATACGGAACACAACAGAATATAAGAACATTTGACATTTAGTATATGCAAGATGGATACCAGTGTTATCTAAAAGAAAGAATACATGAATATGTCCTAACAGATAAAACTATACACAGTGTTCCATGAACAAACAGTATATGAAAGGGGTACAAAAATAGAAAAAGCTTTATTTTATCAGTGTAGATCAAATAGCCACGTGACTTTACTGTTCACTTGGCAGGGTCAGTGACAACACCTGTACTGATGGAAGAACTGAGGCAAAAAGAGGTCGAGAAGGAACTGCCATCTGACATCCTACTGGAGATGTAAATTATCTAAGGGGGGTAATACTTTAGTGCATCCATACACCACCATAAATGGATGACATTTAAAATTTACCCCTTATACACATCACTAATAATAAATCCAAATGCCAGTGTGTCACATTTTTCAACTTTACTCCTAGAGACCATAAACCAACATATTATACCATTTTGTAATCAGGTTGACTCAATGAGCAAATTAAAATCCATTTTGGGTTGAATCTGGACCTGCGATCCGGAAATTTTGGATTTCCAAGGTTTAATTACTGCAATCAAGAGTTAATTTAATTGCTAACAGGGACACTTTTAAGCTAATACAAATAATAAATTAATAAATGCAGTTATTCATTAGTATTTCTTGCAGTTATGGGTTGAAGGTAACAATTCATGCTCAGCACTGATTTAGCTCTATCAGTAGAGCATCTCTCTCACAGCCACAAGGTTCTGTGTTTGATACCAGCCCTCACCAACTCAGTGCATAAGTAGTACTTTGTATTTGTGTGGTAAAGTGGGGAGCTAATGGTAGGTTTGTAACTCCACCTCAGATGCAAAATAATCTCCCTGGTCTAGCACTAGTAAAAAGAGGATCAACTGATACTGAAAATAGGCCACTCTTCCAACATTACTTTTTTTTTTTATTAACTTATTCTATCTACTGAGAACGACAAACCAATAATGAAACACTAGCTAAAGCATTTTTAAAAAAGAAATCCAAAATTCAGTTGGAATATCTGAATATTTTGCTCTATGTAATTCTATCATACATGTTTTGTATTCAATAATTCTTCTTAAGATAGAAATAAAGAGTGAAACAAAAGTCTTTACAAAAGCCTTATCATTTGTTTGCATTAAAAGATTACCTGATAAAAGCAAGTTTTTTTGTTGTTGCTGCTTTATAATTCATACATATAGATAATAAAATAAAAAAATGTAAAACATCCTAATAAAATTTATGACCCACCTTCCCCTCAACAGCCATTTGTAATTCATAACCAAGTAGGCAATTCTTTTTTTTTTAATCTTTTTTTTTATTTTATTAAAAAAATCAAAGAAAAAAAAAAGTATATTGTAGGATACAGACATATTTTCATTTTCTGTAAATCAATAAAGAGAATTAACATAAGATTAGTCTCAATAAAATGAAATTTTATCTGCTAAAAGATAATGCATGTCATTTTTTTTTTACATGAGAACATATATATACATATATGAGTGTGTGTGTTTAGACAGTAACTTCTTTTAGATATGTTCCATTAGATATAACAGAAGAATTATTTAAGTCGTTTTTTTTTTGTTTTTTTTCCTGCCAGTTCATAAGATGCCACAAATTTTAAACTAGGCAGTATAAAAATGGTTCAAAGCTTTCTGTAGTGCCAGTTCAAAAAACAACTAACCTACACCCTAAGCCAAATCACAGTCACACAAGCATGAATAGTTTTAAAACTGCAAAGCATGCATGTAGTTAAGTTGCATTTCTGGAAGGGAGGCGTGTGGTTTACTGGTTAGAGTCGTAGGAAATGGACTCGTCAACCAGAGTTCAATTCCTGGATGAAACCACAGTTCACATAGTGCTATTACCATTGGGAAAGGTATGAATCTAACTATTCTTCCTCAACTATGGCTAAATATTAGGGCAGGCTGGGCTCTTTAACCTTGGTTAGGTGACCAGTCTAGGAGAAAGAAAACTCTGAATTCAAACCTCTTAAATCTCCCCTTGGGGTGGTCACTACTAGAATAGGTTCAGTCCTACTTAGTGATCTATTTCATTTTCAAAAAAAATCTAAATTTGAATTTAAAAAATTTGATCAAATCATTAAATGAAAAAAAAAATTCTAAAATGTTGCTCCATAATGTTTGTTTTGTTTCACGGCATATTAAGTTTGGTGGGTCATTTAATGCTGGCAAAGTTTTGAAAGATTTGTAGTGATAATTCAAAGAAAATTTTTTTAACTCCTTTTTTTTTTTTGTGAACAAATTTTCTATTTAACCCATAGATGGGACCCTAACAGATACTACCAGTCTGGGTCCAAGTAGACCTGAGAGCAATAGTGATGAAGGGGTGCTCCACATTCCCCAGAAGTCCAGAACTGGAACTTCACCACCAGTTAGAGATTAACGTCATACCCAGGAGAGGAAGACCTCAGCCACTACTTTCTAGCACCCATATTATAAAAAGAGTTGGGGGCTTGCCATAAGGGCAATAGGGTTGGGACAATCATATAGGTGCTAGGGCTTGACATGACCAGCCAATTGATTGGAGGTATGCTCCATATTGGTCAAGGCCAGGAGTATGTGATACATGGTGAGAACTGAACTCACTAACAAAGGTTCAATAAATTCCTATTATAGCACATTAGGTACCCAAAGATTTGAAGTTGAGTTTTGATGCTATCATCTCTTAAGACCTAACCAAGAAGATATTAACTAAGTGAGTACAAAAGATACAGATGGAAATGATTAGATAAATATACATTTATAAGTACCTATAAAACAGTTTAAGTACCACATCAAAACCTATGAACCAGTCAGGCACAAAAGTTCTATGGAAATATCAAATGCAAACAATTACCACAGGATTATTATTCTTTGGCATTTTAGATATTATCCTTCTGATAGTGTCTAAGAACAACTGTTTTATTATAGATAATTCATATTTTAGCATACACAACGCAGTTTTTATATGAAATCTATAAAAATTATCAAAATAATCTCTTCTTACCATCATCAGTATATCCTATTTAGCTTAGTCTTTAATTCCCATTTTGATGTACCCTACCCATGAAGAAATTATTTCATTTCCTGCTAGATCACCTAAGTTAAGCAGCAATGAGTCTGTTCAATACTCATATGGGTTACCACTTAAGCAGCAATGTAAATAAAATAAAGTGCTGCTATATTTCAAGATTACCTTATCCTTTCCTTTGACTAATAAACTAAATTGGGATTAAAATTTAATGCTAAAATCATTTTTAATCTCTCGAATCTATACAAAACTCTATACATGAAAAAGCAGAATAATGTCAATATTTTTCTAGTATAAAATTGTATTACAATAAATAGGATAAAACTCATGACTATTATATATATTTCACGTTTTCGATGTTAAGGTTTTTTAGTTTATATTTGTTCAGTTTAATCTAACAAAAGACAGACTTGTCAAATACTAGCTCATTAATATATCAATTGTAGTCAATATAGTTGTGTAAATGGTAAATCAACATTATCTAATATTTGAGAAAATATTGTATATAATAAATTCATATTTGATGGAAGGGGTTAATGCAGATATTATATATTTGGATTTTAGCAAGGTGGTTGGTATGGTATCTTATCATTTATTAAGAAAAATTTAGGTATTTCTCAAACATTGAAAGATATTTTTTGACAGATGAAAGTCAAAATTGGTAATCAATGACATGAAACTCAAAGTAATGAGTTTCTCCTCCTAGAAACTGTACAGAGACGTGCAACCAAACAAAAACCAATTATGCATCTACCATTCTCTGAACGTCTTGCAGCCCTGGAATGGATTCGCCGAAACTTCGGCGTCTGGCAGTTGAATGGTAAACGCTCATAAGGTCATTAATCATCTCAACAACAGCAACTTGAGCACCTTTTTGATCTCCATCTTTCCAACACACGTGGGCATGCCTACAAAATCAGAAAACAGCACTGCTAACGTGACTTTCGGAAACATTTTTTCACGCTCAGAATTGCGGAGACATGGAATAAACTGCCCGCGTCTGTTGTAGGCTGCTGAAGCACTGAATCTTTCAAAGCCTCCATGCTTCCTGTAGTCCGCCGACACTATACCTGATGCCACTCTCCCCATACATATGCACACATACATGCATATTACTACTGTAAACTGTTCATGTTCTTGGACTACATTATTCTGTGTACTTGACATGAGACTTTGATGAGTTGTGGTACACCTGAGCACTGTACACAATAAATTTCATTATTATTATTATCCTATTTTATACTAAAAAAATAGTGTACAGGTATGTGTATATATATTATTATATTATATAGGTCTTCCTTTAGTTATTAAGTTAAAGTGTCTAGTTTGCTAGTATGTACTTAGATGCTATAGACTACCAGAACTTTTCCTACCCTTGCCTCAAAGGAGCACAGACATAGGAAGAGTTTTAATACAATAAAATATAATGTCAAAACCATCCTTTTAGAACAGTAGTGCTATAGGGGATTTAATACCTTTCCCAAGGGGAATTAGTCCAAAAGTAAACATAATAGCACAACTGAAGTTTGAACTCACTTGCTATGATGTCACAGTCCAGCATGTTAGTCACTAACATTCCCATTTCTGTTTGTTTTATTTATGTTTGTAATATTAGTTGAAATAGTATTCAGTTATTAAGTTTTAATAAGCATAGGGTCCAGCAGAATGATCTCTCAGGTTTGGAATGTGAATAAAAAAGTCAATATAAATCCTATTAAAAATTCAATTTTATCACGAGATATAATTCTAATTTCATATTGATGTATAGGTAATCACAATTGAGCCTTAAAATTCACTTTCAGAAACCTGCAAATCATTTCAGAGCCTAATTCACTCTGATTTAATGTATTGTAACTTCAGCAGAAATACCATCAGGTGATCAACAGCAATAGATGTCAAATATCTATATCTATTGATAACAGAGAATCGAGTTTTGTAACTGAAACTACGTCACTACTTATGTCACAGAAATTTCAGGAATCAATTAGGATTATCAATAAGTATTTCATTTATAGTCAGTATCATTACAACATAAAAATATTAAAATTCTATGAAAAATCAATTAATCGTCAAATTTTCACAAAGATTTCAATACTCATTCACCTTTAAATGAATTTATATCTAAAATGTTTTTTTCCTAAAATATAATAGAAATACTTTTTTACTAGATTGACTTCCCTCCTTATTTAATTTTATGAAATCCGAACAAAATATATTTTACTCATAATTATTTTGAAAGTTTTCTCTAAAGGTAAGAGTCTGAATAATTAAATCAGAAATTTTTAAAAATGTTTTGGGGTCCCTACTGTCATAAAACAAAACATATTCAGTGGATGCTTTTTAAGTAAGTAATTAATTTAAAAAAATATAAATGTCTTATTTTATTTAATTCCCCACCCCCTCTGGCAATATTTTCAAACATTTATTTTTGCACCGCCCAGAGGCTGTATTTTTCTGCCAGTCAAAGTAATTATATGAAAACTTTTTTTGAGAAACAACAACAAAAGAAATGATGAAAAAAGGTGAAATATTTCTTCTGTGGAGGAGACTGGAAGATCTCAGAATTATTGTTGTTCTTGCCAAGTTGGTTACTTTTATGGTATTTCAATCCTTATTGGATTATTTATAATACTGAAGTCAGTATTTTTTCAATCATTTATATGGTTTCAATTAACCAGTGATAATATTCTTTTACAAGACATTATAACTTCAAGTAACTAGTCTTAAAACTAACATCCACCTAAGAACCACAAGGTTCTGGGTTCAATACTGGCCCTCACCAACTCAGTGCATTAGTAGCACTACTTAGATCTGTGTGATAAAGTGGGGAGCTGATGGTAGATGTGGAACTCACCTCAGACACAAAAATAATCTCCCTGGGTTATCACTACTGAAAAGGGAATAGCCTCACTTGCTATATTGATACCAACAATAGGCCACTTCAGCACTTTTACTTACTACACAATTATATGGTTTGAAATAACTGTTCTTATTTAATAATTATCATTTGCTTACACACAGTTATATAGTTTCAAGTATTCATTACACAATAATTTGCTCTGAGTTATGTTTTCATGTAGGTATTGACCCTACCCATTCGCCATATGTATGATGTGACAAAAGGTCATAGATATGGACATCCAGTGAGGATGCTATTCAGTAGTAAAGGATCTATGAGATTAGCTTGCAAACCATAGGATGCCCCCTACATTTTTCATATTATGAACCAATACATTTGCATACAATTATATGATTTCAAAGTAACTAATAATGATTCTTTGTTAAAAATTGCAGCTTCATGAAACTATTCTTAACACAAACAATTTGCACAGTTTTATGGTCTTGAGTTCAATGTGAATCTCTGAGGTACAAATCAATTGGTCAGTTGCCTGTAAGATGAGCTTTTTATGATGTGCTCCAAATCATCAAGGAATCTGTGCCAAGAGATGTGAAATTGTCGTCTCTGGTAAACTGAGGTCGGAGAGCCAAATCCATGAAATTTGGGGATGGTTTAATGATCCACAGAGGTGATCCTGTCAATGATTATATAGACACAGCTGTCAGGCATTTGTTCCTTCAACAAGGTATACAAGGTATCAAAAATAAAGATTGTTACCATTTGGTCCCAATGGTAAAACTGGAGCCAAGAAGAGGGGATTGTACAGTCTTCTTATTTATGAGTAAAAAGTGCCAAACCAGCAGCAGGGCTATTGCTTCAGTTCCACAATAAATTCAATATGTAATTACAGTCTATCTAATACTAACAATTTTCAAACAGATCTATTTGACTCATAGTCTAATCAGTGTGTGTGTGTGTGGGGGGGGGTCACAGTCAAGTCTGACTCAAGTTTCCAATCGACAGTCTAAACACTCCCAACTGTATCATGCTCCAATATCCAAAATTATTTCTTTGTCCTGCTCGTCTCGACAACAAAATACTACTGCAGTCGTTCTCCCTGGTCTGTGAGAATAACTCCTTTAAATACACCTCAATTTCACCACATCCGGGCTCCTCACTCATAATTGTCCGTGCAGCATGTGCGACACTCGTCAGCACGGCGCGACCACCTACATCCGGGCCACTATGCTATTTATTATTTCACTGATCGTCCACAGCTCTTACATTCTGAAGGAAGCGGGTTCGACTCTAGGTCAGTTCAACACGCCAGGCAAAGCCTAGCCCGCCTCCCTCAAGAATACGGCAAGTCTTCACGCTCACCACTCTCTCTGTCACACCATGTTGCATGAGGTAGGTCTCCTCTCTCACTACAGACAGGATGCTAACAGAAACTATTTTGTGATAGAGTGAACCTGAGAGTAATAGCTATGAAGTAATACTCTATACAACCAGAGCTCCAGAAGTTGTCCTTTACATCTTGTTATTGCAATGAAAAGAATGTGAAATTTAATGTCATACTCAAGACACCGTCTTTTTTTACCCCTGTGCATAGCTTATCCTGGTCTCTCTGGCAGGGTAAACAATGTTTTTAAATGGATGAAACAATTCTAGGACCAGGAAAAGCAACAGCAAAAAAAAAAAAAAAAATTAGATCAATAAAAATAATTCTTGGAATGATGACAACTTATCTGAAAATTACAGAATATAACCGAATAGTTTGTTTGACAAAAGGGACACATTTAATACAAGTTCAGATAATTAGATTTTTTTTTCCTCTTCTCTTTCTTTTGATGCATCTATCATCGCTAATATTTTTATGCATTTAGTCCGAGATGTGAGAAGAGAAAAGAAGAGATAAGGGCAGAAAGGATTCCAGTAATCATAGTTGATAGACTTGGAGATTTGCTTAACCTTGGTCCCTTAAAGGTGCGGAGGGGGCGAGTTGCGGGAAAAATGTTGCAGCTATGGTTTTGACAGGCTTTCAAAACCATCATTTAACGGGGGTAACACTAACGAACAAAAGGAAATGTGGACATGAAGAAATAAATGGATGTCATTAGCAGTTATAGAATACATAATCACTAAGTTGTTAGGGAAATAAAAGATTCAGATAAAAAAAAAATTATTCTATGTGTACAAAAAATAAATAAATAGCATAATTGTCACTGGAAAAAAGAGAATGCTTTGAAGTAACCTTAAAAAGGATATGAATGTATTTAGACTTTAAAAAAAAAAAAAAAAAAAAAAATTGGAGCAATTAAAACATTTAAACTTTTGAACATAATTTCTCTATTGAAAATATTATAAATGCCTATTGGAAATAATAAATAGATAAAAATAAAACCAACTTTTTCTTTTTAATACTTTATTCATATTTTAGTAATTTCCTTTTTAACATTAACAACAGTATTCCTTTCTTTTTCCTTTGTTAATAGAAGAATAAAAGCTGCTTTTTGTCACTCCTCATTCCCTCTATGTAGTAAATGAAGTAAAAATAAACCACAGAAAACCTTATATATATATATATATATGGTACTATGGGCAAACTGTCAATATTTTAATTTATCAATTTCCCCTTAGTGCTTTCTTTCAGGTTTTGTCTACTGTGCAGCAATCTAAAGTCGCACTGTCTGTGGGGAAAGCAGGTGACATAGTTAACTCCTCCAAAAACATGGAAATGTATGCTGTACTACTTTAAATTCATACCAGAAGTTCCAATACAATTATTTCACAGTCTTTGGGTGTCAATATAAGTACATTTACATATTTTGTGTGGTTGTTTATTAAAAGATTTTTTGCACAGTTATATGACATCAAGTATTCCTATCAAATATTATTAATTTACACACAGTTGTATGATTTCAAGTATTCCTATCTAATACTAATAATCATTTAGATTCAAGTAATTATTTCTATTTAATATTAGTAATTTGTTTGTACACAATTATAGGGTTTCAATTAACTAATAATAATCCTTAATAAATAATTACAGTTTCTTTAATACAAATAATTTACAATTATGTTAAAAATGAGTTGGACAAGTCCAGTGGTGATTACTAAGGTATTGTTGTGTACAGGCATCAAATTCTATATGTTATATAGTGGCTTCTTCTTCATGTTGCTAAATCACGTATCTGTATACGTAACGGGTATGGTCACAATACCCAAAGCGATGTATGTTAGCAGTCAGCTACTACCGACTACTGGACTTCAATAACAACAGATACGTATGTACAAAGAGAGGACCCTTCTTTATTTTCTTTGGTGTGTGGGTGGTGAAGGCACAGAGCTTACAATGAGTGCACAAGGGTGGTTGCTGACAGGAGACGTGAAGTGTCCTTTCGGCTGCCAGCTACCGTCTGACTGTCTCACGACTCTACCCTCTGGCTTTTGTATTGACCACACGCCTACGCATCTTTATCTTTTGATCTGATAACGGACCTTTGTTATATATTTCTTTATCCTCTCCCTGCTTCCTTGACCGGAAACCCTCTCTTCCGTTTTTTAACTTCTTTTTGCTTTTACCGGGGAAAAAAAAGTCCTTTGTCATTTTTTTCCGCCTTTTCTTTGTTTAATTTAACCAGAAATTCCTATTTTCGTTTGTACAATATACAACAGTATGGATTTGAGCTAAAGTGTTAATTCTATTTCCTACAATGATAACTGTTAATGTAAGAACACCTCGAATTAGTGATTAGTAATTAACAGCCTTCATAGAACTCCAGATGGTCAGTCAATAGGAGAAGGAGCTTACAAAGTAGTTTTGACAACAAGAGAGCCCCTTTGGTTTTTAATTCAATGTTTTCCTTCTCCTAAACCGGTTGCCATAAAAAGGTTAAAGAAACCAGTCTGCCCTACTATTTACACATAGCTTGAGGAAGAAGTTGGATTCATACCTTTCCCAAGAGTATTAATGCTATGTGAAATGCAAACAGTTGCATCCAGGATTTGAACCCATCTCACCATGTCCATTTCCAATGACAGTAACCATTATACTCCCTTCTTATTGTTTGTATGTATATGTGAAGTTTCTAAGAAATATTAAAGTCTAAGAGATTTAAATATTTGAGAAATGTTCCTCAGTTGTTGGTAGTGTGGAATGACATATGCCTGTGTGTAAGTAAATAGGCTGAGGACATTGAATGCCATGTACTATTCTGTGGTGTCATGTTTAAAGCAACCAGAGGTTAGACATGGATGAAAATCTCCCTGTCCTTGAGAACAAGAATCAGATCTTGTCTTAAAGCACACAATGTTTTTCTTTAAGAGCTTCCTTCATATATGCTACTTTGGCAATGCCATCTAGTGTTCATTAGAATGGGTAAATAATACCTTGGGAAAGGCACAAATGCAACTATTCTTCCTCCAGCTATGGGTAAATAGTAGGGCAGACTGGGCTCTTTAACCTTGTTATGGCAACCGGTTTAGAAGGAAAACACTGAATTAAAAACCAAAGGGGCTCTCTTGTTGTGAAAACTACTTTAAGAGCCATCTTGTGTTCATTAGTAATCCCACTAAATGAATGTGGTAACTTTTTTTTTGTTTACACAAGATAAAACTTTCTTCACAAAAACATCTTTTTTTGCAATTATCAATTTCATTCAACAAAAATTCAGTTCAACCAAACAAAAAAAATAAATAAATAAAAGCTCTCTTTCTGGATTTTATCTAATTCTTTTTTTCAGTTGTTTAATTTACTCAGCTGTTATTTCTTATATTACTTTAATTTTCTTGTTGAATTAGATATATCTTTTTTTAAGATGATAGCATTTTATATTTTGATTATCAAAACAATCTTTAAATGTATCCAATCATATAAAATATCACATAGGAGGCATGCTTAGCATAAGGGTTATCATCATAGGAAATGAAATTGGTGACCAGAGTTCAAATCCTGGATGAGGCTGTTTGTATTTCACTTCATGCTAATACCCTTGAGAAAGGCATGAATCCATCTCTTTTCCATGAAATCTATTGGGAAATAGTATTGCAGACAGGGTCTTTAGCTTTGATTAGGCAAACAGTCTAAGAGAATAAAAACTCTGAATTCAAACCAACTTTACACTGCTTAAAAATTGACCTTGTGTTGTCACATCTTACCTGTCACAGTATCTGAGTTTCTTTTCATGCAGGTAGTGCATGAAGACATTTGCTATTTCTTATACAAGATAAGAACGGGATAATTTTTTTATCAGGACAAAAAGAAAGACCACTCTGCAAAGCTTTTAACAAATTCAAGCATTTTCATTTTGAACGAAAGCTAAAATCTGATTTGAACCCTTAGCTTCTGATGCTAAACTACCCTCAGTCATTTGAGCTTGATCTCTATACCAGTATACCAGTGATAAGGTGTAAGGGAAAATAAAAGTACCACCAGTATACTGGTTTAACAGGCTAAAGGGTTAGAAAAATATTTATTTGTTTATTTTAAAAATGATCCGGTTACATTTTTGTTGTAACTAACAAAGGTTACTAAATGTGAAATAACCAAACAGAGTTTGGAAATGAAATGGAATCTTTATAACATTAAAAAAATACAATATTTGCCAGCATCATGAAGAAGGTAAACCATTGCTAGTGGTATAAGACTACTCAGTCAGCAATAATACTCCCATATTTATGAGGATTGAGACATACCCATTAATGATCATAGGTAGGGTATATAACAATTTCCTTCTGTCATTCTCCCAATGTGATGGAAGAGGTACTGCTAGGGTATTCTGGATTAGTAGTAATAATATTTTGACCCCAAAACGTCTTAGCACAGTCATCATCAGATAAAGGCTTTATTGGCAGTACAGCTGGGTTTTTTTGGCAGCAAATTGTGTATGAAATATATCTATATGTATACATAAACACATACATATTGGTGGAAAATTCAACATCCAGAATATGTTTTAATTTACTCAAGATTAAACATCTTATTATAATGGAGATTCTGTGTTTTTCTGTCTGTAACCGAAACTATATCACTACTCAAGTCACAATTCCCTTAATTATTTACGTCAAATTCTTCATTCTTTTAAACCTTCAATCATTAATAAAATTTATTTACATTATTAATACTGTTGACCATATCTACATACTAATAACATGCAATTGTATTTATATATACAACAAAATAGCGGTTTACAGTGTGAACGAGAAGGCTAATTTGCATATTGATATCTAAAATTTTATTTTAATAAATATATGCTTGGTATTATTGATTTCTAATTGTTTGGTTTTATCTTAATGAATATGAGCAAAAATCTCGAGGATAAATCTTAAAAGAAATTTATTTATAAGAAGAAACTGTAATTTTATTCTTTACTTCCTATTTTAACTAAATAGTTAAATTAGGAAAATTTAGTAATGATTGACGGGAGTAGTGAAAGAATAAGTTTCAGTCGTTCTATTTTTCGATTCTAGCACCCTCTGTTTCAAATCTTTTTTTTTTTTCATTCTTACTTAGTCTTTCTAATTCAATATGATATTTTATTACATTAAAACTTAAATACTTGCACCCGGAGGGTGCATATATTTGCTAGTACATATAATATAGCTAGATTACAGGGCCAGTTTAGCTCAGTCAGTAGAGCGCCCAACTAGGAACCACAAGATTCAATACCGGCCCTCACCAACTCAGTGTATGAGTAGCACAGGGATTTTTGTGGTAAAGTGAGGAGCTGATGGTAGGTGTGGTACTCCACTTCAGATGCCAAAACAATCTCCTTGGTCTAGTGCTAATGCCCCTTCACTGTCTGGCTGATACCGACTTTAGACTACCTCGACGACTTTAATAACAGATTATGTGATTATTACAAGTATAGATATTATATGTGCACAGGTTCCAAGGTAAATGGTTCTATTGATGTTAGTTATCATCAAGTCATACTGACATCACATTCCCATGACTCACCTCACAAGCATCCCAATTGGACAGTGCTCCTGGCATCTAGTATCCTCACAGAGCTAATAAATGGAAGTTTTTGTTAGTCGTCCAATACTGGTGTGTCCATGACTATGTGTCCACATTAGAAAGTCATGAGTTTGTTCTTACAGCTGCTTTTGTTTGTAGGGCGCTGTTTCCAGAATTGATTCAAGACAGCATGTAGCATCCTTGTGTAGTTCTCCTCTGTCGTTTTCTAAGCATTTTTTCCAAGTGGTGCCGCCATACAGTAGCACTGACATGACTATAGCTTGGAAGAATTCTTGCTTTATATTATCAGAGAGATCAGATTTCCATATGATCAATAGTCTGTCTATAGCATTCCATACATTTCTCATGCTTATATTAACATTGCTTTCTGTAGATGGAATATTTCTACCTAGGTATGTGAACCCGTTTATTAATTTCAAAGGCTTGCCATCTAATATGGAGATGTACCCCATATTTATATACAGTATATTCTCCTTGGGCCTTAATACTCGCCTGTACTCTCACATGCATGCATAGACAGTGCACTGGTAGAGTGTTACTCTGTCACAAGATGGATGAAGTCTTAAAAATTTTTTCAGAATATCTTTTTACCTCCTGGCATGCATGTACTGTACTCAGATCAAAATTTGCATTGCCCTTCAGGGTGTTGTAATATTTTTTCCATTAGTGTGTATATATATATATATATATATATATATATATACAACCTCAACATTTTACCAGTATATTTATTTTTTTATTTATTTTTCAATTTCCTTCTCTATTTTTTTTTCTTCAACAGCTGAATTGTTCCATTGATAGCAATTTCTGGTTGGAGGCTGATATAGAGAATACAAATCACAGCAAATAATCGATATTCTCAATGGACAGGGAAAAAAAAGGATGTTATTCCTCACAATTTTTTCTGTTTTTTTTTTTTGCACAACAAAAACGATTTAGTGAAGACTAGAATTTTTGGAATGATTGAATTACTTCCATCATTTAGAAATTTTATGTTTAAACAACCCGAAAATCTCATTATTAAAAATGAAATCATATTAAAGTGAAGGAAAAGACATCTTAAACTTTGTCTGGTTTAGCTTCATGAATAAATGTATTTATGTAAATAAAAATAATCATAATTCAAGAAACACACACACACACACACACATATATATATATATATATATATACACGTGGGTGTGTGTGTGTGTGAATATCTTAAAATAATTTGTATATATGTGTAAAATGCCTATCAGCACATTTTAAATTTTTGTCTGTGTATTACTGATCATATTAAAAATTGATATATAAACTTTTAATGTTTATTATTTATGCATATATACACACGAATATATCTATGATATTTAAATATATATGTCTGGAATGTATCTAGCCTCTTTGAATATCTCGAGAATAATTTATCTTCATTTATCTTAGTAAATAATTGATTGACTGATTGATTGATTTTGATGGCAATGCCAACCCATCTATGGTTATTTTATGTCTAGAGCTTAATGAACTGCATTCATTGTACATTTACATATTTTATGTAGTTGTTTATTAAAATATTTTTTGCACAGTTATATGACATCAAGTATTCCTATCAAATATTACTAATTAACTAATAATAATCCTTAATAAATAATTACAGTTTCCAGTAACTATTCTTTAATACAAATAATTTACAATTATATGGTATCAAGTATTCCTATCAAATATGAATAATATTTTCTTCAGATCCATTTGACCCAGAGATTGAATTGCAACAGAGAGGACATGAGAGTAATAGCAATAAAGGGATATCCATACACCTCAGAGCACCAAAACTTGAGCCTCACCTTCATACTCTCATACCAACTATGCATAACTAAGCAGAGAGGATAATGTGTAAGTAGACACACTCCCATAGAGTTATCCACATAGCATTAACACACCATTGAATGATCTTTTATATTGTGTGACCATTGTATTTACAGAATCAAAAATGATCTACACTTTCACCATAGCATATCTTTATTATTGTCATACTACATTCTACACATGTATGCTTATATATGGCAATGATCAAAGTTTGAGTTAGATTGTGACATTTTGGTTGCTGTTTTTACAGTGTAAACATAGCTGCTTCACTAGCAGTATACACCAAGAAAGTGAACAGATTTCTCTGGTCAGAAGGAGTGTCAGGAGGCTTTTAACATAATATGGGGACAGTGCACTACCCTGTAGAAGTGAGCATGAATGGATAAAGAAGTTTAAAAGTAGCCAGACAAGCATGATGCACCAAGGGAAAGCAGGACACCTGTCAACCTCCACCACTGATGAGAAGATTCAGCAAGCTCATGAGATGGTAATAGTGAACCAGCAACTTATCATCGATGAGGTAGCTTGCCGTCTGTAAATTAGTCATTGTTCTGCCAATGAAATTAGTCATGATGAGTTCAACTTCCATGAAACAAGTGCGGATAATTTTTGACTCTCCCTCGTACATCAAGTTTTCTTTGAAACAATAACATTTGTCTGTGGAAATTATTTGAATGATTGATAAGGCTTTCATAAAGGAACCAATGCTTTGCCAAGATCCCCATTAAAATTAATGCATGTTGTTGAAGGCTTTCAAATAAGCAGAAAACTGTATACAGGCTGATATCTAAAGAAATTTTCAATTGACAATGCAAGGATTAGGTTGGTTTGGTTGGTTTAATGATTTTAACGGCATATCAACCTGTCTGGGGTTATGTCATGCCAAACAGTTAGGAAATAATATATGTTGTGTATTTATATTTATACTTTTTAGTAATTGGTTTTAACAATGTGTTAGCACCATTGGGGATCGTGCTGTACGGTATTGGTTAAGTTCATGTCTATATTCTTTTAACTAAATACACACACTTCAGGACTAAAGATTTAAGAATTCTTAATTGATATACTTCTTTTTATAAAATTTGTTTGTTAGTGCAAAAAATTACTAAAAGCAAACAAGGATATTGATGATGTAGTATGGGTAAAGCCAGTGGGTAGTGATACGCTGAAATTCTGTCTATGAATATTAAATTCAGGGGGCGCTAATGGCATAATGAATATTGTTTAGAAAGAGGACTCAAGTGCTAGAGTTCAAATCCTGAACAAGTCTATTTGAATTTCACATTGGGAAAGGTATGAATCCAACTATTCTCCTTCCAGCTATGTCTAAATAGTAGAGCAGACTGGGCTCTTTAAACTTGGTACAGCAACTGGTCCATGAGAAGAAAAACTGAATTCAAACTGGTTGTAGACCTGGAGAGGTAGGGGATCTGCTTTATTATTCCTGCCCAAGACATGATACTAAGTAATGCCCCCATGACCAAACCAGGTCACGAGATATGTCTTAAAAATTTATTTTTTTGATAATAGGTTCAGACATAGTTGGCACTAAAACACAACTGTCATTATGTCTTCCTTCTTTTGTTATTTTACCTCATCATCAAAATTTTCTTTATCAGTATCAATGTAAATAATCATTAGATTGAATAAGAGTTTTGATGTATTTGTTTAATAAGTCCTACTGATGATATGCTATGTAAACAGAAGATCAACACAGTACTGAATAGATTTACTGCAGCTAAGATGACTTAGAAGCAGCCAGGAGCTGTAATCATACCAATTTTGGATTTATTCCTTTTAATGTCATACAATCATCTCCCGCTGAATCTATTTCAACTTGCCAACATGTCTATATATCTATGTAGTAATCTATTAGATGAATAGCAAGGATACTTCCATTACCTGGCTTCATTTTTCTTTTGAACAAACTTAAATCAAACATTGTTAAAGAATAAAGTAATTTGAGAATTAAGTAAAACTGAATCCACAGTAAAGATAGCCCTGTTGGCAGGACTTAGAATTCATTATATCCCCTGCAGAGTCAGACCCCGCCCCACCAAAAAAAAAGTAGTGTACTGGCTATGACACTAAATTGCATCTGATGGTGAGGCTCAAGTTCTTGAGATTTAAGGAGCGGGGAGTACCATATCATTGCCATGATTCCCAAGTCCACTGTGACCCTGAGTGGTTGTACCTGTTCAGATCCTATGTCAAAGATAAAATAGAATGATATTTCTAGATATATAGAAAATATTTTGATGGGTTTTTTTAAGGCTGTTACCTTGAAATCTGGTTATTAAAATAATATTTTACTAAAATAATTTAAAATACATTACTAAATCTTCAGTCAAAAATCTCAAAACATTTCTGGAAACTATAGAGGTATCTTGTCTTAATTTAGAATATACCTGAGATAGAAAGCTATTTTATTGGCTTTAACTAGCTTTTATTTTCTTACTTTACTTTTTATTTTCACAGTTTTGTCTCGAGTTTTCATTCTTTCTCCTTTTCCCTTAACTCTTTTTTTCAATTTTCTTTTGTTCTTTCTCTCCTTTCTTCCACTGATTTTTCTCTTATTCCTTAAATTTTAAAATATGTTTCTTTTCAATAAATTTGCATGCACAAATTTTACCATTAATTTTAACTGATTAAACTGCACACACATGCAACAATATATGCCAGCACCAAAGTTACTCTGTTACAAAGACATTTTCAAGATTGTACCACAAGTTCAATGATAAATTTACATGTATGAATGTTACCATTAATCTTTTGATAAAACAACTTTTCAACAAAAAATGATAGAAACAATTTTAAAATGTGTTGGACCAAAAATGTTTAATTAAAAATGCACACATGTCCTGTTGCACTAACAATCTTCGAAATAGTCAATGTTTGACCATTACCCAACCCCACACTCTCCTTCTTCCAAAAGAGCTGATGCCTAGCACAGGGACCACACTAAGTAGATTTCAAACTACTTTCACTGTAGTCAGCCAAGTTATTGTCGATATCAGCTTAACAGCAAGGGAATCTATCCATTTTTTGCTAGCACTAGACCAGGGAGATGAGGTGGAGCACCACACCTACCATCAACTCTCTGATACTGCTTTACCACACAGATCAGATTGCCCAAGCTCTACTATTCATGTACTGAGCTAGTGAGGGCTGGTATCGAAACTGGAACCTTGCAATTCATAGGTGGATGCTCTATCAACAGAGCTAAACTTACTTTACAGAAAAGTAAAAGAAGACATGTATTGATAAAAAAAACATCAATATTTAGTATTGGCAGGCAATAAATAAACACTTCAAAAAGAATTAATAGACGGTTTTATGAAAAGCTTGTATAGTACAATAATATATTGATATGAACAGTAACAAAAATATCAGAGAATAATACTCAAGTGTTTTAATTACAGACATTACAGAATAGAAATATTTAGAAAGAAAAGAAAAACATAGAAACTATGAACAGCATTAAGAAGACAGTTTTCTGATATTAGCAGTATTATGAATCATTAAAAGAGATGTTTTTTGACAGATTTATTGGACAACAAAAATTTCAGCAAGATTAAGAATTATATTTGTTCAATGAGGGAATTATTGGCTCAACAGAGCATTAGAATCAATTTGAAGCAGTGATAATAATAATAAAAAAAGCAAGATTGAAAATGTTATTTAATTACAAAAGTTCAATAAATCATGGTTCTTTTCGTCTTTTCTTTAAAGATTTCAACTTAGCAGAAATTTAGTGGAGCTGATTTTCCTTTTTTTATTTTATTTCCAAGATATTTCCAGTTTAATCAAAATTTTCATCTAGGTTTTGATTCTATAATTACTTTGTTATTTTAATTTAAACAAATTTATCATAGTAAAGGTTTATCAGTCAAGCAACAAATATACAATAAAATTACATGCTGGACACGGCTAGAGAAGCAAGGACGAGCTCATAAGGGATTTTATCCAATGGGAACCTACACAGACACACCAGCCATTTGATTCTATAATTACTTTATTTTAATTTAAACAAATTTATCACAGCAAAGGTTTATCAAAGTGAAGCAACAAATATATATACACTAAAAACCAGCAGCCAATGTAGGCACTTGTTCATCATTGGCAAAAATGCATAGCCAATAGTGGTGACTACATGTAACATTAATATTTTAGTAGCTGAAAACTTGCTTTAACCAATGGTATTGTTTGACTCCCAGCATCTCTTGTATTTTTCTTGGAAATAAACAAAATGCATTACTTTTGAAATACACAGTTCATTCTGGATAGTATAATTGATATTCAGAAACTAGTTGTACAGCTTTGATGAAATTCAGCAAACCATTTAGAGAGAAGCTTACTGCATATGTCTGAACAGACACAATCCAAAAGGATTCCTCAGATTTATCTTCAAGTAATGTTAAACATGCAGAGAATATTTTGTAAAAGGGTTCATTTTTCTTCCGCCCTGTTAGAATGCACCGACTGCACCTCTACAGAGGGGTAAGACTCCCCCAATGGGGCCACCTGTTGGCCGTGGGTGGCGACCATGATGCTTAAGGATAGAGCCCAGGTGGATGAGCAATTCATGACATGCAATACCCCGCTTTGGCCCTATCTTGGGCTATACAGGCGGTTGGAGAGGCCCCCTCCGATCAATCGGCTGGTCAAGTCAAGCCCTAGCACCTATATGATTTTCCCAACCCTATTGCCCTTATGGCAAGCCCCGAACCCTTTTTATCATATGGGTGCTAGAAGGTGGTGGCTGCGGGTCTACATGTCCTGGGAATGATGTTAAACTCTATCTGATGGTGAGGTTCCAGTTTTGGAGGTTTGGGGAATGTGGAGCACCCCTTCATCACCATTGCTCCCTGGTCCACTCTGACCCGGAGTGGTAGTACCTGTTAGGGTCCCATCTATGGATTAAATAAAAAAATGTATTTATAAAAAAATTGTATTATCCATTAAGAATTGATTTATTTCAAAACTTTATCGGCATTAAATGACCCACTGAGGTTGATATGCCGTAAAACAAAACAAACAAAATCATTTTTCTTATTTATGGTGACTTTTGGATTACTTTGTATATATGTGTATATATATATATATATATATATATATATATAAGGAGAAATTAATAAAATCTTATATTAAAATGTCCTCATTAGTTTATATATACAAGCCTGGCAAAAAATATGGACTCACAACACTTAGAAAATATTACTTCCATTATTTTTAATCCATGAAAAATAAACTAAGCACAAATCTAAGATAAAACCTATTTTATTTAATAGCCAATTTTCTGCCTTCATGGGACCTCAAATTGATTAAAATAATTTATTTTAATTAATAGATATTTTTAACATAATATATAGGAACTAATTATGGAATCACTAAATTTTGAAGAAAGAATTATGGAATCACCAAGAGAAAAGACATGGGTATTTTGTAGCCCCTCTCCAGGTTTTTACAACACCCTCAATTTTTCAGGGCAGAGACTAAACTCATAAAAAACAATATTTTTTTAATCAAGCTACTTACTGCTTTCTTGAAGTTGAATCCTTGTCATGGAGTAATTTATTTTTGAATATTTCCAGTGTAAATTCCAATCAGATTAAGATCTGGACTGTTTGCTGACTATAAATTTGGATAGTGAAGACATGAAGTCAAAGGCACTTGGTAACTGAGTTTCTTGTTATGTGATTTTCAAACTTAAGTTTCTGACCGCCATCCTTGGCCAGTTGAAAAGGACTTAAAGTAAGTAAGTCCTGAGCTATAGAATCCTTTGGTAAGTGAATAAGTCCTGGGTTATGGAATCCTACGTAGTGTCAAAGGTCCAGTGATATAATCCTATGTTCCGTCATCCACGAAGGTTTAAGTAGTTGTAAGTAGCTAAGATTAGAACAGCCGATATAAATAACAATATCAGCAGCAGAGCACTGCCAGTGACTGGCTAATAGGTTGGTCTCATGGTTCTCGGTGAGTCTATAAGTAAGAGTGGGCATTTACCACACGCCTTATATCCCCAAAAAACTTAGATATATATGCTCTGTCAATAATATTAAGAACTCTTTACTTATAAATAAAGGGCTGGTTTAGTTCAGGTGGTAGAGCACTTGCCTAGGAATTACAAGGTTCCTGGTTCAATACCGGTCCTTGCCAACTCAGCATATGAGGAGCAAACAGATCTGTGTGGTTAAGTGAGGAGCTGATGGTAGATTTGGTGGTCCACCTCAATGCAAAAACAATTTCCTTGGTCTAGCACTAATGAAAAGGGGATATACTCCCTGTCTGGCTGATACCAACATTAGTCCACCCCTTCAACTTTACTTACTTATAAATATAGCAAATTTATTATTAAGACTAAATATGATGAAAATAGTAAGAAACTAATGTAATAGTGTATGTAATAAAATAGAAGTAAGTCTTGGAAACTAAAATAATAGAAAATAGATTTACTAATGTAATAGTATGTAAAATAGAAGAAGTAAGTCAAACTAAAATAATATGAGAAAATAGATTTACTAATGTAATAGCATAAATAGAAGTAAGTTGGAAACTAAAATAATTTTTAAATATAGCTATTAAGAAACAGTGATTATATTGTTGATAAAAAAAAAAAAAAATTTTTTTTTTAAATGAATTAATAGAAATAAACCTTTAAAGACTATTATTTTTGTCATTTATTTATATAATCTAAGACAAAGAAACAGCAATACTTCTATAATCATCAATCTGACAACTTTATATCATAAACAATCTTAAAAGTAAAGAAAAACTGCTGCACAAAACAAGAGGTAAAAACATTGCTAAAAATAAAAAGACTTCATAATTAGGATTCTATTAAGGAAGATATGAGTTCTTAGCCATTTTTCTTTAGAATAATATAATTATGCTAGTTCACATTTTCCATCTTGTAATTGATTGAAGTTCATTTTAGCATTGGTCTCAATTCATAAGAGGTAAAACCTTTCGACGTTCACAAAAGACTGGCAATGGAAGATGGAAAAGTTTTATAATTCTAAGAGATGTAAAAGAAAAGGAGAAAAAGTTCAGAAGTCACAGACAAAGAATGATTGGTTAAACCTTTTAAGATATTCAATAAGTCAATTAGTGCATATTTGTTAGACAAATGAAAATGCGGTTCCTCAGAATAAATAATAAAACTTGCTTTTTTTTT
Source organism: Doryteuthis pealeii (assembly GCA_023376005.1). Taxonomy (NCBI): domain Eukaryota; kingdom Metazoa; phylum Mollusca; class Cephalopoda; order Myopsida; family Loliginidae; genus Doryteuthis; species Doryteuthis pealeii. The sequence goes on along the minus strand of CM042138.1, from coordinate 100,647,929 downwards.
TTAAATAAAGAGACAATTCAAAATAAGACAAAAAATTATGCAAAATCTAATGCTTGATTTATTCAATTAAAATAAAACCAACTGTACTTAAAACTTTGGAACGTTCACCAAAATTTATCATGTTCCCCAATAATACCTGCATTGAAAAAATAAGGTCTAAAAAAAAAGTTATGCCTTGGGTTACTCTTACCAGGCTTTTAACCTGGAGTATTAATTCTTAATACTGTTAAAAAATATTTAACACACAAAAAGTCAAACAGTATGCTGTATTGCAACAGTAGGATTTATAAATTCAAAATTACAATATCAACAGGGGGAGTCTCCATGGTGTAATGGCTAACACGCTAGACTGCAACATTGTAGTAAGCCAGTTTGAACTCCAGTAGCACTATTGCATTCAGTTTCAGACTAATATCCCTGGGAAAAGGTATGAACCACCCATCCTCTCAGCAATGGGTTAAATAGTACAACTACTGTTCTTCTACAAGGCTGGCTTGGGTATTAAATAACCCACAAAGGTTGATATGTCATTAGACAAAAAAACCAAACCAAACAATATAAACAGTGTAGGTTGTTTAGGTTGGGAAGTGTAGATTTAGTTAACGTCTAATCCCAGGGCTGTATCCTTGGCTGCACCTAACTCATATCATTAAAGGTGGTAGGTGTAGGTTAGGTTCTTTCTTTGATACCTGAGGTTTCCAACAGAGAGTAATACTGACAGGTCTGGAAAATTTTTTTTTTTTTACAGTTTAAAAAAAATCCTACAATTTATATTTTTCTAAAATAGCATGCAGTTGTGTGAATGTAGAATAAAAATCAGAAGTGAGAATAGATAAAAATTAAACAAAAAATATTAAAAAAGTGTGTCTTTTTTATATATTAATGACAAACTGCCTTTCTGATGTTATCAACAGTCACTAGAAATTGTCTTACAAGTCAAGTGTAACCAAACGGCAGCTCAAGAGTCACATTCACTTCTGTAATTCATTCATTTTAATGACATATAAACCCATTGGTGGATTGAGCAAGTTATATTCTGTATCTGAGTTGACTCTTGATTGGCTGCTGGTCTCAGTGTGGAATGGTGCTACATAAATATCCATCATTCTGTATCATGCTCCCAGCAATGTATTGAGTTACAAGATGCCTCCTTGTCTACCAGCAGGACACTAGTTAGAATCCCATGATGGTGAGTATCGTATTGCTTCTACAATATCAGGGGGATAACTTTTACACCCATCTATGGTTATTTTATGCCTACAGGTTAGGCAATTGTGTTCACTGTACATTTATAATTACATTTTTTATGCACAGTTATATATCAAATTTTCTCAAGCCTTTCCACCAGAATTGATAATTTTCGTGAGTGTAACTGAAATGTTTTGTTTTTTTTCTTTAAAATTTTGTGAAACTTTTGAGATGCTTACTGTTCAAAATATAAAGAGATTTTGAATAATTTGAAGCCTTTGTGTTTTTAATTTAGATCCTTACCTCTTAAAAATGTAGAAAGTGTTAGAACTCCATCATTAGGTTGTGATGGTAACAGATTCCCATGACTCTCTCTCACCACCTGTCCCTATTAATCATCACAGGCTTTTCACAAGGCATCAAGTATCTGCAGAGTTGATTGATGTATATTTTTAGCAGTAGGCCTACATTGGTGTGTCTACAGGAGAATGTCTCTTATGAGTTGGTCCTTGCTTTTCCAGCAGTGTCCAGCATATCTTCTTTATCTTACTTGGATGATTTGTGTGATAGGAGATAAGTGACCGTACAGCTACATTTTTGTGGGGCTCTGCTTCCAAGGATTGTTCAAGACAGCTCGCAGCATTCTTGTATAGTTCTTATCAAGCTTTTTTTCTTTATGCATTTTTTTAGAACTTGAATGGTGCAGACATACAGTTGCACTGACACAGCTACAGTTTGGAAGAATTCTCACTTTATCAACTAGTATAAACTATTGAAAGTAGTATATTTTTAACTGTTAGATATATCTATAACACACCAGTTTCCAGACTGAATGCTAATTTATATTAAACACATATAGTTGCATACATGTATTTGTTTATATAAAAACATTTCTAAGAAAATACATATGTAAGAATAAAAGATATGTCAATCTTGTTTATATCTTGTAGTTCTCAAACATCCTAAGCTCATCATATATGACTCTTATGTGAAACAAGTTTGAATAGCTCTGACATAAACAAGTTTTGACGACTCTTGACATAAGTCACTGATTATAAGTTTAATAGTTCACGAATATGGTTCACTGATCTATTTAAACAGTGACATGTGTCATGTAAGAACAGACAAATAACAGTGATAGGAAAGGGGGGAATAAATATGACAGAATTCGTAGACTGTACTTTCTTAATAGCTACACCAGAAAAATGTATCAGTTGTTCATGTAATATTTAGTAGAATTGCAGACAGGTCTTGGTTCTTTTGAATAGTATATAACTATATATGCTAGACAGTCTTTTACAAAAGAAAAAGAAAGCAAATTCTATGATTTTCAAATTTCTATCTATGAAAAGGTGCATATATCTTATTATAATGGACATTATGTGTCTATCTGTAAAGAAAACTATGTCACCACCAATGTCACAATTCTCTTAGTTATTTACATTATATTCCCCAAAATAATAATCATTTATTCAATCTTAATTAGCACCTTGTTGATTAGCAATCTCTATTATGGTCTAGCTGAGATAGATTTGCCTCAAAACAGCCTATGTTATTCATGTGTTTAAAATCCTGCAATATGTTTATAAGATATATTGATATTATATATCATTAAGAAATGAATGTTTAAATAATATATGGTGTGAATAATTTGCATACCAGTCTTAACAAAACCGTGTTTAATAAATAATTACTTGGTGTTATCAATTTCTAATATTGTTGTTTTATTCTCAAATGTATTAAAAGTAATATATTGAATGATTTTATATAGAAACCAATTAGAATATAATTAAAATAATTAATCTTTTTTATGAGTTCTTATTTAATTTCATTAGTCTTTCTAATTTAATATATTTCATAAAATTAAAACTTAAATACTTATGCCTGGATAGTGCATATTCTTTCTAGTAGTTGTAATATATACAAGGATGTATTGTGTGTAAAAAATGAATGGTGGGAAGCTTTGTTGGTAATATTAAAATCATGAAAAAATAAAATAAATAATGATAATAATCAAAATCTAATTATTATTAATTTATTACTATTATTTTGTTATGTTCTTACTTTTCCATGCTTCTAATATAACCAATAAAAGTTTCCCACCATCCATTACATATATCTTTATAGAATGATATGAGGTATTATGGAAATGGACACAGTGAACAGAATTCAAATTCTAGATATGGTTGTTTTGATTTCACATAGCATTAATACCCTTGGGAATGGTATGAATCTAATTATTCTCTCTCCAGCTATGGTAAATAGTAGGACAGCAGAGCTTTTAACTTTGGTATAGCAACTGGTCTAGGATAAGAAATAAATACCAGTTAAACTCCACTCAAAAAATTGAACTTGTGTCACATCCTGCTCATGCAGAGGGGTTGGCAAATAAATACAAGGAAGTATTGAAAATTCTAGGTCTGACCAAGAAGGGAATAAACTACATGTTATTACACATATTCATCCCAGAGTTATAGAGTAAGCATATCATTTCTCAATTTTCTTTAGTCTTTGGTTGGGCTGAGAACTTTTCAGCATCCTCTTATAATCAAGAATAAATCCTAAAATCTCATACAGAATACAAATAGGAAATATTACTGACAGGGAAAGTACTTAAGTAATTTTCTTTATTTAATAATCACCCTGTTGGCAGAGTTCAAAATATATTTACTGTATCCCCTACAAAAGGGTAAGAACCCACTTCTAGGAAAAAAAAGGTAGGATCAGGGGTATGGTAAAAAACTGCATCTGATGGTAAGGCTCCAGTTCTGGAGCATACAGAGTACCCCTTCATTGCCATACTCCCAGAGCAGTAGTTCCTTTTATGGTTCCATCTATGGATCAAATAAAACTGTTTGAAAATTATTTGCATTCAGTAAAACCATGTGCAAAAAAAAAGAAGCCATCCTTGTAGAACAAGAGTAGTGGTACTATTTAACCCATAGCTGAGGGGATTAGAGGGTTCATGCTTTTCCTTAGGGTATTAGTCTGAAAGTGAATGTAATAGCCTGACTTGAATTTGAACTTACTCACTACAATATCGCAATCCAGAACATTCACCAATACACCTCTGGGATTCTCTACCTCTATTTACGTTTTTTTTTATATGCACTATTGTATATTTTCACAGGATATCCTATATCTATTACTCTTATTATTCTCGTCAATCCCCAGGAGTCCAATTGTTCAAGCAATTTCAATCTTTCCTTGCATATCTTTCCAATCTTACCCAATTATGTTTTGGGGAATAATTATCAGTCTACTACTTGTCATAGACACAAATCACACTTAATTATCACTGCTTCTTTTAGTTACTGGACAAAAATTTGGTATCTTTATTTCTTTCATTTTATCTTTTGTCTGCTGGCACAAACATTTACAATCTAGCAAACTCTCTTCCTTGATCACAAGATCCGATCTTTTTACTGAAACAAAATTTGCCAATCTGGATATCAGGAATTTACTTTGTTTTCTTTCATAGTTGCTGGTTTATGCTGATATAATTTATTTACAAGATTAATTATTATTTGTATCTGTTTGTATTATCATACATTATTAATGTTTTTATTTATAATTTATCATTAATAATAAAATCTTATACTATTATTATATATCATTAATTACATAACTAGATGCTTCAGTAGAAATTCCTAGACTTAATTATAAACTACCACTAAGGATTAAAAATCTAATGACATTTTTAATATTTTATATATATATATATATATATATTATATTTTGGGGGGGGATATGTGCTTAATTGAAGTCATACCTGATTTTGAAAATTAATGAGTTAATAATTAATGAATTTAGGCAGGCATATATGTTCAAATGTAAGGCTAATATATATATATATATATATATATCATTGACATTTTCTCGATTTGTTTAGCCTTACATTTGAACATATATGCCGGCCTAAATTCATTAATTATTAACTAATTGATATATATATATATATATATATATATATATATATGTTTGCTATATTTATAAGTAAACAGTGTTCACTATCATTGATAGAGCATCTATATCTAGAGTAATGAAAAAAGTTAATGGTTATTAGTAACTATTAGTTACCAAGTGCCACTGACTATGTCTTCACTATTCTATTATATATATATATATATATATATATATATACATATACACATGTATGCATGCATATACAATATTTATTTGTTCCCCCTGTCAGAATAAAGTGACTGCACATCCGCAGAGGAGTAAGACACACACCCCCAATGGGGCTATTTTGGCCGTGGGTGGCAACCTATGATGCTTAAAGATGGAATCCTGGTGGCTGAGCAATCCATAACATGCAACAATCAAATTTAGACTTTAATTGAGTTAGACAGGCAGTTGCAGAGGCTCCCTCTGATCCCATCAAGCCCTAGCACTTGTATTAATGTCCTGACGTATTTCTCTTATATAATAGAAAGCATTGAGGGTTTTCTATATGTGTGATGAATGAAGGTCTTGAATCCTGGGTAGGACATTAGACTGCGTCTAGTGGTAAAATTCCAATTCTGGAGCTCTAGGGAATGTGGAGTACCCTTTTATCACTCCTATTAAGGTCCCATCTTTGGATTATATAGGCAAAAGTATGAGTTCAAAAAATACCCAGCAAGAATGAATAGCACTAAAAACATCTTTGGCAACAGTTGATATGCCATAAAATCCAACCACCCAGCCAACCTATATTTGTTTGTATATATATATATAAACTACATCAAATTAATTAGTGACCTGGCATAAGACTAGACCATATCTGGTGATGAGGCTCCAGTTCTAGAGCTCTAGAGTAGGGGTGTGTTATCCCTCCATCAATGCTGTTACTTTCAGGTCAACTCTGATCCAAATTAGTAGTACCTGTTAGAGGCACATCTATGGGTCAGATAAATCTGTGTAAAAATTATTGGTATCAGATAGGTATATTGAAACCCATTAATTGCGTATAAATAAATGTTTATTAAATTAGAATAGTTACTTGAAAGCATGTGAATTATATTCTGTAAGCAAATTATTTGTACTATCAATCATTACTTGAAGCTATAATTGTTCACAAATTATAATCATTAGTTATTGGTAACCATATAATTGCTTGTGAAAAAGAAATGACTTTGGCATTAAATAACCCAAGTGAGGTTGACATGCAGTAAAACTGACCAATCAATCAAATGAATTATTAAACAAATAAATGAAACTACTGAAAATATATTTTACTCAATGGTAACAGTTTTTCGGTTCTTGGCATTCTTCCATTCCTGCTCAATCAATGAAGTTAAGCAGTCATGAGTCTGCTCAGAACACAGATGAATGATCATTTTGGAACAGAAAATCTGAGGCCTATGTGCTAATCTAAGAAAAGCTTAATAAATTCAACTGCTTAAATATAGCAAGAGAGGAAGCTCTCAGTCCTTGAAAAAAAATTTAGGTTTTTTAGTAAATAAATCCTTATCTTTTATCTTTACCCATTTATGGATTAAGAAATATAAAGTGTCCTTTTACCTAAAATTATGATGCTGATTATATAATTCATATTTATTTGGCCATATGTGTTAGACACCCAATGAGAATCAGACTCACTGCAATCATAATGGTCTGTGAGACTAGCATTTGAATATCTCTTATATACAAAGAAATAATTTTTTTACATTTGGAAGAACATTATAAAAAAAAGGTATTATTGGGAATTTGTTTTCTTTTTTTTTATTGACAACTTTTCAAGTGAAACTATAAGAACCAAATAAGTGAAAAATTGCCTTAAGAAGAGAGATATTTACCTTAATTCCCCCACTTTAAAGTCCCAATAGTAAGGCTGCTGTTTATAAACATTTAACTCTTTTTTTTAATGAAATATGTGACAAAACTTATTTATCCAAAGAATGATCTTCTAAAAAGTGTAAAAAAAATATCTCCCTATGTATCATTATTAAAAGATAAAAGCAGCATACTTTATGTCTTTGCTCTACCTCAGTTAAAACATGCACACACACACACACACACGTGTGTGTGTGTGTGTGTGTGTGTGTGTGGTGGAGATGTGAGGAACACAAGAACAAAACTCAGACAAAAGTGTGTTGGATATATTTTGCTAGAGTGTTGAGCTCGGCATCATCAGTCTAGCAAAATATATCCTACACACTTTTGTCTGAGTTTTGTTCTTGTGTTCCTCACATCTCCACAACATTCTATCGGATTCATTCCAATCCTCTTTTCACACACACACACACACATATATATATATATATATATGCCCCCCATCCCCTAGGGTTGAGCACTCTGGGGGGGGGTCCTGCTGACGGCCGCCAACTCAAGTGTAAATGCGACGCTCTTCTATATAAGGAATGGAGCACTCTGTGATAGCCTGTACACACAAAGCGATGTGTGTATTAAAAACAGTTAAAATCCCCTTCCCATTCTGTAAGTGAAGGCAGCTTAATGGTTAATGTGCCGGACTGACACCCAACCGATTGGATTTCAATTCCAGCTGTAGGTAGCTTACAAAATGTCTAGCCACACTGAAGAGACTTGATAAGTCAAAACACGTGTCTGTGGATGACCCTATATATATATATATATATATATATATATATATATATATATATAGTTCAAGTTATTTTTATAGCATGTCAATTCTTGATTGTTTTTAATACTGATGTCTTCTGCCGATCCTTAGATATCCCTTCATATCATTATTTAAGAAAATATATGGCTTCACTCTACCCCAGTTAACACATGTGCACAAACCCACATTATATATACTAGAATATATGCATATCCTAATAAGAAGGCTGTTCATTGCTGAATTTTACTTATTTAACTATTTAGTTAAATTAGGAAATAAGATAAAATGACAGTTATTTTTTTTGTTAATGGATTTCATTTAAGAAAGATTTTTGCTTATATTCATTAATAAAACCAAACAATTAGAAATCAATAATACTAAGCACATATTTAATAAAATCACATTTTTAATATCAATATGCAAATTAGCTTTCCCATTCACACTGTAAACCGCTATTTTTGTATATATAATACAATTGCATGTTATTTGTATGTAGATATGGACAACACAAGGTGAAGCAATTTTATTAATAATTGAGTTTTAAATATAAATAAAATCATATGTGATGTAAATAACGAAGGGAATTGTGACTTGAGTAGTAATATAGTTTCGGTTACAGACAGAAAAACACACAATCTCCATTATAATAATATATATATATATAGTTGAAGTTATTTTTATAACCTGTCAATCCTTGTTTTTTGTTGATCCTTAGATGAGCTAGTATTCAACATGTTAAACATGTCTGCTTACCTGAGGATTAACAACATGGAACTCTAAGTCATGTTTTCATGCTGTTACCTATATTTCCTAAAATTTGTAATACTTGTTTGTTTGTTTTTTCAATTATATTACAAGATAAAATTTATTGTTTCAAATTTTTAAGAGTGAACATTTCAAAATGAACAATGAAACTCATTCTTGGTGTTCCTCATGTTTCTACCACAATATTTCATCCTGTACATTCTACAGTCTTTTTTTAGATCTATAATCCATAAAGAAAGAGAAAGTGCTTTTTCTCACTCTCTTTATTTTCTCAAACAAATTGTCCGACAGACAATAGACGCTAATATACCAATCATGTCAGTTTATTTGAGCAATTCTAGATACAGATAATACCATTCACCACACCTGTGTAGCTCAGGTGCTTCAAATTTATTAATCAAATTTAACATTCCCATTTTTTTTTTGTTTTTAACTCTACAAGCAGACACTAGAAAATAATATCTTTAAATTAGTTTTCTTGGGAAATAATGAATCAAAATCATTTTTATATCCAGACTCTTATAAACCAATTACTAGAGAGTTCTTTATTGCTTTTTTTCTTTTGTAAATTCTATTCACTTGATATTACCAAACTACATTATACCTAATTCTATTTTGGTCTTTGCCTTGTCAAAGAACATTTTCAGGAACCTGTCACTAAAACATGGGGTAAAGGAAAAGGTACATTTCTTGCAGTTGAATATAACTTATAGTTGTAGTAAAGTCAGCACAGTGGCCAATTGTCAGTATCAGTTGAACAGCAGGGGAGCCTATTCTCTTTTCATTAACGCAAGCCCATGGAGATTTTTTTTTTTCTGAGTTAGAGCACCACAACTACCATCAGTTACTGGATGCTGCTTCACCACACAGATTAGATTATCCAAGCTGTGCTAATCATGCGCTGACTTGATGAAGACTAGTATTGAACTGGGAAATTTGTGATTCCTAGGCAGATGCTCTACTGACTGAACATTTAAAATCACAGATATTAGATTATTTGGAAAATAATAGCAAATTTTCTATTTACATGTTTTTCACACAACCTAAACCTATCATGTCATGGATAACATAAAGAAAAGACCTCATTACAAACATCATTGAGTAATTCACATCAGGTCATGCTGACAAAATGGATTCTCATAACTCTCTCTTGCCATCTGTCCCTATCAGTCATCATTAATCTTGGCAGGTCTTTTGTACATCATCCAGAATCTGCAGAGATGATTGATGTAGGTTTTTGCTAGTTGGCCTACACTGGTCTATATTCAGATGACCAAAGGAGAACATCATTTATGAGGTTGTTCTTATTTCTCCACCAGTGTCCAGCATGTTTTGTTCATCTTGCTTGGATGGTTTGGGAAATAGGAGATAAGTGGCAGTATAGATGCTTTTTGAAAAATAAGTAGTTATATGGACACAATATTTCCTATTCAGTAATATCCAAATTAAGATTTCACCTAAATCATTATTAATTAAATATATACAATATATTTTCAAGGATAAAACATAGGACAAAATAATTTTTACAGAAACAATGACAGAAGATCATGACTTAAGTGAAACTTTATTCTTATTTTTACATCTCATATTTTTTGATGTCTAAGCTTTCCTATATTTTTTTTTTTGCTTTGTAGTGATATGATTATTTGCCCTTTTGATAACAGAAGACAATATAACTGGCTCTGCCTACTCTCAATTATTTTCAACTATAAAAGAAGGAAAAGCATATAGGTATTTTCTTAAATCCAATGAATATACAACTAAAAAGAACAGCAGTTTAATGTATATAATCTTTGCCACATTTTAGACAAAGTATATTATTTTTCTCCCAAGCAAAGCCAACTTATTCTGATAGTATATACTATTTCTGACAAAGAAATTGTATATATAAGATAGTTTAATCGATTGAAAGACCAGAAGAAAAAAAAATTAACCTTTTGGGTGAATATTTCAACAATCTTAACAACAAATAATTCCACTTGAACTCTTAACATGATGAAGCACATAGATACTTAGAGACAATTTTACATAGTATTACATCTTTTGAAGAAATTCCTCAGAGAGCTACTCAATTTTGAAAGCAGATGTTTCAATATTATAAAGGTGACAGGTTACAGAGACGCAGATGTGTCTGGGATAATAATCACTTGTCCAACAAATACACATCAATGAAATATCATTCTTTGGTGGCTTGTTAAACACACTATCCAACAACGTGATGATACAGCGTGTCACGGAATTTATACTAACATTAAAAAATTATCCCATAACCTGGTTTGATTGTGGAGGTGCTACTCATGTAGCATGTCTTGAGCAGGAATAACCTGGCAGAGTCCATCCCTCTCCAGGTCTACAACTGGTATGAATTCAGTTTTCCTTCTCCTAGACTGGTCCAAGTCTGCTCTAATATCTACACATAGCTGGAGGGAGAATAGTAGGATTCATACCTTTCCCAAGGGTAAAAATGCTATGTGAAATGCAAACAACCTCACTCAGGATTGTAATGATATATGAGGTGTCGGTGTCTGCTCTAGAGTTTGTAGAATCAACATCATACTCATCTTAAGAAGGCTGTAACTAGCGTCCAGTCACCATATAAAAAAAGACAGACTGTAACCGAATATAGACTGGGCCAATGACCAGAACACAGTCAAGTGCAGGGTATATATGGATAAAAGTATCAACACTAAAACAAGTAGCCAATGAGAATCCTAGGAATGGACTTGGCAAGGGTACACAGTGGAATATCCCAACCTGCTATTTAAACCATCTATTAAGTCTGGATTCTCAGCACAGATTCAACTTGCAACATAGATGAATACTGATCATCTTATACAAATTTCAACAGAGGTGAGTGAACTTTGCTTACACCAGGTCAAGTGGAACATACACTTGATTAATGAGCATTTTGATGATCTGATAAGACAAATGGATGAAACCCACATAAAAGCAATGCATTTTCATCCAGCAGACAGTAGTTAGATGGTCAACTAAAGCCAGCAGTCTAGGTAGGGTCTGTGCTGAGACAATTTGCCACCCCTCTCTCTACCCTAAGTGATTATTATCACAGAGCTGTTGCTGAGAATAAAACTATATTCCCTATAATTTGTTATATGAGATATTTTCTTCCCACATGTGTTTTCATGACCAAGCTGGCCATTTCATCTGATTCTGTGTCTATACACAGGCATCTAAGCCACAGGTGATTATCTAAGAAGCGGCATTTACAAGCCAACCAGATGCTGGTCAAAGCCACAATTTGAACTTTGGTAACCAAGTCCATTTCCCACAATGTTAACCATTATGTGCCTCCATAACAAATATCTATAGAACAGCAAATAACCTTGAAAATGATCTATTTTCCTTTCAATCCTCAAAAGAACCATTGATTGGTTTTGTCTGATAGTTTATGATTGCTATTTTATTTCTCCTATTCTTTTTTGTAGAAACTTGGACAACTATGTAATAAAGATAGATTTATATTGAACTATTTCATAATTCCTTGATTCTAGCTTTGGCCAAACTCAGAAAATAGTTACGATTGGAACAAAGAGCAACAAAAAGAATTCCATTCTAAAACTGGGAAGATGTATAAAATGAATCTATTGCATTTACCTACTTAAATCAGTGATATTAAGAAATGTCAACTTTTATGATATTTCATCATCAAAAATACATTTAGCCTATCCTAGAATTAGACCCAAGTATATCATCATCTTACGTGGATGGTTTGTGTGATAGGAGGCAGGTGGCCATTCAGCTGCTTTTTTAACAAACAAGACATGCTAGACAATACTGAAGAAACAAAAAAAAACTTTTAAGTGATGTTCTCCAGTGAACACCTACACATCAACACAAAAGTGTAGGTTGACTAGCAAAAACCTACATCAATCAATAGTGTGGATTCTGAATGCTGTGCAGAAGACCTGCCAGGAGTAATAACCAATAGGGATGGTTGGTGAGAGAGATTCATGGATATCCATGCTGTTTGCATGACCTAATTATGATGTATCATTATTTCCTATGGAAAGTTTTCCTTATTTTGCTACCAAAATCTGGGACCATCTTTGACCTGCTTAAATAGTTAAAGACCAGAATTTAAAGAGAATAGACCTAATACATTTTATTGCTATTCTAAAAGCTGAACCAGAATATAATTTCCGAACTTGACAAATGATAACAAAGTTTAATCCTCTAAGGAGTTCAGGGCTGCCACACAGGTAAGCAATTAAAAATATATATATATATATATATATATACTAAAAGCATTCCTATATACTGTAGACACATAAAATCTGTTACACACTCTACCCTTGTAACAGTTGTAGCAAATTTTTTATGTGCACAGTGTACATAAATGTTTTTATTATTCTCTCTTTTCTTTAAATTGCTTACTTGTGTGTCAGTCAGGAATTCCTTTGAGGATTAAACTTTAACATTTGGGAAGTTTGGAATTGATATTTTGGTTCAGTTGTTGGAGTGGCAGTAAAATATATCAGACTGGGCTCTTTAGCCTTTTTTATGATAATCAATCTAGAAGGAAACTTGATTTCAAACCAACTGCATTCCACTTAAAAATTGAACTTGTGTCCTATCCTGCCAGTGGTAGTGGGGTTGGGTAAATGCCTATGTAGAAACCAACCCCTCTGCACAAGTAGCATGTGACACAAGGTAATTTTTAAGAGGAGCTTAACAGGTTTGAATTCCTTCTTCTAAACCAGTCACCATACCAAGGTTAAAGAGCCCAGTCTGCCCTACTATTTATCCATTGCTGGAGAAAGATTTGTTGGATACATACCTTTCCCCAAGGAAATTAGCATTATATGAAATGCAACCAGACTTGTCTATAATTTGAACTCATGTTGCTGTGTCCATTTTCATGATGATAACCATTACACCATGGGTTGGGTAAATGCATGCATAAATAAAGTCTTGTGTGTAAACACAAACATAAGATAAAAATCCTCTATATAAATAGTTATTAAGACAACCACTTCTAATTACCAATAATTAGATTCTTAATTATATTGTTTTTAGTAAAAATCTCTAAGACATTTAACTATTTATTTCACAAACATCAACCCTGTTATCTGTAACGCCTCAACATGTAGTGCAGCACTAAAACCTAAAAGATTAAAACCAAAGTTTTTTGTATTATTTTGACTTTTCAGATTGTTGTCCTCATCTTTATTTTGAAATATACACTCAAATTTTCAGTCAATGTACCCTCTGGCCTTCTTCAGGTGTTTCTTGTAATCGATTAGAGTAGATTTTCCTTATTCCATTACAAGTGTTAAGAATTTTTTATCTAAGTATAACAATGATTCAGCTTGGGATATCATTTTGAATGATTTTACTGTTGTGCAAACAAAGTGTTAAAAAATCATGGTTTGTTTTGGTTTGGTTTATCAACTCATGTTTTTCTATTTAACCCATAGATGGGACCCTAACAGGTACTACCACTCCGGGTCAGAGTGGACCAGGGAGCAATGGTGATGAAGGGGTGCTCCACATTTCCCAAACCGCCAAGATAGAGTTTAATATCATTCCCAGGACGTAGACCCCCAGTCACCACCTTCTAGCACTCATATGATAAAAAGGGGTTGGGGCTTGCCATAAGGGCAATGGGGTTGGCAAAAACATATAGGTACTAGGGCTTCACGTGACCAGCCGATTGATCAGTGTGGGCCTCTCCAACCGCCCGTCTAGCCCAAGATAGTGCCAAAGTGGAGTATTGCAAGTCATGAACTGCTCATCCACCTGGGTTCTATCCTTAAGCATCACGGGTTGCCACCCACGGCCAACAGTTGGCCCCATTGGGAGAGTTTTACCCCTCTGCAGAGGTGCAGTCGGTTCATTCTAACGCCCCAGCTGACAGGGTGGTAAAAAATTAATGATGATCTTATTCAAATTATGAAAAATGTGGGTGAGTACATCAGCCAAAATGTTGTGTATATGTATTTCACAATAAAACAACAGTCTGAAAAATCAAAATACATATCATTAAGCCTCATCTTAAAAATTCAAATAAACAAAGTTTTTTTTTTCTTTTTATCTTAGAGATAAAAAAAATCCAAAAATGATTGGATGAATTCATCATTAAATCATGTTATTTTGGTAGTCTATGATTTGGGACATTCTACAGTTCAGTCTGCTATATATTTACCAACCCCTTCACATGAATAGGATGTGACACAAGGTCAATTTATCAAGTGGACAAGTTTGAAATCCTTCTAGACTAGTTGCATAATCGAAGTTAAAGAATTCAGTCTGCCCTACTATTTACCCATAGCTGGAGAGAGAACAGTTGAATGCATACCTTTCCCAAGGATATCAGCATTATGTGAAATGTAAACATCCTTGTCCAGGATTTGAACTGTTTGCTGGGTTCATTTCATATGATGATAACCATTACACCATGTGCCTTCAGTTCAGGCAGCTATTTATTTTGCAAAATTTTCTGTCAACCTCAACAGAATTGAGTATCACCTAAACATCTCTGTTGAACTGACTGGACCCAAGTAATAAATAACACACAAAGAATAATAGGAAGATTACATTCCTAAGACTTCATTTAGTCTCAACTGAAATCACCACTCTGATGTAATTCAGTTTATACCATTTTTTTTATATACCTACATAATCTAAAACAGCCTATGTCACTCATATATATATATATACACAAACATATATACATATGCAAACATACACATATATATAAATATACACCGGCAGACACATACACTTATGCCAATATATATATATATATACATACATATACATATATATGAATATACACCGGCAGACACATACACTTATGCCAATATATATATATATATATACATACACACACACATATATATATATATACACATACATATACATACATACATGTACAAAGAGAGAGAGAGAAATAAACATATATAGACAAAACATGTTCCATGGTATTTCTCTCTCTCTCTCTCTATATATATATATATATATATATATATATATATGTGTGTGTGTGTGTGTGGATATATTTTAGCTGTGTACTTCCCTGATTTGTGTGTCCATTTAAAATTTGGTTAGAATCCTGAGTGGATTCACTTCTACCACTCTGGCATATATATCTTACCTCCACCATCTGAACATATTTGATCAGGTAATCCATCTCGGATTAAGAAAGATTTTCATGGGTTAAGTTACATTTCTCCACACAGAACACACACACATATATGTACACACACACAAATTACATTAGATGACATACAAATCCATTATGTTTCTGTTCTAACACCAATCTATGATCATATATAGACTTCAATTTAGAAAGAAGGGAAGATCTCTAATTACCATTTCATACTTTCCTTTATTTCATTGAGAATTCAGATGATTAGAATATTGTAAAGGCAGATCCCACAAATATCAAATTAGAATAGAAATTGTTTTATTCGCTAAGAGCATTTTAAGTGTATTGCTCTAATAAAAATCTTACACTTATACACCATTACTGTTACATACATACTGAGAAAGTAATGCATAGATAATGAGTTTTTCTGTTATTTATATACCTATGTATCCTCAGGCAAAAGGTAGACAGTACTTTTATATAGAGCAAGGGTCTCCAACCTTTTCAGCCCAAGGGCCACAAAGTTTAATTTAGGAGGTCCTGGGGCTACAATCTTAAAAGAGAGATAAAACAGAAATTCACAAGGTAACAATCATGATGTATTAATGAGATATCTGATGTTTTTAATCACAAAACGATGTAATATCAGGGTTAAATGAACAGGTTGACAGGAACACATCAGACAAGTGCTGATTTGACAGTTGTGAATGCAGTATACTTTAGGTATGCTTAATTTTGGAGAACAATAGTTCATAGCAGTATGTAGTACCAAACAGGCTCACTAATTCCTGGATGTGGGTAATAAGGTTGGGAAATCATTCAGATGGAAGCATGGAATCTTTATATATATTGAGAATGTGTTGAGCAAGAAACTTAGATTTCAAATCTGAAGATCAATGAGTACCATCTGAAGTTGTAATGATATGTCTTCACAGTCAAAATCAAAAAGGCAACAAGAAAACTTTCAGAGTAGGGTGAAGGGATGAACAGATAATCCTCTGGGTTGCATGTGGCCAATGGCTTAGAGACCATTGATTAAGAGCAAATAAAAAGGTATGTTCTCTTTAAGTTGAATAAACAACAAGACACACAAAATTTCATCTTCATTGAAGAAATAACTAACAAGAATGAGGATTTTTTCATGTCACTGTTAATTATTTTTTATAAGAGAACTATTCAGTATTTACCTCATTCTTCTACTTCAGATATATTTATTGCTCTTATACAGATAATAAAAAGGACACAACATGCAAATTTCACAGGCTATTACTCATGAGCTTCTTCCTCACTAGAAGCCTAACTATTGTGACATTTTGCCAGATGAAGATAATATTTGTAAATATGAGCTTAGGTCATCTTGCCTTCCATGTGATAGCCAGGGCTGGTTTTAAGCCGGTTCAAATTAGGCCCCATGCACATGTGAAAGAAGTTTTCAAAACTAAAACTAATCAAAACATGCATATAATCAATAATTTCACAAAAGAGACTCAATAATTTGGCAAGCCTATCAATAGAAAATGACATTACAAAAATCATTCACTTTGAAATGATGTTGTAGGGTGGAGGGCCCACTTACAATTTTTTAACCGGACTCCACTTTTTTCCAGCACTGGCCCTGGTGATAACAAGTTGGTTTTGTATACAATTGTAAGGTTGATGCTAACTGGTTGCTTCATGATTGCTGTACCAGATTCAGGTAAATCTAAAGAATATTTACTCTGACCACTTCCTGCAGAGTTGTAGTTATGAAGGTAACTTAATGACTTTACTTTTAAACATGATTTCTATTTGCTGAGTTAGACAAAGCTAAGGTTATTAATGGGATATATAAATAAAAGAATAAGATCAATAAGGTAGATCATTTTATAAGGATGAATAAAGGTGCTCAAGCTCAGAACAGAGTAAGTAAAACTTAGTATTATCTGCATTATTCGGACTATTGTCCCCATCTTCATTGTTATTTGTACAACGTTTCGGCTGATATGCCCTCCGCCCTTCTTCAGGTATTTCTTGTCGGACTCGGGAGCCATCATGAAACTTTGAACCTAACCCTTTATTTAGTCCACGGGGGTATCCTGTTCTCATTCCGCTAACCATAGCTGGGGTAGGAGTTGTGTTAATTATTTTTCTAACTGTCTCTACTCAGGATTGAACTGGGATCAGAGATAACTGTCACTTAGAACTGTCTTAACCTAACTACCTTATCCACTAGGCCATGTGTCCAATTGAAAAAGAAATACCTGAAGAAGGCCGGAGGGCATATCGGCCGAAACATTGTACAAATAACAACGAAGATGGGGACAATAGTCCGAATAACGCAGATAATACTAAACTTCAAGCCTCATCTCAAACATTCAGAGAAAAAGTAAAACTTAGTTTTTACACTAAAAAACAATGTGTATACATATGCATACATACAGTATTATGAATGAAACATCTTTTTTTCTAATAAGATTGATCCTTTTATAATGACAGATAAGGTGTTCAATGTAAGACAGTGTACGTAAAAAGGTGCTTTGTTTTTTAAATATTACACTGAAGCACACATATGCATACATACATACAGTATTACCCTAATATTTTACACCCCTAATATTTTATTTTATAAAACAAGTTTCTTCTAAATCAATGATAATAGGATTTTATTATTTCTAGTGGTATATTACACATTCAAATAACTATTAGGTATTATTTATTACCAAACTCTACAGCATTGAAATATACATTTATACAATAACATTCTTGTTTAGGGTTCAGATTATGTTGAGCTTGGTAATAATATCTGTTTTGACTGTATAATGTTCTAGTAGAAATAAAATCTTGGCATTTTTGTCAAATTCATTAGCAGTGAGCTTATTTATGGGTGATACTGTATGTGTGTGTATATATAAATAAACCTACACACGTGGCTGTGCACATATTCACATACATACAAACGTATGTATGTGTGTGCATGTATATTTCACATATATACATACATGTGTGTGTG
>CM042138.1:100509308-100624308 GCA_023376005.1 Doryteuthis pealeii | reverse complement strand
TTTTGTATTGAATATGAAAATACAATTTTTCTATTATTAATTTTATGTATTTCAAAGATTTATAAATTTGAAGTGCCTCATTGAGGTACATTGGTATTGTCTAATGAGTTTGATCCTCACTGAGGGACCCACCCTGGTGGCTATAATAAGCTAAGCTTAATAAAACAATGCAGTACCATAGGTTTGGTTTAGTTTTCTTTGTTTAATGACATATCAGCCTTTGTTGGTTATTTAATACCAAAGCCATTCTTGTAGATGAACCATAGTGTTAATATTATACCCATAGCTGCGACCATAAATAAAAGAATAAGCAAACGATTATATGTTATATAAATATAACCAATATTTTAAGTGAAATTTTTAAAAATTTTATTTACCCTTAATAATAACTGCAGCTGTTTGTACACACATACAAAAAAGAACTTTACCAATAATATTACTGGTCTTTATTACCTTACAACAGAGAGGCAGTGTTTCACTTATTAACAAAAGTAATAATTCTAATTTGTAGCTTTTATTTCCTTCTCACTTTGATTTTCATAGAGATTTTACTGTACAATCAAAAATCAATGCTTTTTTTTTAACGCCTCAATAAAAGACATGAGAAAGCTGTTTAGCTTGACAAGTATCTTATTTATGTAATGTTCCTGCTCCTAATTTTCAATTGCACAGGATTATTTTATTGTTTGCTGTATTTATCCATTTTTTAATATCTGATTTTATTAGACCCGCCTCTCTTTATTTGATATATTATCAATGTTTCTATGCAAGCTGTTTGGAAGAAATTTTGTTTGTAACCTGCCTGACTGATTTAAAGATATGGTAAAATCTACTTGATTAAGGATGAAAAATCTATTGAACTATCTAAGCATAGTTATGTTCAAAGAGATTAAAATAGAATGGCTGCATTTTATATATATTATCATTAAGTCATGCTGACAGCATGAATTCCCATGACTCTCTCTCTCACACAATCAGTCCCTATAAGTTATTACTCCTGGTAAATTCTCCACATGGTTTATAGTATTGCATAGAGCTGATCAATGTAATGCTTTTGCTGGTTGTCCTTCATTGGTGTGTCCATGTGTTGATGTCCACAGGAGAGCACCACTTATGTGTTTGTCCTTACTTGGATGGTATGTGTGATAGGAGATACATGGCCATACAACTGCTTTTTTTGTATTCCTATCTAATAATAATAATAATTTATTTGCAATGAGTTACATTGTATCAAATATTACTAATACACATGATATGCACACAATTATATAGTTTCAAGTATTTTTATCTAATGCAAATAATTTCCACACAGTGATATAGTTTTAATTATTCTTATCCAATACCAATAATTTCCACACAGTGATATAGTTTTAATTATTCTTATCCAATACCAATAATTTCCACACAGTGATATAGTTTTAATTATTCTTATCCAATACCAATAATTTCCACACAGTGATATAGTTTTAATTATTCTTATCCAATACCAATAATTTCCACACAGTGATATAGTTTTAATTATTCTTATCCAATACAATAATTTCCACACAGTGTAATAGTTTTAATTATTCATCCAATAATTTCCACACAGTGATATAGTTTTAATTATTCTTATCCAATACCAATAATTTCCACACAGTGATATAGCAATAATTTAGTTTTAATTATTCTTATCCAATACCAATAATTTCCAACAGATTTACTTGACCCCTACATGGGATCCTAACAGCTACTACCACTGTCAGAGTGGACTTAGGAGTAATGACAATAAAGGGATACTCTAACCCTGTAAGCAAGGCTTAGATTATGCTGATGCAGAGGAGTAAGTCCCTCACAATTAAGTACATACTGGGTATGACACTCAACTGCAACCAGTGATGAGGATCCATTTCTGGAGTTCTGGGCAGTGTGGAGTACCCACTTGATCTAGAGTGGTTGTACCTATTAGGGTCCCATCTATGAGTCAAATAGATCTGTTTGGATATCATTAGTATTAGGTAGGAATACTTGAACCCCTACAACAGTGGGCAAATTATTTGTATTAGAAAGGACTACTTGAAAAAAATCAATTATAAAACGTGTAAATATCAAATGTACAATATATAAGTCCCTAATTTCTAGGCATAAAATAACCCTACACAGATTTACATGGCATTAAAATCAAAGGGATACTCCACACTCCCCAGATCTCCAGAACTGGAGCCTAACTACCAGATTTAGTGTCATAAACAGAACACCTCTTTTTTTTGGGGGGGGGAGTCTTACCTCTCTACAGGGGATGTAGTTAGTATATTGTAAGCCCCCTCTGACAAGGTTAGTCAGGATCTGGGTTCTACATAAATTTCTATTGCTAAAACAACCACTTCTAACTGCTAATGTTTCCAAATCACCAGCTAACTTGACAAATGGAGGTTTTTTTCCAAAAAGAATTAACTCATTTGTATTAAAAATCACATATTAAACAAAAAGACAACAGGTTATTAGAAAAAATAAGATTGAAAATGAATAACTGTTTTATTTCATTCTTTATCATTGATATAATGAATATGTAAATACCTTGGTACCCCCTCACTATAATATCATTGGACAGTTCATGTATAAATAGTTGACACTGTGTTGGTTCTAGACCGACGACCCACACTTACTCGATAGCCAACTACCTTATGCCTTACAAGCTAACTCACTCGCTAGACAACACCTCGACCGGCAGATGTACCAATTACTACTGCGATAATATACCAAATACGAACTTCAGAATATATCCCTTAACCCGGATATATCAATCATTTAAATGGTTGTTTTGTTAATTATAAATTTATGGTAAATATTTGGATGTGTGTTCCTCCTGTTGATAAAAAAAAAATGATTCACAAGATAAAGAAGTTAACATACTGTTTATTATCACATACTGATCTTAATTTCATATTCCTTGGAAGAAATTCCTAATGCTATTTAATGTTCAGTTCTTTTTTGTAAAGGGTTAGGGTAATTAAGGTACACGTATCTGGCAAAGTTAATGTTTGACTGAGTTGGGGTGCTTGTGTTACGTCAGTATCTCAGGGTTCTAGGAGCCACTGAGAAAAGTATTTTTCCTCCAGCAAGTCTGGCAGTAAAAAACAGAAACAGGTAAAAAAAAAAAAAAAAAATGGTGAAAAAACAAAGCAAAAAAAACCCCAAAGAAACAGGTGACTAAAATCCCTTGCATGATGAGTAAAATGTCAATTCATATTCTTTATGTTTAGATAAATAGCATAATAAATATAAATAAAATAGAATAATAATAAAAAAAATGAGTAAAATATTCATTTCTTTTATTATTGTATTTAAATTTTTATTTTACTTTATTTTTCTATCTCCCCATACATTTATAACTTCTCCACTGTTGTCTACCTTGACCTTCTCGTGAACAAGCAATTATGCCGTTATTGTGAATTGAAACACCCACCTAAAAAAAAAAACTTAAGTAAAATTTTTCTCAAAAATGATAAATATATTTACCTACAAAAGTGATTGACTTACTTCACGAAACTGAATGTTCAATCTTTCCAGTGAAGTCTATTTTTTTTTTTGTTTGCTTTATTGTAAAATATTTATTTTTGTTAGATATATGTTATTTATTCACAAAATTTTGAAATAGTAATAAAAAACAATTTATCACAGAATGCCATTTATACTTTAAATTCATACAATTATTATGCACACATTCAATGGAATTTCCACTGGTACAGTTGGTGTTTATATAAACACATACATATACATGTCTATGTTTGTATCTATGGGCATTGAAAGATTTCAATATGAAAAAATAAGAAAATTGATAATACATAAGATAATTATCCCTAACTAGAAATTTTCAAACAGATGATACAGCACTGTTTTTCCTCACACATAAATTCCTAGGGGATGCCAGTCTACATAGCACCCACAGATATTAGTGAAAACCTCTTAATCTGCTAAGATTTTAGCTTGCTTTATTAACATTTAGCTCTAACATTGATATAGCTATGTATCTATGAGGTTATGTCAATTATAAACATCCAATCATCTTGGGATAAATACCAAGTGCTGGAGAATGTAGCAAGAGGAGAAACTTACATCATGAGATGAAGTGGACATTTACATGTCTTGCATGCAAGATATCCAGGAAAGTAAAACACAGCCACTCCTGAAGTCCAATTTATAAAGAACTAGCCTCGTATTAATCTAGTGAATCTTACAAGATGAATGTGGCGTATGCAAATTACAGCTCCTCCCGGTAGTCCATAAAAGAGCTGATTACCGAAAGAAGATGATGATTTATTTTGTGTGTTCTGACTTCAGCAAATGTGTATGGATGGATTTATTAAGCAAGAAAAAGAACAATACAAATGCATTGCAGCTAAGTTCAAGTTTATTTGTACATGAAGCATCTGGTATATATGGCACTTTGGAAATTCCATATTTGCACTATTCCTCGAGTCCTGTTTGGCTGCTGACTTTAGCGGGGCTATGGTGCTTAGATAAATAAAACCACTATTCTGTACTATGCTTGTGGCAGTGTAGGAACCGCCTTTGAGTTAAGGCTTGCTTGGTACCTTTGTCTGCCAATTCGATTGTAATTGGGCTTCTACATCTTCTTTCTCCCTCCCTTACATGTGGGCAGGGATCTGTGAAGAGAGGTGATATTCTTTAAGGCCTGACCTATAATGTAGGAATAACTTCTCCAGGAATTTTTGATGGCTGAATGTATACGTGCCCTCTGTGGGGCATCTAATTGTTGCATGTGCATCATTACTGGGAGACGTTGGGAGATAGGAATGTGTGAGTGGGGCATTGCTTGCTTGTGAATGCGTTCATTCACCTGCCTCCCAACAAGATAATTAATCTATTTCAAAATCTGAATAAATGATAAAATCTGAAAAAATTTGTTTTTAATGTAGAGAGCCTCCCATGTATGGATAGACAGTGCCAAAAACAACTTAGCTTCATCAGTATTCCCCCCTTATAGAGGTGCCACAGGTATATATTTATCGAACACTTCTACCACTAGCAGAATACGACACAAGATCAATTTTTAATCAGGTTTGAATTCAGTTTTCTTTAACCATGATCAGTTGCCCTACCAAATTTTAAAATCCCAGTCTGCCCTACTATTTACCCATAGCTGGTGGGTAGGTGGAGGGAATAGTTAGATTCATACTTTCCCCAAGAGTATTAGCACTAGGTGAAATGAAGACAGCCTTGTCCAGGACTTAAACTCTAGTCGCCATATCCACTTCCTACAACAATAACTGTTACGCCACAAGCACCTAAGTTTTCAGTCTATGAACCTGATTCGACCTCTTTTGAACAGGATCATTAAGAATCTGGTATTGACCTAAGTTGGTACAACAGAATCTTTTAACCGAACAAGGCTTTCAAAATCAAACAGCAAACTCTTCTTATAACAGCACTATCAAATAGGACACATTTTAATGGCATTTTTCAAAAATATTCTTGAACAACTGTTAAAGTTTGAGGGTTGGTTTTATGGCATACCAATCCTGGCTGGATAATTTAATACCAAAATCAGTCTTTTTTTTTTTTTTTTTTTTTTTTTTAAATAATTTCAAGTAACTCTTCTTAATACTAATAATTTTTACTCAGTAAAAAAGTCAGTGGAACGACCTATTGTTGATACCAGCCAGACAGTGAGAATGTCTCTTTTCACTAACTTTAGACCAGGGAGATTGTTTTGGCATCTCAGTGGAATGCTACGCTTATCAACTCCCCAGTTTACTGCATAGATTCAGGCAGGGGTACTCATGCGTTGAGGTGGTAAGGCCAGTATCAAACCTGAAACCTTGGGATTAAGAGACTGATGCTCTACAGGCTGAGCTAAATAGTATCAAATATTCCTATTTAATACCAATAATTTTCAAACATCTGTTTGACTCATAGATAGGGCCCTAACAACTACTATCACTGTGGACCTGAGTGTAATGGCAATAAAGGAGTGGTTCCCCACTTTCCAGAGCTCTGGAGACTCACTACTGGATGTTGTTTAATGCCATATACAGGGCACCCCTTTTTTTGTTAGGGGTAGTGTTTTATCCACACAAGTTATGATAATTGTTATGCTAAATATACCTCCATTGAAGTCTTGTATGTAATCATACACACATATAGTAATGTCACTTAAAGAGTGTTACTGCTACCATGCAATTTAGTACTACCGGCCATGTGGTCCAGGGATGGTTCCCCCCACTAGACTTACCTGATGATGTGAGTGGTAAGATTCTTGGTGCCCTCGGCAAACTGAACTTCAGTTCCCTTTAACATATTGCATGATTTATATTTTACAATAAGAAATAAATATTTAGGAATAAAATAGTTTCTTACAATAAGACAAGCTTGCCAATAAATTCCCCTCTTAGGCTCCCATTAGTATCTAGAAAACCCTAATATATTAGATGCATGACAGTAGCCCCCTAGCACTTATTACTCTGGGTGACTGCCCATATTGTTGGTACCCTGGCATGATCTGGTCCTGCTTTAATAGCCTGTCTGACATCAATAATGCCTTAATCTGGTTATAGATTTATCAGTAGGCAAAATTAAATTTAAGTTATAAACAGTGTCTATCAAAATAAGAAAACAATTTATTAAAGTGAAAGATGTCTGTATTAAAAATATTTAGTAATGTAAAGAAATATTTATATTAATCATAAATTTTATCTACAATGGAAGATGTATGTATTAAAAAATATAATGTAAATAAATGTTTATATTAATCATAAATTTCATGATACAATGCAAGTTATCTGTATTAAAAATATTTACAATGTAAAGAAATCTTTACATTAATATACATTTTTATACTACAATTTAAGGCATCAGTATCAAAAATATTTCTCAACAAAAGTGTGAAATTTCTCACATAATATTAACTTAAGATAATATAAAAACATAATTGGTAAATACTTTTTCTGTTATGTTGATTTATTTTTATAATTATGTGCAAAAAATTGGTAGAGCATTTTAATTAACAAAGATTACGAAATAGGCATTATTTTGAAAAATAAGTAGTATTTTAACATTATTATATTAGTTGCTCAGCAGTGTAAACACATTTTCATTTAAATTTCCAATCTTAAAATTTAAAAAGATAAAAATATAAAACTGCAGTATAATACGTTTGGTTTGGTTTGGTTTGATTTTGTTTTACGGCATATCAACCTCAGTGGGTCATTTAATGCCGATAAAGTTTTGAAATAAATCAATTCTTAATGGATAATACAATTTTGTTTATCAACTCATGTTTTTCTATTTAACCCATAGATGGGACCCTAACAGGTACTACCACTCCGGGTCAGAGTGGACCAGGGAGCAATGGTGATGAAGGGGTGACCCCCCCTCCAAAAACCCACCATTCCATTTTATAGATACATTCCCAGGACATGAGACACTGCATCCACCGCCTTCTAGCACCCATATGATAAGATACATTTGGATCACACCTCATATAATAACCAGCCCAGAATTCAGCCTGCTCTGTTAGGTAGGGCTGTAGAATATACCAATCTCACCTCTGCAAGGGGCTAAGAAATGGGACCACCTGTTCAACATGAATGGCGACCCATGATGCTTAAGGACCAACCAACCAGAATTCAGCTCATCATGACTTCTACAACTTAACAAAATAAGAAACACAAAAGTTCTGTGAATAGATCTGACAAGTCCATTTTAAACGAAACAAAAAAAAAATCTATGGTCAATCTTTTAGTAATTAACCCATTTCATCCCTATTATTCTGTTCTTTCAGTAGATCTTATTATTTGAAGACTTTTTCTAATAATAACTACCCCCCCCCCAAAAGGGTATAGACTCCCTCACTGACTGATACTGACAACAGGCCACTCCACAGACTATACATATATTGAAGGTGCTCTCAGCATAAGAATTATCATCATAGGAAATAAAATCAGCAAATCTAGTTTAAATCCTAGATGAGGCTGTTTGCTAATGCCCTTGGGAAAGGCATGAATCTATCTTTCGAACCCCTATGGGCAAATACTAGGGCATGAGAAAAAAACTCTGAATCCACACTAACTGTACTCTATGTAAAATTGACTTTGTGCCATATCCTGGTTGTGCCTACTTCATAAATATGCTTAAGCTTTTAGTAATATGGAAATTAATGTATACACTTGTCAGAATTTTAAATATATTTATAATTATCAATTTTTCATTAATCCATTTTTCACCTAGCTTTTCTTTGTATTTGATTTTTTATCAAAACACTCAGTAATTGAAGTATACAAAACAAAGTAAAAAAATATATATATCAATAGAAATTGCATAAAATCTTTGAAAAACTCTTGATAATTATCTCTTATATAAAAGATACTTTATCGAAAGCGTTTATGAAAAAGTTATCCACAAAAAACCTTTATTTGCAAAAAAACAAAAGAAATACCTTGGATAAAATAAGAGTTGTAGAATTTTCATACAGGCATATGGCAATATTAATATTACTAAATGAAAGTAGCAATATTCTCAGTGTTGCATCAGCTGCCCATCATGTCAGAATGTATCAAAGTGATGCAGCTCCTCGACAACAAATTGTCAATATGAAAACTAATGGCATCTCTCTAACTTTGAGAAATCTGAGCTACTCCTAGAATTTTGACTTTTGCAATTGTACAATGGAACAAAATTTTTAACCACTTTCAAGAAGAGTTATAATCATCATTTCAGATTATGCTGACAGCATGGATTCCGATGACTCATCACCTGTCCCTATCGTTCATTACTCTTGGTCTTTTACATAGCATCCAGTATCAGCACAGAACTGATTGATGTAGTTTCTTCTGGTTGGCCTAAACTGGTGTGTATGTATAGGTGTCGACAGAAGAATGTTACTTATGAATTTGTCCTTGATTCTCCAGCAATGTCCAGCATGTTTTGTTTGTCTTAATTGGATGATTTGTGTGATAGGAGGTTTATGGTAAAGTCTAGGCACATTATAAATAAAAAGATGCTAATGTATCTCCTTGTAGGACTCTCAGTCGGTAGAGCATTCGGCTAGAAACCACAAGGTTCCTAGTTCGATACTGGTCCCCGCCAACTCAGCGTATGAGTAGCATAGAGATCTGTGCGGTAAAGTAAGGAGCTGATGGTAGGTGTGACGCTCCACCTCAGATGCTAAAAACAATCTCCTTGGTCTAGCGCTATTGAAAAGGGGATAGACTCCCCTGCTGATTAGTTGATACCGACTTTAGGCCACCCGTCGACTTTACTTTACTTTTTGTCACCAAACAAACCATTACTTCCCTGTCTTTGAAGAGCATCATTGCAGTAAAAGTTTCTTTGGGGAGACTATATACAAGTAGTATGATTTCTATAAAATTTTACTACTAATGAGAACCACACTTAAATAAACTGTTCTCTTATATTTTAATAGTACTGAAGGTACATCTCTTATCTATACCACTTAACTATCATAGAATATAAAACAACCTTGCAAAACAGTATTCTGATATAAGATGGCACTGATTTTCAAACTATGGTCTGGGGACTATAGGGGTCTGCATGATGCTGCAAGGATGTCCTGAAAAGATATATTATCCGCTTAGCAATAGAACTACAAATTATGTTTTAAGTCACTAGTATGCACCTATGAAAATTCAGTTTAAATAGCAACAACTCCCAAAATGTTGGCTTAGTGTGGTTTCTTAGTATCTATTGTGGTCTGAAAAGGTGGTCAAATGTGGCTACCTTTTGCAAAACAGCATTTTCAGCATTTAGTAATATGATGACCGAATACAAATTTAAACTTGTTGGACAAAGTGAATTACATGTATCATTGGCAAAGAAATCACACTTTGTGCCAGGAAAGGCAAGCATGCCCCTCTCACTTAATGTTATTGCTCAGTGCAAATATTGGATGTGACTTTCATTAAAGATTTTGATTAGCATATCTGTTTAATAAAAATAGGAATAACATTTTTTGTCTGAAACTTATTTCAAGAACAGGAAAATAAATATAAGATAAAAGAGATTGTATATATCTTATTATAATGGAGATTTTGTGCTTGTCTAACCAAAACTAGGACATTGCTTTCATCACAATACCTTCAGAAATTGTGTAAGTTTATCAATGAGTATTTAATTTATAGTCAAAATCATTAATACATAGAATAAATCTTATTTACTAATGATGTCTCTATAAAAACCTGAGTTATTTGCCTCAAAACAACCCATGTTATTAGTGCATTTAAAATCCTGCAATATGTCTTATATATCACTAAGAAATTTTAGTGAAAGAAGGTTTACATAATAATATTTATATGTTGTTAATTTGCATACTGGTTTGAATAAAACCAGGTTTAATAAATTATTACTTCGTGTTATTGATCTCAAATATTATTGTTTTATTCTCCAACATTAAAATCAATCCTATGAATGATTTTATAGAGAAACCAATCAAAATATAAATGAAAAGTGTAATCTTTTTACATACTTTCTTATCTAATTTTGTAAGTCTTTATAATTTAATATATTTCATTTTATTAAATACTTACACGGAAGGGGGCAAATTCTTGCTAGTTTTTATAATTCCACACCAAGAAACAATCATGAAAAAATATATATTAAACCT
Source organism: Doryteuthis pealeii (assembly GCA_023376005.1). Taxonomy (NCBI): domain Eukaryota; kingdom Metazoa; phylum Mollusca; class Cephalopoda; order Myopsida; family Loliginidae; genus Doryteuthis; species Doryteuthis pealeii. Next base: position 100,613,687 of record CM042138.1, on the reverse strand, counting down.
AAAATGAAGATTAAATATGAAAGAGAACAAGAGAAAGAGTGTTGCATATATAAAATCTACAGCCCTGTAAAAGCACTAGTCATGTAATGGTTATCCTTATAGGATAAAGATTTGACGAACTCAAATCCTGGACAAGGTTGTTTGCATATGCATTTGGAAAAGGCATGAATCCTTCTTGTCTCCCTCTTCCCACCTATGAGTAGTGGCAAACTCTGCTCTTGGTCACAAAACCAATCTATGAAAGAAAACATCTGAATTTAAAACCAGGAGGTTGGGGCCAGGAACTCCTAATAAAATCCTACTTACCACTAAAAATAAAAAATGAGGGAGGGGGAAGGTAGAGAGAGAGGAGGAAGAAGAGAATATAGAGAGTGAGCAAGAACATAATGCTCATCCATCATATCATCTATTTCAATAGGAAGGAAGGAAGGAAAAAGATTCTATAAGATATGAAAGTTTGTGTTCAAATGTTACACCCTGCCATATAAATAATGGAACATTCCATTTTGATTGTGAGAAAAGAAAGGTATGAAAAAGAACATGCTACACATCAGAAAGAAAAATAAAGAAAATATAATAAAGAAAAGAGAGGGGGAATGAGTGAGAGTACAGAAGCGATAAAGCTAAGTAAATATATCATCCGTTTCAATGGAATAGAGAGACAGGCAGAGTTAAATCTAGATTATTATACTTTTTAGATATTGACCTATTTTATAATAGCTTTTAGTATGCATATCAAACATTGTAATACTTAAATTGTCACACCTTGGTATATCCACAGGTCCTACTAACTGTTGTTAATTTTGTTATTATTCTTATTTGAAATTAAGATTAAATCCCTTTTGCATATTGATTGATGAATATAAATGTATAAAAATCTATTGATTGTATTGTACATTATAATTCTTTGTACATAATTATGCAACTATATCCTTCAACTATGTTTTGCATATTTGATTTTTTTAAAAATTGCTCTGAAACAATATATCATCACTGATTATCTTTAAGTAGGAGCAGTTGTAAAACCCACTCTAAAATGAATATGTAATTAAGATCTTTGATTATAATTGCATTTCATCTCTGAAAAGACATTTACTTCTGATAGAAATGAAAATTGTTTGCAATTCAAAGTGTTTTATTTATTTTTATGCCATCTGTTTGTGAAGTGCTGAGTTATAGATTAATAAATATAATAAGAGCTACAACAGAGAATTTTCCTAAATGTACAAATTTTAATTTTATTCTATATACTTTAAATATACGCTCCTACATTTGGGGCACTGGTGATTGTCGTCAGTGATGTAATCTGCATGGTTCATTGGGAAGTTTCAGGTCTTCCAACATCAGACTTCCCTCACCCTGCTGACCTATCAGAGGTGATCAAACTCTGGTACAACCACCAACAATAGCCGCTAAAAGACTTTTGACAATGAAGAAAAAGAAAATATGACATTAAAGGATACATACTACTACATGCTACCAAAAATTATATACCTAAAAACCTTGTTTTTACCATTTCATTTAAAGTACTATTTAAAAGATATTCCTGTATAAGAATGTGTAATATAGTGGCCACCTCCAACCACCAGTGATCCAGGTGCCCAGCTCTGTGACTGAAAACAAAATATCAATCATGAGAACACTCGGACCATATGACCTTAAGGCACCCCTTTTTGATCTCGATTAAGAAAGGACATGTTGTTCATTTACACATCAATATCCGGTTGTGGGTTAGGGGTTAGTTTTATAATTTTAAAAAAAATCAAAAATCGTCTGTTAAAACAAACAGATATTGACGGTGTAAATGAAAAACATGTCCTTGAATGACAGGGTGCCTTAAAGTTATATGGTCTGAACACTCACTGGAAGTTCAGAAGATGATCACACATCAGGGTTTTTGAAAAGGAGAGTGACAAGTAACAACCTAAATTTCGAGTCTGGAGAAACCGCACTTTCTATAGCTCAAGAACTGGAGCCTCACCACCAGATAGAATTTAGTACAATACCAAGATACTTCTTGCCTATTTTACATTACTCTTTGAACATCAATTGTATATCCACATAAGATGGAATAATTAAAATATTGCTCACATTTTAACTAAGTAGATACCAATTAATAAGGGGCCGGGTTAGCTCAGTCGGTAGAGCGTTCGGCTAAAAAACACAAGTTTCCTATTTCGATACCGTCCTCGCCATCTCAGCGTATGAGTAGAACAGGGATCTGTGCGGTAAAGTAAGGAGCTGATGGTAGTGTGATGCTCCACCTCAGATGCTAAAACAATCTCCTTGGTCTAGCGCTATTGAAAAGGGGATAGACTCCCTCGCTGACTGGCTGATGTCAACTTTACTTAGATACCAATAGCATTGCAAACTGAGGTAATAATCAGACATTTATTTTAAAAATTTAAAACAATTGCAATAATTCAAACAAAATGGAAATTTCAATTTTAATTCTAAGAAAATAGCTTAAAGCAAGTTGTGAAAAATAAAATTACTTTTTCATACTTAAAACAGCTTTAAAACTGTCTTTAATGGCAATGTGTCTCATTCAAAATTAATTTGATTATGCAATATAAACTATAATTAAAATCTTTCAAAAATAAAGTAACTATTATAGACTATAGGATTCAATGAAAATCAGCTAATTCAATGATTACTTAACTGAGTGTTGAAAAATTATTTCTTACTTTGTAATATAAAGGTGGCGCTCATTGTTTAATGGTTATCATGGTTGGAAATGGAATCAGCAAACTGACTTCAAATCCTAGACATTTATAGGTTATTTGCATTTCATAGGACTAATACCCTTGAGAAAGGTATGCATCCAACTATTCTCCCTGCAGTTAAGGGTAAATGCATAATTTATACTTTAAAAGGGTTAAAAAAAAATGTATGTTTACAGCAAGTGTCTGTTAGTTGTCAAATCAGTTTAAAATTCATTACTGAGTCAGCTCAGTCAAATTTATAAGTGTCTCATGGGACAGCTGAAGTATGGTAGACCAAAAAAAAGGATAAAACCTGATATCCACAATGGGAAAAGTATATTCCAACATTAAAGTACTGTCATGTGATAGGTAATGATCTATTAAGAAAAATACATACATCAACCTTAATTTTTTAAGTCTTTTTGACTTATGATACTGAATCAACAAACAAAATTTTAAAAAAGACAAAATAAGTAATATTATTTACACTTATTTACAATTTTGATTTCTACATTTCGTGAAAAAAATCAATGAATATTCAAAATACTTTAGAAATCCTTATCATTAATATTTAAAGTAAAAAAGAAATCACACTTCTTTTGCTTTAATGTTCCTTATGAAAATCTTATTTTGATTTTTGGGGAGTCCATGTAGCTTAATGACTGACATGTTGAACTGCGACACCATAATAAGTGAGTTCAAACTCCAGTCACACCATTACATTCATTTCAGACTAATACCCTTGGGAAAGGTATGAATCCCTTCGTCCTTGATCCTCTAGCTATGGGTTAAATAGTACCACTACTGTCATTCTAAAAGGAATTACTTTGACATTAAATAATCCAAGAAGGCTAATATGCCATTAAACAAAAAAAAATATTTTGATTTTAAAATTTTAAGGAAAAATTAGGGGAAAAGACAACTGAAATTCTCCATAGATAAATACTATTTACAGAAAGTAAATTTCAATATTATTTTGATTTTTGTTTTGGGCCTTATATTATTTTCACTGAATGGCACAGATAGTTTTTCCATCTTAAGATTGGTTGGTTGGTTGGTTGGTTGGTTAGATTTTATGACATGTCAACCCTGTTGGGCTATTTTATGCCGAAGATGCCTAGTTTTATTCATTCTTAATAGGTATTCAAATTTTTTCTATTGAAACTGAATTTTTTAAAACTCATTTTTTCCATTTAACCCATAGATGGGACTCTAACAGGTACTATCACTGAGTCAGTGGACCTGATTGTAATGGTGATGAAGGGGGTACTCCACACTCCTCAGGGCTCCAAAATTGGAAGTTCACCATTAGTTTATCCTAAGATGGATTGACTAATTTTAATGGCATGTAAACCCATCTGAGTTTATTTTATACCTAGAGGTTAGGGAATCGCGTACATCATACATCTATATTTACAATTTTTTAGCAGTTTTTTGCATCAGGGTTATATGATTCAAGTATTCCTATCTTATACAAACAATTTGCAAAGAAATCTATTTGACCTATAACAGGTATTCCACTTAAAGACAGAGTTATCCTGGAAGTAATTGCAATGAAGGGGTACTTTATACTCCCGAGGTCTCCAAAACTGGAGCCTTTCCACTATATATAGTTTAATGTCATACTCAGGATACACCTTATTTTGTGAGAGTGGGGGTCCTACACCTTTGCAGGTGATACAGTCAGTGTATTCTAAGCCTCTCTGACAGGGTGATCCATCTCAAAACAGTAAGAATTAAAACAGAACAGGTAGTTTAGTAAAATCCTGTGTACATTATTATGTTCTTTGTGAAGGACTCATCAAAATCATAAAAGTGTTGAGCACAGTTTAGGTAAAAAAAAAATAGTAAAAAAAAAAAAAAAAGAAGAAATACTGGATCAACAAGTAGTGTGATGCCTTGTGACAGTCAAGTCAATGAACGTACTTCACTCACTGAACCTAAAATTGCAACACACTGAATATGTTCCAATGTGCTCAAGATTGAACATTCATTTAATATAACCACATTACCAGTAATTTGCACTTAGTGTAATGATCATCATTGTAGCAAATGGAAGGCAACCTAATTTCAAATCCTGAACGAAGCTGTTGATATTTTCACAAAGTGCGAATACACTTGAGAAAGGTGTGCATCCAACTAGTCTCTTTCCAGCTGTTGTTAAGTAGTATGGCAGCCTGGGCTTTTTAACCATAGGCAACCAATCTAGAAGAAAAACTCTGCATTCAAACCTGTTAAACTCCACGTGCGTGGTGTAATGGTTAAAGTCATGGGAAATGGACTCGTCGCCCCGAGTTCAAATTCTGGATGTGATAATTACATTCCACTTAGCGCTAATATCCTTGGGAAATGTATGAATCCTACTCTCCCTCCAGCTATGGATAAATAGTAGGGCAGACTGGGCTTTTTAACCTTGGTTAGGCAACCTGTCTAGGAGAAGGAAAACTCTGAATTCAAACCTGGTGAACTCCGCTTAAAAAATTGACCTTGTGTCACATCCTACTCGTGCGGAGGGGTTGGTATCTACGTATACCAGCCAATACATGTACAGATTACAAAATAAGGGGTTTGAAAAGTAAGCAGACCATAACACCCCCTGGTCATAATTCATATAGTCCTTCGGGGTATTGTAATTTTACCATCAATGTAGATAGGTACAACTAAGAATGATAACCTTACAGTAATTCAAATAATTTGTTTATCTACCTATTGGCAACAGTTTATAACTTCTTTCAGTCAAAGTGCTCTCAGTGATTTTTGAGTATAGTGGGTCAAAATAAAAATTTTGAACAATACTGATTGATCTGAATAGCCATGTACTTCTCTTCTAGCAAGAGCACCTGGTGTTGCTTGCCTTAGTTATTTATTCTAACAGCATATCAACCTATCTAGGGTATTTTATGTCTTGAGGTTAGGGAATTGTGTTCATTGTAAATTTATATTGACATTTTTTTTGCACACAGTTATAAAAAAAATTATTTCTCCTATAGATTTGACACAACCAAAGTTACAAGTATATGACATCTAGCAAGGATTATACTTGCTTTTTAGTAGTATTGGATATGTGAGACTAGCTTGCTACCCATTATACCACAAAGAGGATTCCTATCTAATACTAATAATTATATGGTTTCAAGCAGCTACTTCTTATTAATTATCATTAGTTTACACTGTTATATGGTTTCAAGTAACTAATAATAATAATCCTGAGTAAGCAATTATTGGTTCAAGTATGATTATTAGTAAACAATTCATGCAACCAATTACAATTTATCCATCATTTGATCTGTCTCATTCCTATTTTTGACAGTTGTGTCTCCATACTTCAGAATGATGTCTCTTACTATATGGCTCTCCAGTTATGATGATAGAAACCTCATTGCATTAAAATAATATGATATTCTCCACAGAGTCTCTTGTCTAAATTAATGACAATTTAGAAAATCCAATATGAGTGGAGTCTCCAGTGCATACTTGAAACTCCTGATAATATGATTCCTTGTATGAATCCTGTCTGGAAGTTTGAGAGTAAAGGCAAAACTTATGTCCAGGGAGATGAACTGTCTAATATGAGATTGTCTACCTAAGTCTCCAAGTATGCATTTACTCAACACTTCTGCCATGGGCAGGATGTGACACAAGGTCAGTTTTAAAGCTGATAAAGCTGGTTTGAATACATTTTTTGTTTGTTTTAGACTGGATACCAAACCAAGGCTACAGAATTCAGTCTGCTTTAATATTTACCCATAGCTGTGTATTTATTTACCAACCCTCCACATTAATAGGATGTGACACAAGATCCATTTTTAAGTGGAGTTTCAGATTTGAATTTACAGTTTTCTTTCTCTAGACTGGTTACCATACCAAGGTAAAAGAGCCTATGTCCAACTTTTTACTCATAGTTGGAGGGAAAATAATTGGATGTATACCTTTCCCAAGGGTATTAACACCATGTGAAATGCAAACAGCCTCGTCCAGGATTTCAGTGTGTCCATTTCCTATTACAATAACCATTACACTATAGGCATCTCCATAGCTGTACATCTGCAAAAACCAGGGTTATGCTCTAGAGAGAGGTTGAAGTGATCGGATCTTGTGGTATAATTGTCCTTGAACAAAACAAAAAAATTGACATCTTTTTCTGATGATGTTGGTTACAAACAATCTCATTTGGAAAGATGAATTTTAATTTCTCAGGCTCTGCAAAAAATATCTCAATTCCTCAAAAGTGCAAGCAAGAAGCTGTCACAGGGTTGGCTGGCTGGTTGGTTGAATATTGTGCATGGTTACTCGATCAGTTTTGAACACATTTTTCTATTTAACCCATAGATGGGACCCTAACAGGTACTACCACTCCGGGTCTGAGTGGACCTGGGAGCAATGGTGATGAAGGGGTGCTCCACATCCCCGAGACATCCAGAACTGGAACCTCACCATCAGTTAGCATTTAACGTCGTAACCAGGACATGAAGTCTCTCAGCGTGAGAATTAACAAAGGCAGTCTGTGATTGGTTGTGACCTACAGGGAGAGGGGAGAATTAACAAAGACAATCTGTGATTGGTTGTGACTGACAGGAACTAGTGAGAATTAAAGGCAAAATATGATTGGTTGTGACTGACAGGGAGGGGTGAGAATTAACATATCTGAATGTTTATATCAAATTCACTCAATTCTCGGTCAAGCTTTTCTTTTTCAACTGACTGTACAGAAAACACAATCTTTTTTTTTTGAGCCAAGATATTTTCTATGCCACAGGAACCAATTGTATATGGTACAGAAATTTATCTTTTCAATCCATTTAAACACTTTATTATCTCAAATAGATCTATTCTATTTATTGATATGAACCTAACAGATACTATCACTCTGCATCAGTGTGGACCAGGGAGTAATGCCAATGAAGGAGTGAATTCACATTCCTCAAAGCTACAGAAGTGGAGTTTCACAATTGGATGCAATTTAGCATCATACCCAGGATCTGAGTTAAAGACAAATTAAACTAATTTGAAATAAAATAAAATTGCAATTCTAAAGAGGCTAATGATTAAGTTGCAAATCTATTTTTAGTTTGTATAAAATAGATTGATGGTTTGTAAGAGGAAATAGAGTACGGCTAATGCATCACAATGGAACCCAAAAATTTGATAAATAAGTTGAAAATCAGGGTTTTTTTCTGCACACAAAAGTAATCAGAATTCTTTTTAAAAAAGTATCAAATTTAGACACTTGCTTCAATCAAGAAAACCTTATTTACCGTTACAAGTTATTTACAGAAAAAAAAAAAGAAAGAAAAAAATGTTTTTAGAAGATAGGATACTATTTATAATATAACTATAATGCTTACTTTGTCGAGTCTTTTAAATATTTTCTTACTTTGGAAATTTTTTTTCCTTTCCACATCGGGGGAGGGGGTGGGGTAGTATTCTTATTTCTAATTGCTATTCTTATTCATTTTCTTTTGAAAAATTATTTCTCAGTGAAGTAAATACAAATTTGTTACAAAATTATGAATCTTATCTTGAATTCATTCAAAAAGTTTGACCCCTTAGAAAAAAAAGTATTTAATTCTAAAACATCACTATATTAAAATTAAAATTTGATAAGAAAATAAAATTAGGTAAAAAATAGAATAAAAATAAATAAAATAAAACTCTATAATAAAATGAATAAAAATAAATGCATAATAAAATGTATAAAATAAAACTTTTGTAGAAAAATGTGATCAGATAATGAGTTCAGATACTTTAAAAAGATAAAAATAAAAACTTACAATTTTATATATTAAAATTATAAAATAAATAAATTGAAATAAAAAATAGATTTATAATAAAATAAAAAATATAAAGCTTGCAGAAAAAGTATGCAGAAATATTATTTCCTTTATCCTATCCTCAATTCCTTCGATTGATGTTTAGTAGTCTTTTTCAATCTAGACATTTTGATTATTATTAAAAATATAATCTAAAAAAAATAGTTTAATTTCAGTCTTTAGTGTTTCAATAAATTCATAATGTTTATACTAATCAAATAATTCAGGGAAATTAATCTATTAAAAGGTACCTCTAGATCAAAGCTAAAGGCAACCAGCCAAAACGATAGACTTCAGAAATGGAAAGACCACTTCCAGAAACTTCTGGGAAACCCACCTAAAATCATGGAAAATAACACCCAAAAATCATAGATAGACAACTAGACATCAAACTAGGGGATTTTACAACTTAACGAAGTCTTAAAAAAACTAAAAGGTAGAAAAGCAGCAGGACTTGACGAAATACCCCCCGATGTATGGAAGATGGGTAAGTTCAATGACATACTGCTTAGGCTATGCAATGCAGTATATAGACAACATAGAATAGATAAATGGACAAAAGGATGCATCCTCCCATTCCCCAAAAAAGGAGACCTAGGAATAGCTAAAAACTACAGAGGCATAACTCTTACTGCCATTGCAGCTAAGATATATATTGCCCCTCTTTTTAATCGCATCCAACCAGAAATAGAAAATCCTTAGAAAAAATCAAAATGGATTCTGCAGAAATCAATCCACAACCTCTCAGATCCTGACTGTACAACGGATCATAGAAGGGGTTCGAGCAAAGAATCTGGAGGCAATACTACTTTTCTTAGATTTTTCCAAAGCATTTGATTCCATACACAGAGGGAAAATGGAACAAATACTACTAGCATATGGTCTCCCCAAAGAAACGGTTGCTGCTATAATGATGCTCTACAAAGACACTAAGGCAATGGTACACTCACCTGATGGCGATACAGATTTCTTTAACATCGCCGCTGGAGTCCTACAAGGAGCTACATTAGCACTATATATATTTATAATATACCTAGACTATGTACTCCGAACATCATTAGATACCATTAAAGAAAAAGGTTTCACATTAAGAAAGGCAAGAAGCAGGAGATATCCCGCACAAACAGTCACAGATACAGACTGCAGATGACCTTGCACTTCTCGCAGTTACACCAGCACAGGCTGAGTCACTACTACATAGCCTCGAGGAGGCAGCAAAGAACATCGGCCTCTATGTGAACCCTGATAAAACAGAGTTCATGAGCTTCAAAAAGAAAGGAGACATCTCCACACTAGATGGTAAGCCTCTTAAGCCAGTAGAACAATTCACATACCTAGGTAATAATATCTCATTCACAGATAACGATATTGATACACAAATAGGAAAGGCATGGCTGGCCACAAACAAATTATCAGTCATATGGAAATCCGATCTCACTGACAAGCTAAAGCGACATTTCTTCCAGGCTGTAGTCATATCAGTACTGCTGTATGGCTGCACCACCTGGACCCTAACGAGACACCTTGAGAATAAGCTAGATGGGAGCTGTACAAAAATGATGCATGCAGTCTTGAACAAGTCGTGGAAACAGCACCCCACAAGGAAGCAGCTGTATGGCCACCTGCCCCCTATCTCACAAACTATCCAAGTGAGATGGACTAGGCATGCAGGACACTGCTGGAGAAGCAGGGACGAGCTCATAAGCAACATTCTCCTGTGGAAGCCAACACATGGACATGCTAATGTGGGCTGCTCAGCAAGGACCTACATTGACCAACTATATGAAGATGTGTGGAAGAACTCCCAGGAGCGATGAATGATAGGGAAAGTTGGCGAGAGATTGTCATGGATATCCGTGCTGCCTGCATGACATGATGATCATGATGAATCTATTAACTTGATTTTATTTATGTTTAGTGCCAATAAAGTGACAAAATAACTTCAAATAATGTTTGTTTATTTGTCTTAACAAATTTAACAAATCAATTTTTTAAAAATGTCTACAAAATTGTGTGAATGTTATTTTAAGTTTTGAAAATATTGAAAACCAAAAATAAAACCGAGGCTTATATGGAATAGCATACTGATGAAAATTTGTTCTTCTGTAGTGATGTACAAAAAAAAAAAAAAAAAAAAAAAAAAAAAAAAAGGTGCTAGCACAGAATAACACATTCATATAATTCATTGTTTTAATGTACAATAAACAGGGTGTCACAGAAGTTGTGCACCCTCATGGTTTATCCTCCCCTAACACTGAACCCGTAGGAGGGTAAAACCCAGAAGTAAAAAAATGGCAGTAGCTAGAGACCTTAGAAAATTGGTCAGAACAGAAAAAGCCATCTAACTGATCAGAACAACGAGCAGCTTAACAGCACAAATGCCCCCTTCTTTGTCGGTTGTATTCAAGAATGAATGACTAGCCCACAACTATAACAACACTGCCAAAGAAACTCTTCACCCAAACAAATAAGTGTTTTATGTGATTTGTAACTTACCTTATGTAACTTACGACCACTAAAAGAATAACTTTTTAGAAATTTACGCATGATAAAAATCCCTTTGAATTATCAACCTTTGTCTTTGTCTTCAATCCTTTCTTATGGTTCATTTGGGAGAATGCTAAATTCCCCCAAAAACACCTTTATTGATTTTAAAAAACATATTCATTGATAATCATTGATACAAATTATTTTCTATCTTTCAGATTTAATCATTTCTAACAAACTAATAATTGAAGAAAGAGTTCAACTTGTTTCCACATTTGGAAGATATGGAGCAATACATCGCTCAGTACCTGAAAAATTCAACTGTAATTACCTTGAGCAAGAATCACTGAACCATACTACTGTCTGCCGTTTAATCAAATGCTTCCAAAAAACTGGCTCAGTTTCAGACCATCAGATATGGCCGACCAAAAAGAATAACTAATGAAGAAACATCCACTATGGTTTTGGTGGATGTTGTTAAAAGTCCTGTGAAATCAGTCAGAAGACATAGCCAGGAGGTAAACATTAACAAATTATCAGTGAATCGTATTCTCATGACTCACAAATTTCATCCATACAAAGTGCATCTTGAGCAAGTTCTTCATGCTGATGACACAGACGATTGGAATTCAGTGAATAGGTTGGGTTTGTCAGATTTTATGGCATGTCAACCCTTGTTGGGTTATTTTATGCTGAAGACTTTTTGTTCTATTCATGCTTGATGGGTATTCAATTTTTTTTAACTAAATTTTTTAAAACATTTTTAAAACTCATTTTTTTCTATTTAACCCATACATGGGACCCTAAAAAGTACTACCACTCTCGGTCAGAGTGGACCTGGGAGTAATGGCAATGAAAAGGTACTCCACAGGTCTCCAAATTTGGAACTTTTTGATTAGAGGCTGTTTAATGTAATACTCAGGACACTAAGATCCTCAGCCACTGCCTTCTAGCACATATGATAAAAAGGGTTGGGTGGTTGTCATAAGGACAATAAGATTGGAACAATCATATAGGTGCTAGGGCTTGATGAGACCAGCTGATCAAAGGGGGAAACTCCGACTGCCTGTCTAGCCTAAGTATGGGCCAAAGTGGAGTGCGGTATTTCATAGATTGCTCAACCACCAGGGTTCCATCCCTAAGCATCATGGGTCACCACCCACAGCCCACAGGTGGACCCATTGGAAGGATTTTACTCCTCTGCAAAGGTATAGTTGGTGTATTTTTCTGACGCAGCTGACAGGGCAGTCTGTGCATAAATGTGCACACATATGGATTCTTTAATATTCTCCAGTGATAAAACCATTTTCCATTTGTATGGCCAAGTAAACAGGCACAATATGCATTATTGGTCAGACAACAATCCACTCTTGATGATTAGAAGGATCCAATAACAACTGAATGCCAAGCGATCACCTGTGAGACCCTCAGGACTGTGAAAGACAGTTTGATGAAGAGAATTGATGCATCTTTTAGTGCAGAAGGTGCCCAATTTAAGCATTTATTATGATTATTCTCAATAATGGTGTTTTTGAAATCAATAAAGGTCTAGGGATTTTTTTTTAATCAATAAAAGGTATATTTTGAAAACCAGGATGCACACGACTTCTGGGATACTCTGTATATATAATACTTACATTCACCATAAAAGAACAAATGTCAATGATTTATTTATTTTTAACTGAAAAGTTGATATCTTAGCGTCATGTCTGCAGGGCTTAGAATATGCTGATTGTATACCCCACCAAAAAGGGCATCTTGGGTATGACACTAAACTGCATCTAATGGTGAGGTTCTAATTCTGGGGAGTGTGGAGTACTTCTATATTGCCATTACTCTCAAGTTCACTCTGTTGCATAGTGGTAGTACCTATTAGGGTTCCATTTATGGCTCAAATAGATCTGTTTGGAAATAGTAAGGGAGTATTCCTTCCTTTATTGCCATTACTTCCAAGTCCACTCTGGTAGTACCTTTTAGGGTCCCAGCTATGGATCAAATATATCTGTTTGGAAATTATACTAGATATGACTATGTGTCAAACAAATCTACAATTATGTAAATGAATGCCATTTCATAACCTCTAAGGAAAAAATAACCCTAGACTGGTTGATATGTCAATCAATCAATACCTTCTTAGTGGTTGGGAGAGGAAGACTAAATAAATATGACTAGTGGCCAAAGTGTAGCTAGTTGAATATGAACTTTTGAGACTTAATTATTTATTAAAAATTTTTTTTTTTTTTAGATGAAGCAAATGACAAATTTCTGGAGGGTTAATCTATGTTTAACTTTTTTTTATATATATACATTGTAGCAAAATAAATTAAATTTATCATGACAGGACACTGGACTAACACCCAAAATTTGAGATTTAATTTTCATTTTTTTTCAAAAATTGTTCATGTTTATGCTATACAGATAAATTAATTTATTCAATAATCATGAAATGAAAAATTTTATTAGATCTTTTTATTTTTTTTCCAAGTATTGATGACTGGTTGATATACTAACAGAAAAAAAGTATAATTGTGCAACAAATAAAACAAAAATAAACAAACTGAAAAAAATATGAAAAAAAATCAACAGAATAATTGTTTTATTTAATAATGTTTTACTTACGATAGAAGAATTTGGAGGGAGAAAAAAATGTCTACCTTCACATAAATTGAAAAAATTTTGTCTGTTAACTTTCCCCATTTCCAAGCACAGTGGAAATTTTGGTTTGGTTTATTTTTTTAAGAATAAATCAACCCCTTATGGGTTATTTAATGCCAAAACCATGTTTAATTGCATTTCTTTTTAAATTGAACTTTTCAAATATTTTTCAATTTATTTAGTTTCAAGTATTTAATAAATCCTAAGTAAACAATTATAGCTTCAAATAACTATTCTTAATACAACACATAGATTGGATCCTTAATGGTACTAACATTCCAAGTCAGAAAAGACCTGGCAGTAACAGTAATGAAGGGGTACTCCACACTCCCCAGAAATCCAGAACTGGAGCCCTAGCACTGAATTCAGTTTAATGTCATACTCAAGACACTGGAAATGATAGTATTGCTTGCAGTTTTCCATTTCTTCAAGTGTAGTCTATTAAATTCTTTCTTGTTAACTATTTTCATTCATAGTTGGAGCCCTTGGAATAGTCTGCAAGAACCTTGGGGACTATTGGAACGGTCATTAAATCCCTAGAAAAGAAACTGGCAGAACTAGAATTCAGAGGAAAAATAGATACCATCCAGATCATAGCAGAGTTAAGCTTTAAAGAGACTTGCTATCACTTGGACTTTAATAGAAAATCACCTGTTAAAACTAATGTGAAAAACTCATAAGGAGTAAAATAATAATAATACAGCTAAAGTACTGGCTCCTGCTATCACCAATGCAAGGCTTGGATCTCATTTGTAAAAAGACGTCATCAACAGCAGATATGACATCATCATATAAATGTTTTTGCCCTCCCTCATATCATGATTTTTAAAAATTTCTAGTGGACCATTCTGCAATCTACAAGGGATCTTATAACATATTACTAACCTACAATATGGTTTTAATGGTGAGCCTACTAAGTACTTATAAGAATGGGTAACTATTCTAGGGATGTCCAATTTGCCGTGTCAAATTTACTCCCCCCTATATTTAACACAATGAAACATGAATAAAGGTTGATATTTTCTTCAAAATTTTTGGGCCATTCAAAAGAAGAAACATTAAAAAAAAATGAACCGATAAAAATTTTTTCTATTAAGATAAGAGTCTAAATAATCTTATCAGAAGATTTCTTTGAAAAAAAATTTTCTTGGCAATTCAATTAAAGCAAGTAAAAGTTTGAAAATGAAAAACATCATGACATCTTTTAGCAGAACTCAGAAAAAAAAATCACTTATAGAGATCTGATATAATTATTCAGACTTATCTTTATAGTAAAAATTTTGAAAATGTTTTTTTTTTTTTTTTTTTTTTTTCCAGATTTCATAAAATAAAATGAGGGGGGTGATTTAGACTATATATATATATATATATATATATATATATATATATATATATATCCTAATATATCTAAGGAAAAAACTATTTTAAACAATTTCAGCAACAGGTGAATAATTACTGAAAATTTCATCAAAATTTGATACAATTGATTTTTCATAGAATTTTTTAAAAAAGCCTTTTACTCATTAATTGTTTTTGGCTACATTAAATTTCAATTGATTTAATGGTGTGAAAATGTAAACATTGTTTTTGTTTATAATTTTCATTATTTACGTCAGCTGAAAAATGTTTGTTTTTTTTTAAATCATCAGAAGTTTTTTTTAATGTTTCTTCTTTTGAATGTTCAAAAAATTTTTTAAGATAATAATAACCATTATTCAAGTTTCATCGTGTTAATATAGGGGGCATAAATTTGACACTGCAGGGTGGACATCCCTAGCATTTACTTAGTAACAGCAAATACTGTTTTAAAAATATCAACTAACTGAGACCCTCAAGAGAGATGAAGGAAAACTTTCTTTATCTTCGCTCATGAGCAAAAACAAACTAACACACAACCCCATGACATTGTAGTGATATGATAAGAAGCAAACTGGAAGTTAACGCATCGAAAGCAGAAATAAAATGATGAAAGTAAGCACCCTGCGCATAGGATCAGCGCAGGTATAAAGCAAAAATAGAAATAATGAAAATGATAATTTTGGACCAATCAAAGGCCTTCATGCCAAAACAGAAGTTTTCAAAAAGACCGAATTTGGATATATAAAAGGAAGGTTTTTCGAGTCGAAGTTCAGAGACTGACACATGCTTGACGAATCCACGTCACTGAATTTAAAACTACTTGCCTGTCACTGAAGGTACAAACTTTATCTTTCCCTCTATACAAATTACTTCACTGCTGATATATAGAACTTTACCCTTTCTTCCTCTATCATGCTGAACTTTTTAAAAGCATATTCTGATGAACTTTGAACACTACATTTTGACTTTTCTTATTACTGTAACTTTAATGTATTAATACAAGGCTTATTGATTCCTTCTGTGAATGATGTGTTTTTCTTTTATTATTTCTATAACAACCTTATAGTGTGTTTGTTGTATTTACTTATATATATATATATATATATATACACACACACACACACCATACTTCACCCAAAACAACTACCATAAATTGACAACCACTATAACATCACATCAGTGGTACAAAAAGTAAGGGTTAAGTTTCATATTAGTGTAAACACCCTTCCCTGTAAAGCCTTTGAAGTGTTGCAAATCACTTTTTTTCTCATATTCTAACCTCATACAAGTGGTGTCTTGATCCAGGTTATATGGCTATAATACACCGTTATGGAGAGAAGTTGAACACCCTGATAAACTATTACAACGATTTGGGAGATGGTGGACATCTTAATAAACTTTCTGTAATAGAAGATTGCGTATTGTTGCTGTTTCAATGATTAAATACGATCTCCTGCCAAGAAGAAGATTGGAAATGTTTCCGAGAATACCCTTGGAGTATTATTTATGCTGAAATCTAAGATAGTCAATTATATGAAGGTAGGCTCGGTAATTTTGCTATATACAAATAGAGATTGATATATTATATATATATATATATATATATATATATATATATATATTGGTTTTATGCATGATTGCATGCATATAGCTCACTGGGACAATTGCCTCCTACTAAGAGTAAAATTGAAACAATTATGGAACTTCTTCAAAACCTTTTGAAAAACATGATTACTTATTTTGCAAGTATTAAACTAGGATTAGATTTTTAAATATTTTTCTACCTATCAATACGAAAAAAGTATTTTTTTATTTAATCCAATTATGCTAATAAAGTTAATGATTAAAAATTGTTGTGAACCTTGATAAGAGTTCAGTTTATTATTGTAAATATAAAAAAATTTGGGAATGAGAAGAGGGTTTTTTTCGAAAAAAGAATTTTAAAAATCTATTAGTTAAACTTATTTTAATGATAAAACTTAACTATTTTTTTTGTTTGTATATTTGTGGTTGTTTTTTGTTTTATATATATATATATATATATTATATATATATATATATATATATATACACACACACACACACACACACACACAATTGTTATAAACCGTATTTGCATGCAAGCGTATGGTGGCAAGGAAAAAACAAACACAGATATAAATTTCAAAATTGTATTGAAAAGTAATAAAAAAAAAAAACAACGAAAAGTTGAAATAAATTCAAGAGAGCAACAGGTTTGAAAATTGATGAATGTTTATAGGTGAATAGCAAGTCCGTAAATGTCAGGATGGGTATCGCACAATTTTTGTGATATTTCTGTTGAATATTAAGTTCGTAAAAATGTCCAGCTTGGTTGTAGTATTGGTGGTGATGTAGGCAGATGGTATTGTGTATATGGAGGTAGGCACGGACTGAAGTTCGCCCCTTAAGTTGATGATCGTAGAGAATTCGGGGTTGGGAGGTAGATAAGTTTGTTCACTTGTGTGAATCAGTCGGTATGTCTGTTGTTGTTGTTGTCGTAGGTAGAATATTGTGTGTGTAGCGGTAGGCACTTGTGGTGGGTCTTGCGTTTTAGAGTCGTTAGCTGTTGTGGGCAGAATCTTGTAGAAATGTTCGCTTGTTTCGTGCCTGGTTCTAGGCAGAATATTGTGTATTGGTAGTAGCGCTTTTTGTATCAACGAATGATGTATAAATGTTCGCTTGTTGATTTGACTGCCTGGTGAGGTCAGGTTGGGGTAAGTTGGGGGTGTAGGTGAGTCGCCGCCTGTGATGTTCACCTCGCTTGCGAGCGTGTATTCGAATCGACGCCCGGGACCTCTCTGTCTGCTGCCTTCAAAGCTGTTTAGTTTTATAGAGATCGGCGGTCTCAAGTGGATCAATTGGAGTTGTTTTCACTTTACCGGGAATCGCTTTCATTGGATGATATTCGAATTTTATTTACCAATTTTTTATTTTTATTTAATTTTGGGAATTGACTATCAAGCCGGAACTCTGATTTGGAGCCCATGCGCAGATATATGTTAAAATGGTCATTCCGTTTTAGGTAACGACCGAGGGCACTTCCGACTTTATCCGTCCCGTTGACGAGTGTATGTAGTTTGTATTAGTGAATCGGGAGATTTCGACTTTTGCATATACAACAGAGCTCCCTCAGAAATTGATACGATTCACAATGGGTTTGGGTATGTATGTGTAAGTGTGTTTTGAGGAATCATGTGAAAATAAAGTTATTTCAAGCGTGTGTGGAAATGTTGTCTTATCTTTAATTCTATAGTCACAGGCTTTCTGTTTTCAGGCTGTTGGTATGTGTTGTTATTTGTTGATCTGTTTTCCCATAGACAGGTGGGGGTGATATAAGTTGTTTGTTGCTGTGAGTGTCACGTGATAGGAACGATGTGGATGTTGTTTGTAGGGTAAAATATTTTGGGTTAGTTTTAGATGTTGTAAGTTGTGAGGATAATTTTATGTATTTCTCTGTGGTGGAGAGAATTTGGCTTGGTCCACCGATAGCTTTGATTGTGTGGTCCCTTTCGCCTGGTATGGCAGAAAAATGTCGTTTGAAGCTGATTAGGATGGTATTTATGGGGAGAGCGGCCCTGATGCTTAGTCCAAGAATTTCAATAAAATAAAATGAGGGGGTGATTTAGACTATATATATATATATATATATATATATATATATATATATATATATCCTAATATATCTAAGGAAAAAACATTTTTAAACAATTTTCAGCAACAGGTGAATAATTACTGAAAATTTCATCAAAATTGTACAAATTGATTTTTCATAGAATTTTTTAAAAAAGCCTTTTACTCATTAATTGTTTTTGGCTACATTAAATTTCAATTGATTTAATGGTGTGAAAATGTAAACATTGTTTTTGTTTATAATTTTCATTATTTACGTCAGCTGAAAAATGTTTGTTTTTTTTAAATCATCAGAAGTTTTTTTTAATGTTTCTTTTTGAATGTTCAAAAAATTTTTTAAGATAATAATAACCATTATTCAAGTTTCATCGTGTTAATATAGGGGGCATAAATTTGACACTGGCAGGGTGGACATCCCTAGCATTTACTTAGTAACAGCAAATACTGTTTTAAAAAATATAAACTAACTGAGACCCTCAAGAGATGAAGGAAAACTTTCTTTATCTTCGCTCATGAGGCAAAACAAACTAACACACAACCCCATGACATTGTAGTGATATGATAAGAAGCAAACTGGAAGTTAACGCATCGAAAGCAGAAATAAAATGATGAAAGTAAGCACCCTGCGCATAGGATCAGCGCAGGTATAAAGCAAAAATGAAATAATGAAAATGATAATTTTGGACCAATCAAAGGCCTTCATGCCAAAACAGAAGTTTTCAAAAAGACCGAATTTGGATATATAAAAGGAAGGTTTTTCGAGTCGAAGTTCAGAGACTGACACATGCTTGACGAATCCACGTCACTGAATTTAAAACTACTTGCCTGTCACTGAAGGTACAAACTTTATCTTTCCCTCTATACAAAATTACTTCACTGCTGATATATAGAACTTTACCCTTTCTTCCTCTATCATGCTGAACTTTTTAAAAGCATATTCTGATGAACTTTGAACACTACATTTTGACTTTTCTTATTACTGTAACTTTAATGTATTAATACAAGGCTTATTGATTCCTTCTGTGAATGATGTGTTTTTCTTTTATTATTTCTATAACAACCTTATAGTGTGTTTGTTGTATTTACTTATATATATATATATATGTATTCATCTTTTAGTGCAGAAGGTGCCCAATTTAAGCATTTATTATGATTATTCTCAATAATGGTGTTTTTGAAATCAATAAAGGTCTGGGGCTTTTTTTAATCAATAAAGGGTATATTTTTAAAAACCAAGATGCACACGACTTCTGGGATACTCTGTATATATAATACTTACATTCACCATAAAAGAACAAATGTCAATGATTTATTTATTTTTTACTGAAAAGTTAATATCTTAGCATCATGTCTGCAGGGCTTAGAATATGCTGATTGTATACCCCACCAAAAAGGGCATCTTGGGTATGACACTAAACTGCATCTAATGGTGAGGTTCTAGTTCTGGGGAGTGTGGAGTACTTCTATATTGCCATTACTCTCAAGTTCACTCTGGTGCATAGTGGTAGTACCTGTTAGGGTCCCATTTATGGCTCAAATAGATCCGTTTGGAAATAGTAAGGGAGTATTCCTTTATTGCCATTACTTCCAAGTCCACTCTGGTAGTACCTGTTAGGGTCCTAGCTATGGATCAAATATATGTTTGGAAATTATACTAGATATGACTATGTGTCAAACAAATCTACAATTATGTAAATGAATGCCATTTCATAACCTCTAAGGAAAAAATAACCCTAGACTGGTTGATATGTCAATCAATCAATACCTTCTTAGTGGTTGGGAGAGGAAGACTAAATAAATATGACTAGTGGCCAAAGTGTAGCTAGTTGAATATGAACTTTTGAGACTTAATTATTTATTAAAAATTTTTTTTTTTTTTTAGATGAAGCAAATGACAAATTTCTGGAGGGTTAATCTATGTTTAACTTTTTTTTATATATATACATTGTAGCAAAATAAATTACATTTATCATGACAGGACACTGGACTAACACCAAAAATTTGAGATTTAATTTTCATTTTTTTTCAAAAATTGTTCATGTTTATGCTATACAGATAAATTAATTTATTCAATAATCGTGAAATGAAAAATTTTATTAGATCTTTTTATTTTTTTTCCAAGTATTGATGACTGGTTGATATATTAACAGAAAAAAAGTATAATTGTGCAACAAATAAAACAAAAATAAACAAACTGAAAAAAATATGAAAAAAAATCAACAGAATAATTGTTTTATTTAATAATGTTTTACTTACGATAGAAGAATTTGGAGTGAGAAAAAAATGTCTACCTTCACATAAATTGAAAAAATTTTGTGTGCTAACTTTCCCCATTTCCAAGCACAGTGGAAATTTTGGTTTGGTTTATTTTTTTAAGAATAAATCAACCCTTTATGGGTTATTTAATGCCAAAACCATGTTTAATTGCATTTCTTTTTAAATTGAACTTTTCAAATATTTTTCAATTTATTTAGTTTCAAGTATTTAATAAATCCTAAGTAAACAATTATAGCTTCAAATAACTATTCTTAATACAACACATAGATTGGATCCTTAATGGTACTAACATTCCAAGTCAGAAAAGACCTGGCAGTAACAGTAATGAAGGGGTACTCCACACTCCCCAGAAATCCAGAACTGGAGCCCTAGCACTGAATTCAGTTTAATGTCATACTCAAGACACTGGAAATGATAGTATTGCTTGCAGTTTTCCATTTCTTCAAGTGTAGTCTATTAAATTCTTTCTTGTTAACTATTTTCATTCATAGTTGGAGCCCTTGGAATAGTCTGCAAGAACCTTGGGGACTATTGGAACGGTCATTAAATCCCTAGAAAAGAAACTGGCAGAACTAGAATTCAGAGGAAAAATAGATACCATCCAGATCATAGCAGAGTTAAGCTTTAAAGAGACTTGCTATCACTTGGACTTTAATAGAAAATCATCTGTTAAAACTAATGTGAAAAACTCATAAGGAGTAAAATAATAATAATACAGCTAAAGTACTGGCTCCTGCTATCACCAATGCAAGGCTTGGATCTCATTTGTAAAAAGACGTCATCAACAGCAGATATGACATCATCATATAAATGTTTTTGCCCTCCCTCATATCATGATTTTTAAAAATTTCTAGTGGACCATTCTGCAATCTAAAGGGATCTTATAACATATTACTAACCTACAATATGGTTTTAATGGTGAGCCTACTAAGTACTTATAAGAATGGGTAACTATTCTAGGGATGTCCAATTTGCCGTGTCAAAATTTCTCCCCCCTATATTTAACACAATGAAACGTGAATAAAGGTTGATATTTTCTTCAAAATTTTTGGGCCATTCAAAAGAAGAAACATTAAAAAAAAATGAACCGATAAAAAATTTTTCTATTAAGATAAGAGTCTAAATAATCTTATCAGAAGATTTCTTTGAAAAAATTTTTCTTGGCAATTCAATTAAAGCAAGTAAAAAGTTTGAAAATGAAAAACATCATGACATCTTTTAGCAGAACTCAGAAAAAAAAAATCACTTATAGAGATCTGATATAATTATTCAGACTTATCTTTATAGAAAAAATTTTTTAAAATGTTTTTTTTTTTTTTTTTTTTTTTTTTTTCATAAAATAAAATGAGGGGGGTGATTTAGACTATATATATATATATATATATATATATATATATATATATATATATATATATATATATTATATCCTAATATATCTAAGGAAAAAACTATTTTAAACAATTTCAGCAACAGGTGAATTATTACTGAAAATTTCATCAAAATTTGACACAATTGATTTTTCATAGAATTTTTTAAAAAAGCCTTTTACTCATTAATTGTTTTTGGCTACGTTAAATTTCAATTGATTTAATGGTGTGAAAATGTAAACATTGTTTTTGTTCATAATTTTCATTATTTACGTCAGCTGAAAAATGTTTTTTTTTAAATCATCAGGAGTTTTTTTTAATGTTTCTTTTTTTGAATGTTCCAAAAAATTTTGAAGATAATAATAACCATTATTCTAGTTTCATCGTGTTAATATAGGGGGCATAAATTTGACACGGCAGATTGGACATCCCTAGTATTTACTTAGTAACAGCAAATACTGCTTTAAAAATATCAACTGAGACCCGCAAGACAGACGAAGGAAAACTTTCTTTATCTTCGCTCATGGGCAGAAACAAACTAACACACAACCCCATGACATTGTATTGATATTATAAGAAGCAAACTGGAAGTTAACGCATCGAAAGCAGAAATAAAATGACGAAAGTAAGCAATCTGCGCATAGGATCAGCGCAGGTATAAAGCAAAAATAGAAATAATGAAAATGATAATTTTGGACCAATCAAAGGCCTTTGCACCTAAACAGAAGTTTTCAAAAAGACCGAATTTGGAGCCTATGTTTGGATATATAAAAGGAAGGTTTTTCGAGTCAAAGTTCAGAGACTGACACATGCTTGACAAATCCACGTCACTGAATTTAAAACTACTTGCCTGCCACTGAAGGTACAAACTTTATCTTTCCCTCTCTACACATTATTTCACTGCTGATATATAGAACTTTACCCTTTCTTCCTCTATCATGCTGAACTTTTGAAAAGCATATTCTGATGAACTTTGAACATTACATTTTGACTTCTCTTATTACTGTAACTTTAATGTATTAATACAAGGTTTATTGATTCCTTCTGTGAATGATGTGTTTTTCTTTTATTATTTCTATAACAACCTTATAGTGTGTTTGTTGTATTTACTATATATAATATTATATATATATATTATATATATATATATATATATTATATACACACACACACACACCCATACTTCACCCAAAACAACTATCATAATTTGACAACCACTATAACATCACATCAGTTGTACAAAAAGTAAGGGTTAAGTTTCATATTAGTGTAAACACACCCTACCCTGTAAAACCTTTGAAGTGTTACAAATCACCCGGAATTTTTTCTCATATTCTAACCTCATACAAGTGGTGTCTTGATCCAGGTTATATGGCTATAATACACCGTTATGGAGAGAAGTTGAACACCCTGATAAACTATTACAACGATTTGGGAGATGGTGGACATCTTAATAAACTTTCTGTAATAGAAGATTGCGTATTGTTGCTGTTTCAATGATTAAATACGATCTCCTGCCAAGAAGAAGATTGGAAATGTTTCCAGAGATACCCTTGGAGTATTATTATGCTGAAATCTAAGATAGTCAATTATATGAAGGTAGGCTCGGTAATTTTGCTATATACAAATAGAGATTGATAATATTATATATATATATATATATATATATATATATATATATATATATATATATATATATATATGGTTTTATGCATGATTGCATGCATATAGCTCACTGGGACAATTGCCTCCTACTAAGAGTAAATTGAAACAATTATGGAACTTCTTCAAAACCTTTTGAAAAACATGATTACTTATTTTGCAAGTATTAAACTAGGATTAGATTTTTAAATATTTTTCTACCTATCAATACGAAAAAAGTATTTTTTTTATTTAATCCAATTATGCTAATAAAGTTAATGATTAAAAATTGTTGTGAACCTTGATAAGAGTTCAGTTTATTATTGTAAATATAAAAAAAATTTGGGAATGAGAAGAGGGTTTTTTCGAAAAAAGAATTTTAAAAATCTATTAGTTAAACTTATTTTAATGATAAAACTTAACTATTTTTTTTGTTTGTATATTTGTGGTTGTTTTTTGTTTTATTTATTTATATATATATATTAGGTACCACCAGACCGTTTAGGTCATCTTGAATAAAACGGAAATAGATATTTCCGAACTTTGTTTATCAAAAATCTCGTTAAAAAAAGATCGTGCAGGGTTGTTACAAAGAAAAATAGTTAATTCAAAGATCAAATTATCCGATTGGGAAAAATTACATCGTTATCTTAAAAAATAAACCAACCTATCCATATTACGTGCGAAAGGGTAATTTTCAGGCCGCGATTTAGAGAGAAAGAAATACATATTATTACCCTCTTACAGTTATGCATCTAAGTACGGATGGGTGTAACGGACAAACTTTTTTAGCCAAATTTTTTCTATTAAAATGAATAAAATCTTTAAAAACTTTAATATTACAATTTAAAATGAATAAAATCTTTAAAAACTTTAATATTACAATTTAAAATGAATAACATCTTTAAAAACTTTAATATTACAATTTACTATGAATAAAAACTTGAAAACTTTAATCTTAAAATTTCGCAGTGAAATTGACGTTAAAAAATGTCTTCGGTTTTAGTATTAATTCTTAAAATCGAAAATAAAATGAAAATTTGAATATTTTTTCTAGAGAAAAAACTGATAAAACAATCATTCAATATATTATTTTTATTCTAATTGGTCGTAAAAGTTAAATAAAATATTTTTTTACGCTCAGAAAAACAAACTTTAGTTACCGAGAAGCGTCTCGTCATATGTCAGTTTTGCTCTTCCGTACATTCTAAGAATCACACATTACTATTCAACAATAAAAATTACAAATTCTTTTAAAAATATTAATCGAGCACGGATCGGACCAACTTTTAGTTCACCTGAATTCTAAAATTCATGTTTTTAAATATCATGAAAATTTTGATTTTTTTCCACAGGAAAAAAAAAAATTTAATTTATTTCACGCAGAAAATAAAAAATATTTAATCACACAAAAGATTGAAAATCTCGTAAAAATTAATTTCTTAAAAAAATTTTTTTTTTTTTTTTACAATTTAATAGAATATAGTACATACCAATTACATAAGAAAAAAAAAGTTTTCAAATATTAATATTATGACATTTTTTTTGCACTTTTTATTTCCGATTTCATTATTTTTTCCTAAAAAAACTATAATTCGGTACGTTATACAATTTCATTGATATAGTTATTCAGACTCTTATCTTTATAGAAAAAAAAGTACCAAATTTTTTTTCCACATCATTTTTTTTATCTCATAAAATAAAATAGGGGGGTGATAGACATCGTAAAAATATATTTCCCCTAATATATTTTAGAAAAAAACTATTTCAGATGTATTTACATCCAATGGTAAACATTTATGGAAATTTTCGTGAAAATCGGACCATTAATTGATTTTTCATAGAATTTTAAAAAAATCCTCTTATCGTAACTTGTTTTTAGCTACGTTAAATTTCAGTTGATTTAACAGTGCAAAAATGAAAACATTGTTTTTCAATCATAATTTTCATTTATTTTTCGTATGCTGATAAAAAATTTAAAAAATCATCAGGAGTTTGTTTAATGTTTTTTCTTTCGAATGGAAAAAACTTTTCAAGAAAATATTAATTTTTCTGCAAGTTTCATTGTGTTAAATGTAGGGGGGGTAAATTGCACAGGGTCAAATTGGTGGTACCTAATATATATATATATATATATATATACACACACACACACACACACACACACACAAACACAATTCATGTTTAATTTTACACTAAAAAAGTTTTTTATTTATTTCCAAACAACAAAATAAGCGCTAAAAATCAAGGTTGAATTCAATTTTTATATTGCTAATATTCATGCCACTCAGTTTAATCCATTTAATCGTGGAATGTAAAATTTTATTAATATGTTTTTTAAATCAAATTAGCGATTGTTTGTGCAACAAATTAAAAATAAATTGAAAATAAAATACTTACGAAAATCTTTATGTGGATGAGAAAATGTCAACGGAATAATTGTTTTATTTTTGCTATTCATTTAAATTTTTTTTTTCAGTCGCAGAAAAGAAAAACAAACACGTCTAATTTCCTCATGAACTTCATCCCGCAATGAAAATCAAAATGTATCGTCTGCTAACTGCGATATTTTCCCGCACTATGAAAACGATTCTATTTTTGTGTTCTAACATTTTTTAAATATCTAGTTTTTTTTAGTTTTTTATTTTTATTTTTTAACATTCATTCATCGGTACTTTAATTTTTCTTTTCTTTATTCCTTTTATTTTCTTTCTTCTTTTGACCCTTTTTTTCTTACTTTCGCAACCCATCGTTCTTACTTTTTTTTACCCTTACTTCCGGTTCCCGTAATTTCAATTGTCCACAGATGTGTAGAAGGAAACATTAAAATTATTCTATTAATTTTTACTCCCGAATATTTTTTTTAATTATATAATTTTTTGCATTTTCTTTACATACACAAAATCAATCAAAATTATTTTAAGTTTATCAAATTGTGTGAAATTAAGTGAAGAAATGATATTTTAGAAATACAACTCATTTTTTAATTTCCTATTCTGACTTCTCTCGTAAATACAAACAAAGGGTAATTTATGAGGAAGTGTGTCCCGGTCTCCTGCCTCAAAAATTGCTACCTGATGACTATCAAAATAACAACCCCAGCTCGGTTGTAATTCTTGTTTATTTATCGTAATTCTTGTTTAGATATGAAGATGGATATATAGTTTGGAATAGACTGAGATAGATAGATAAACAAACAAAATAATCTTGTTTATTTAAACTAAAAACAAGACATTAAACAAACATGAATAAAATAGAATCTTAGTATTTAAAGTAATATAGATAAATATGAACAAATTGAGATAGATAGATGGATATGAAGATGAATAATTTTGAATAGACTGACCCGGGTCAGTCTATTCAAAATTATTCACAGTCTATTCAAAATTATTTAATAGTCACCGGGTAGCAATTTTTGAGGCAGGAGACCGGGACGCACTTCCTCATAAATTACCAAACAAAGTTGTACACAAGACTATGGACATGATTTTCGAATATCCACATCAGTTGGATACTAGATTTTATTCAGTTTTGTATTATACAGTTACAAAGTTACATTAAGATAGTAAATAGAAACATTCCCTTGTAAAGCCCATAAAAGATTAGAAATCCGTTTTTTTTTTTTTTTTTTTTGTGGTGAGGGAGGTAGTTCATTTGTTTTACCAGACCAATCTTGCACATTTTAAGGGTCTGTTCTATATATTCTTTGGCTATGATATATTGTTTGCAATTATACTTTCCAAATCAACAAACCACAAAATCAGTTATGGATAGAAACTTATCAACAAATCACAAATTTCGAATCTATCCCCTAATCGTTAAGTTTAGGCGCACAAAACAAAAATTAATCATCTGTAGCTTATTTTTAAATATCCATACAACTGCTGATAACATTTGCTGACGTAGTTGAGAAAAGGTCATATGACAATTAAAATAAAGAGCCAATCTTTCTTTGTTTTAGAATAAAATCAAGCTGATCATCAAAATAAAACAAAGCATCTCTGCCCTACCCCTTTCTCTCTCTCTCTCTCTTTCACAAACACTTTTTCGTAGATATAATCAGCAGTCCCAGCAGAAACAAATTAAGACATAAAATCTTTGATAACCTACATAACATGACAATTACTACTGTAATATCTTCTATTCATACTAAGGATGGCTACAGATTAACTCTTAATGAAAACACATGTAAACCACAAGATTGTGGCTGTAAAAGTCATACAATAGGTGGTGTTCACTTTCGCCAGTGTGTTTGTGGTAAATGTCCTGTATCAATATTATACAAGGATACTGCAGCTACTAGGTCCAGTTCCCACAGATAGATGTACATACATTTTTATCATGCAACAAAACACATTGATATGGTTTTACCTTTTTATTTTCTTTGAACATTAATACACCAAAGATACTGTCAAGAATGTTTTCACATAAATTCTTCTTCTTTTTTTCATGCTCATTGCAAGTTATACATATTTGTATATATGTTAATTTAAAGTTATCTTGCTCTGTCAGCAAGGCTTAGAATATGCTAACTGTATCCTCTGCAGAGGGGTAAGACCCTTGGAAAAAAAAAATGGTGTCCTGGGCATGACACTTAATTACAACTGATGGTGAGACTCCAATTCTGGAAATGTGAGGAGTGTGGAGTACTCCCTTCAATGCCGTTACTCCCAGGCCTACTCTGACCCAGTGTGTTAGTACCCATCTATGGGTCAAATAGATCTGTTGGTTGGATTTTACAGCACGTAAACCCTTGAGTCATGCTGGAGACGTTTTTGTTTTATTCATTTTTGTTGGGTATTCAATTAAAAAAAAACTCATTTTTTAAATATATTTTTATCTATTTAACCCATAAATGGGACCCTAACAGGTACTATCACTCCGAGCTAGAGTGAACTTGGCAGTAATGGCAATGAAGTGATACTCCACACTCTCCAGAATTGGAACCTTGCCACTAGATGCAGTTTAACATCATACACAGGATACAAAATAGGTCAGTTTAAAAATGATCAGTATTTAATAGGAACACTTCATGGCATATAACTATATCTTATTATAATGGAGATTGTGTGTTTTTCTGTCTGTAACCGAAACTATATTCCTACTCAAATCACAATTCTCTTAGTTATTGACATCACATTCTCCATGATTCTATTTTTATTTAAACCTCAATTATTAATAAAATTGTCTTACATTATTAATATTAATATCTACATATTAATAACATGCAATTATATTTATATATACAACAAAATAGCAGTTTACAGTGTAAACGGGAAGGCTAATTTGCATATTAATATTAAAAAATCAAATTTAATAAATATGTGCTTAGTATTATTGATTTCTAACTGTTTGGTTTTATTTTAATGAATATAAGCAAAAATCTCTTCAATGAATCTTAAATGAAATCCATTAACAAGATAAAATAACTGTCATTTTATTCTTTACTTCCTCTTTTAACTAAAGACGAGAGTGATGGAAGAGTAAGTTTCAGTTGTTCCATTTTTTATTATACTCCCTCTGTTTCAAATCTTTTATTATACTCCCTCTGTTTCAAATCTTTTTATCTGTATTCTTATTTAGTTTCATTAGCCTTTCTAATTTAATACAATATTTTATTACATTAAAATTTAAATACTTGCACCCGGAGGGTGCATATATTTGCTAGTGCAAATAAATAATCATTAGACACACATATAATTATTAGTATTTGATATGAATACTTGAATGCATAAGGAATCCTGATTACCAGAAACCAAGGATCTTACAATGTTATATTACACTGATCCTGGTGACTGTCCTCAAGTTGGTCAGTTCGGTTCATGGGAATGGGAAGAGTTTAGTGCTAGCTTATCTCTTCTCTCCCAGATGGCTCTTTCACCCACACATGATGGTTAACTTGGTTTAAATAATCACATTTGAAAAATATCTAAATCTTCGTATAAAACAACAACAAAAGCATAAATGAAGAATCCCCAAGAGGGCAACCCAGAAGAACAAAGCGAGAACCAGTCCAGATACTCAGATTGGCGATAGACAGCCCAGTTAGCATAGATGATGC
Organism: Doryteuthis pealeii; assembly: GCA_023376005.1. Lineage (NCBI taxonomy): Eukaryota > Metazoa > Mollusca > Cephalopoda > Myopsida > Loliginidae > Doryteuthis > Doryteuthis pealeii. Next base: position 100,583,674 of record CM042138.1, on the reverse strand, counting down.
CACATAATCACATTTGAAAAATATCTAAATCTTCGTATAAAACAACAACAAAAGCATAGATGAAGAATCCCAAGAGGGCAACCCAGAAGAACAAAGTGAGAACCAGTCCAGATACTCAGATTGGCGATAGACAGCCCAGTTAGCATAGATGATGCCACATAATCACATTTGAAAAATATCTAAATCTTCGTATAAAACAACAACAAAAGCATAGATGAAGAATCCCCAAGAGGGCAACCCAGAGGAACAAAGTGAGAACCAGTCCAGATACTCAGATTGGCGATAGACATCCCAGTTAGCATAGATGATGCCACATAATCACATTTGAAAAATATCTAAATCTTCGTATAAAACAACAACAAAGCATAGATGAAGAATCCCAAGAGGGCAACCCAGAAGAACAAAGCGAGAACCAGTCCAGATACTCAGATTGGCGATAGACAGCCCAGTTAGCATAGATGATGCCACATAATCACATTTGAAAAATATCTAAATCTTCGTATAAAACAACAACAAAAGCATAAATGAAGAATCCCCAAGAGGGCAACCCAGAAGAACAAAGCGAGAACCAGTCCAGATACTCAGATTGGCGATAGACAGCCCAGTTAGCATAGATGATGCCACATAATCACATTTGAAAAATATCTAAATCTTCGTATAAAACAACAACAAAAGCATAGATGAAGAATCCCCAAGAGGGCAACCCAGAAGAACAAAGTGAGAACCAGTCCAGATACTCAGATTGGCGATAGACAGCCCAGTTAGCATAGATGATGCCACATAATCACATTTGAAAAATATCTAAATCTTCGTATAAAACAACAACAAAAGCATAGATGAAGAATCCCAAGAGGGCAACCCAGAAGAACAAAGTGAGAACCAGTCCAGATACTCAGATTGGCGATAGACAGCCCAGTTAGCATAGATGATGCCACATAATCACATTTGAAAAAATATCTAAATCTTCGTATAAAACAACAACAAAAGCATAGATGAAGAATCCCCAAGAGGGCAACCCAGAAGAACAAAGCGAGAACCAGTCCAGATACTCAGATTGGCGATAGACAGCCCAGTTAGCATAGATGATGCCACATAATCACATTTGAAAAATATCTAAATCTTCGTATAAAACAACAACAAAAGCATAGATGAAGAATCCCCAAGAGAGCAACCCAGAAGAACAAAGCGAGAACCAGTCCAGATACTCAGATTGGCGATAGACAGCCCAGTTAGCATAGATGATGCCACATAGTAGGGTAGACAAGCCAACCAAGAAAACAGAATAAAATAAGTACAATATGATAAGAAAGAAGTGGCTATACAAGAAGATTCCTTACAAATAAATAATGGAGACCCCTACACATCATTTGAGAAGAAACATCTTAAACTTTCTGTAATATAGTAGATTATGTACTGTAGCTGTATCAATGATTAAATGTGATCTCCTGCCAAGAAAAAGATTGGAAATGTTTCTTGAGATTCCCTTGGAGTATTATTATGCTGAAATCTAAGATAGCCAATTATATGAAGGTAGGTTGGATAGATTTTTTAAGTTTTATGAAAGCAGATAGCTCACTGGGACAGTTACCTCATACAAAGAATAAAATTGAAACATTTATGAAATTTCTCCAAAACTTTTTTTTTAAGTCTGCAACTACTGAGAGAAGATTGAGCCTTTCATATGTTTTTTTTTTTCTACATCTCGATTTTAAAAGAAAGTTAACAATCATTGGAGAAAAAACAGCCTGGATCCAGGGGATGAAACTGGTGAAAATAAAAAGTAAATTCCAAGATCCTGGTGGTATGAAATTAATCTATTTAAAGACATTATGGAAGTGCATGTGGTTTAATGGTTATCATCGAAGAAATGGACATAACACAATTTCAAATCCTGAATGGGACATAGTTAAATTTCACATAGCACCAATACCCTTGGGAAAAGTATGAATCCTACTATTCTCCCTCCAGTTATGTGTAAATAATAGGGCAGATTGGGCTCTTTTAATCATGGTATGGCACCGGTCTAGGAAAAGGAAATCTCTAAATTCCAACCTGTTAAACTCCATTTGAAATTGACTTTGTGTGACATCCTGCTCTTGCAGAAGATTAGATAAACACACACCTATTTAAAGGCAAAATCAAAAGTTCAACAATCAGATGTGGAAACCAGACTCATCGGGCGGATGTATGATAAAGATGGAACCCCCCAAAAAAAACCCATTCCCACTGGAAACAAAAAAAGGGTCATTTCCATAAATTGTTAACATGGAATGTGGCTGCCACCAGCATGATTCAGCATTTACCATTTTTTGGATTGTTTTTGGTTAACAGGTTTGTCTTATACCCCTTCCCTCCCCCATGAATCCCCAGCAACCTCACCACATTTTAAGTTTCCTTCGGAAAAATGGTTTGTTTGTTTAAAAAAAAGAGATGGAAGACTAACAGGTACTACCACTCCGGTTCAGACTGTGCATGGATATAATGGCAAAAAGTAGTACTCCACACTTACCACTAGATGCAGTTTAACATCATACAACAGAAGAAAGAAAAAAATTTAAGAAGAGGGTCATGCAACACAGATATCTTATTTACCACAGCATGACTAAATAGAAAAAAATTTCTCAACCCTATTGCCCTTATGGCAAGCCCCAACCCCTTTTTATCATATGGGTGCTAAAGGCGGTGGCTGTGGGTCTACATGTCCTGGGAATGGCGTTAAACTCTATCTGATGGTGAGGTTCCAGTTTTGGAGGTTTGGGGAATGTGGAGCACCCCTTCATCACCATTACTCCCTGGTTCACTCTGATCCGGAGTGGTAGTACCTGATAGGGTCCCATCTATGGGTTAAATAGAAAAATGTGTTTATAAAAAAAATGTATTATCCATTAAGAATTGATTTATTTCAAAACTTTATCGGCATTAAATGACCCACTGAGGTTGATATGCCGTAAAACAAAACAAACCAAAACCAAAAACCTAAATAGAAAAAAAATACACTTTTCTTATAATTGAAATACAAAAAAGTTAATAAATGTGTTTATGTAGAATTAGGAAATATAAACTCAGTGTGTAGTTTGATTTCTTTGTTTAATGGCATATCAAACTTTGTGGGTTATTTAATGTCCAAACCATCCTTGTAGAAGAACAATAGTGGTACTATCTAATCTATAGCTGGGGTGGGGGGATAAACAGATTCATACCATACCCAAAGGTACTAGTCCGAAAATGAACTTAATATCGTAATTGGAGTTAAAATACACTTTCTACGAGTTGCAGTCAAGAAAGTTACCCACTATACCACAATATATATATATATATATGTGTGTGTGTGTGTGTGTGTGTGTAGTAGTAGTAGTAGTAGTAGTTATAACTGAGAATTGAAGTTATCATACAAAATACTACGCTTTTATCAAAATTAAGAGAAAAAAATTCATTGCAACATTGAGATATGAATGTATTCTCTTTGCACTCAAATCTCGTATAATCACCTCTTCCATAGCCATAAATCAGTTTATATATATTTCCAATGTCAAGTTCCATTTCTAATAGTAAAAAGGTGTGACAGCTATTTTCTCATGAAAGAATTAATACACCTGTGGAAGAACGATAGCTGGTTGACTATACTCATACTATATAGTCATCCACAGACAGTGTTTTGACGTTTATTCTCATCAGTGTGGCTTGACTTAACAGCTACTTCTAGCCGAGAGTGAAACCCGACTGACTTTTCAGCAATCCAACCCCTTTCCTTTCGCCCGTCCGTAGCTGTCATTAAGAGGTGAACATTTTAACTGAAAAATACATACATTGGTAGATGTATGTTACGCTCACCAAGAGAACTTGACTCTGCAAGCAACAGACAAGTAATCAATATACAAACCTCTTTTGCTATGAATTGTTCTTTATATATATATATATATATATATATATATGAGAGATTAAAGGAGGCAAAGATCAAGGACAAAGGGGCGGTCGACCCAACCACCAATTCTTTCCGGCACCCCTCACTCTTGCTCCACTTGTGGCCTCATCTGCAAGTCAATGGTTGGACTGAAATCTCACAATCGCAATAAACATTCGAGCTGATTTTGCTTTTAGACACTCATACGTCGAAAAATCGCCGGGAGAGTTCATCATATATATATATATAAGAACCATTCATGGCAAAAGTAGTTAGTATATTTATTGCTTGAACAAAACTTAATAGAAGCAATGCAAAAAAGGATAGAAGAGTAAAAAGAGCTTATACATAAGTGAAGAGAAATGTTCTCATAAGATAAGAGTCTTATATATGTAAAGTCATTGATTGTTGCTGGTAGAGAATAAAGGATAGCACTTAAATGTAAACCATGTTCTCACCTGCCATACAGCACAAGGCTGGAGACTAAAAGTCACTGTCATGTAGACTGGAAATGCAACTGGTGCATGTTCTTTTCTTGAGGATAGAGGGTGGAAAAGGTATCATATGACTTTAGCACTCCAATTTTTATATGGCTGTTTTTAATGCCACCTAGCGCCTAATGGGAGAAGCGTGGTAAGTAAGGAATGTAATCCTATGCACCTTTCATATTTGTTTTTAAAGAGCTTATAATATCTGAGTGTATTTTCAAATTTTGCAAATAAATCTAAGTCCTTGAAAAATGCTTTAAAGAAATGAAGTTCTATTTTGATTTTTTGGACTGTTGTCCTCATCTTTATTGTGGTATGTAAAAATGCAACATTTTGTCCATTGTATCTTCCGGCCTTCTTCAGATGTTTCCTGTCTATCTGAGCATAGCAATGACCCAATCTGGTTGGTTGGATCTTACAGTATGTCAACCCATGTTGGGTTATTTTATGCTGAAGACATTTTGTATAATCATTCTTGTTCGGCATTTAATTATTTTTTTGGACCCTATGACCTTTAGACACCCCTTTTGCGATCTCGATTCATAAGGACATGTTTTTCATTTACACCATTAAAATCCAGTTGTTTGTTAGGGTTAGGGGTTAGGGTTTAGTTTTATAATTAAAAAAAACTCTAAAAATCATCTGTTAACAAACAACCGGATTTTGACGGTGTAAATGAAAAACATGTCCTTATGAATTGAGATCACAAAAGGGGTGCCTAAAGGTCATATGGTCCATTTTTTTTTTTCAGAGTCAATTTTTAAAAACATTTTAATACTCTTTTTTCTTCTATTTAACCCATAGGTGGGCTCCTAACTACTGTACTACCACTCCGGACCGAAACATGGAAAATTTACATACCATAATGAAGATGAGGACAACAGTCCGAAAAATTAAAATGATACACATCAAACATCATCTAAAAACTATCAGACAAGAACAACGGCCACTTTTAAAGTTGGTATATTTTTTCTGAAACATACCAGCGAAGACCAATACATTTTTTGGTAATATTTCCATAGGTCATTGTAGGAAAATGGTTGCTTTCACTGCCTTTCATCATTATCTATTAATTGTCTTGAATGATTATTTGATTTACAGCCAGACTTTGAAGACTCAAGACAAAAGCAAATTCCTGCGAGGAATTCTATCTGCCACTGCGCCGACAGCACACACAGATTGGCTTTCACTCATTTATGAATTGCTATCCAATTCACTGCCAGAAAAAAAAAAAAGTTAGAACAAAAAAGTTCCTGGTGAAATATCATGTCAGTCACTTTAGAAAGACATCAAGTTCTCAAGAGACAGATCTAATCTGTTGCTTCCAAGGGGGTTAAAAAGTCATGCATAGATAGTAGATTCATAAAATGTAGATAAACCATTTTCTTTTTTTTAAAGCTTCTTGTTTTTATTTTCTTTGAGGTTTTGGAAAAGGTGAAATACAAGAATTACAGTCACTTGAGATGAAGGTATAATAACTTGGGCTTGGAAAGAATGTTATCTTTAAAGACAAGTTATAGTTAGTTTTGGGATTTTTCATTCTTCAATGCTTTTCTTTGTCTCCCCCAGTCTTTGACTATCAACCTGACTCCTTAATCTGTCACAGAGTCTGTGACTTCTCTCTGATCAAATGACCAATAATATTGTTGGAGGTGGGAGGTATAATGATTACCATCATAGGAAGACAAGTTCAAATCCTGGACACAGCTGCTGGCATTTCTCATAGCACCAATACTCATGGGAAAAGTATGAATCCAACTATTCTCACTCCAGCTATGGGTAAATAGATTGGGCTCTTTATAGGAACTGGTATAGGAAAAAGAGAACTCTGAATTTAAACTAAAGGGGCTTTCTTCTCATTAATCAAAACTACTTTGATAACTCCACTTCCAACCCCGCCTCCTTTCCCCTAACCAAAATCTCTCTCTCTCTCTATATATATATATACATATATATATCAACAAACAATTATAAACCAGCTACTTCCCTGATATGGCCAAAGAAGGATTAGCACAAGTAATTTCCAAAGTACAGTGCTCAATTACACAGAATATATTTAAATCTAAATTAACAATCTCTATAAATGAGTTGATCTCAACAATAAGCTGGGAAAACCAACTTGTCTTGAAAGGTTTGCTCAATACCTCGAGAAAAAAAAATGGTAGACCTGGTTAAACAACCAATGTTATGGACGGTAATTATCGATAATCAATGTAGCTACAATCAACACCTTTCTGTATCTTTAAAGACAAGTTTTGAGATTTTTGATTCCTCAATGTTTCTCTTTGTTTCCCCAGTCTTTGACTATCAGCCTGACTCCTTAATCTGTCATTGTCTCTAAGTCTGTGACTTCTGTCTGATCAAATGACAAATCATATTGTTGGTGGCATGTGTTGTAATGATTACCGTCGTAGGGAAATTTACACAGTGAGGTGAGTTTAAATCTTGGATTTGCCTGTTGGCATTTCACATCATGGCAATACTCTTGGGAAAGATAGGAATCCAACTATTCTCCCTCCAGCTACAGGTAAATAGTAGGGCTGACTGATATCTTGAATCTTGTAGCAACTGGTATAGAAAAGGGAAAACTGAATTCAAACTAAAGGGGCTTTCTGCTTGTTAATCAAAACTAATATGTAAATTCCACTTTCCACCCCTAAACTAAACTATATATATATGATATCAAAAAACAATTATAAACGGGCCACTTCCCTGATATCACCGAAGAAGGATTAGCCCATTCAGGAAAGTAATTTCCAAACTACAGAATATAAGTGCTAAATATCTAAACCTAATTACCAATAACTAAACAAGTTGATCTCAACAATGAGGTGAGAAAACGAACTCGTCCTGAAAGGATGGCTCAATACCTGGAAAAAATGGTAGACTTGGTTAAACAACTGATGTTATGGATGGTAATTATTGGGGGTCTATTATCAATAATCTCCGTAGTTACAATCAACATCTTCCTGTCTGAAGAGTGCATTGGCATGAAACCCAGAGTCACAAGATAACACGAGGTCCATAACATAGGTTGTTTAACCAACTTTACTATTTTAGTCTCCAGGTATTAAGTAAACCTTTCATGGTGAGTTGGTTTTCTCAGTTTAAGGTTGAAGAGATCAACTCATTTATACCTATCAATAATTTATTTATATTATATATATATATATATATATATATATATACATGCAAACACACACTTGTACAGTATATTAAAATACCCTGTTAGAGCTCTGGAAAGTGTACAGTCATCCCTTTATTGCCATTACTCCCAGGTCCACTGATCTGGAGTGGCAAACTCTTAGGGTCCCATCAATGGGTCAAATAGATCTTTTAGAAAATTATTGTATCAGATTAACTGATATAATTAAACCATATTCAAACAAACTATTAAGAACTACACAAAAATATAAGTATAAACATACATAATATGTGATTCCCTAAACTATAGGCCTAAAATAACCCAGGATAAGTTAACATGCCATTAAAATCAATCAATCAACAGAGTATTGTCATAAATACGTAGACCTCTACCAATTTATGTTTTTTTTTTAAATGTTAATTTTCTTCTCAACCAAAGACACCAGGATTTTATTATTTTTACTGGAACATTATACAAAACAGACATTAGGTATTATTCATGATTAAACTCAACAGCATTCAAATTATAGCCAACAATAAAATTCAATAAATATATATGATGTATATTTTTGAACTGTAATATATTCATACTTTTAGTTACAAAGTTTCAATGTTATTGAGTATGGTCATTAGTAGATTTTATGGCATATCAGTCTTTGATGAGCTATTCAATGTTGAAGTCAGTCTTTTGTTGTTTATTTGCAAGTAATTAAATGGTTTCAAGTAACTCATAATAATATTTGTAAACAACTGTAGCTTCAAGTATCTAATATAATTTGCACACATATGGTTTCAAGTATCCATATCTAACAATAATAATCTATACAGAATAATGTTTTCAAGTAACTCTCCCTATTTGATAAAAATCATTTGTTTACAATTTTATGGTTTCAAGTATTCTTATGTAATACTAATAATTTTCAAACTGATCTATTCGATTCATAGATGGGACCCAAATAGGTACAACCACACTGAGTCAAAGAAGACCTTAGAGTAAAAGCAATGAAAGGGTGACACCACTCTCCACAGAGTTCCAAAATTGGAACTTTACTACCAGATGCTGTTTAGTTTACAAAGGATACATTGAGATCAGTAATAAATAATACCTAATAATATCTGTTTTCATTGTATACTTTTTCACAAGAAATAAAATCCTGCTATCTTTGGTTAAGATGAAAATTAACCTTTTATAAAAAAAAAAGGTTAAGGTTTACTTATTTATAGGTGATATATATTCCTACCTCACTCTACCACACTATCTAATTGATGTGTTTATCAATCCATCCTGAGGATTTTTTTTTCAAAATTCTTATTCTGAGTTTTGAAATTTGAGTATAAACATCCTTGTTTACAGTGTTGCTTGTCATCAGGTTGGAAATTGACATCTAACTGCAGGTGGTCAAATTCTTAATGATGACAACAATTTAAATGTAAATTGTGCTGTGTTTCAGAGTCAATCTTGGTCACCCAGCAACCAGAGGAGGTAGTTGTAACTTCTTGTTTTCTTTCTCTTCCAACCGAATTCCCTCTCAACCTACATTGTCTTTTAAGATCCTGAAGAAGGGGTCTCAGTTTTGACTACAATATATCTGGTACCAAACCAAGTACAGCTACAAAACCAGTGGTCTAATGACAGCCCAACTACAAAGGAAATATAAACTCTCCGGTAATAAAAAGTTTAATAATTTTGAGTGTTAAAGAAAAGCTTGTCAGCATTGCGAACTCCTGTGTCAGAATTAAGCAACACGGGGCCTCAGATTTTTTACTAAGTTTAATTAACAATACTTCCTTTACTTTACCTACTAGGTCATAACTGCAGGTATTACATCCTTTACTTGCCACGGTTCTCCTATTTGACACTAGGGGACATGAAAGATAATTACCCCTCATAACTACCAGTAGCCACTAGGTGGTATGGGCAGCAGCATTATAAAACAAGACCTGGCAAAGCCAAACCCTCTCTTAGTGCTTTCTACCTCAATAAGCAATAAACACATTAAATTGTGTCTCCCTGTTCACCAATTGGACAGGGGGAGCTTTGAGCCCGCAGAAACCTCTTGTTGCATAAACACAATAGTATGCTTAACTTGTAAGTCTTTACACTTTCCTTCTCTACCAGCTACACATGAAGAACATTTCTCAACTAAAGACATTTTATTTTCTATTAGGGAATTTCACATGTATAACTTTAATCTCTTTCTTGTGTCTCATTTGTCATGTCTGTATTCTATTGTTATTTTTCTCAGACAATATTCGTGTTATCACTTCATCGTGAATTGTTCTCACTTTACAAAATTTGTGTATCAGATTATATCAGATTATATGTAGAGCTCAAATCAACCCCTCCTATTTCTTTGATACCTTCCAGTCCATACCTCTGGCTAAAATCAATCACATGATCTCCCTAGAGGTCGTCTTTATCCCTTGCTGTGTTATGTCACAGGAACAAATTTTTGCACAAGTTACTGAAATAAATCGTGCACATCTGCATTTACCATATAAATTTTTAAGACTCAAATTTTGTTTTTCTCACTGGCTCGGTAACAAATCTGTATGTTTGACCAAGTCATGAAGGTTGTCAAAAATATCCATTGTTTTAACCATCTGAGTTGGTAGAGCATCCGCCTAGGAGCCACAAGGTTCGGATTCGATACTGGTCCTCACCAACTCAGCGCATGAGTACCACAGCTTGGATCTGGACTGTAAAATGGGGAACTTGTGGTAGGTGTGGTGCTCCACCTCGGACACAAAAACAATCTCCCTGGTCTAATGCTAGTGAAAAGGGGATAAACTCCCTCTGTGTATGGCTTATACCGACAATAGGTCACTCCGCAGAATTAATTTTTTTACTTATAAGTTCTTTACATGCTATGTCTGATAATGCGTTTTGATATTTATTTGCGTTGTTAATTTCACTGGTAAATTTGTAGCCATTTTTTTTTGTTTTGTTTTATTTTTAAAACAGATCCGATTTTTGAATAAAATATTTTTTAATCCTTTCATTCTTGGATACTGTATTCAGTTTCTCATTAGTTTCTATCAAACTTCAAATCAAGGGGCAGGAGTGAACAAAATTTAAAATTTGGCCATAAGTTATCAAATGTCACCAATTTGATTAGCAGCAAGTACATTTAAAACTTCAAGTTCTTTTATTTCTTGTATTTCTTTCTTTATGTATTTTGTTAAAATAAAACCAGTGAAAATATTACAAGTGGTAAAAATTTGATTGGGACATCTCCTGCCCTGCTGCTCAGCTCAGCTGCAGTATTAAACCATGTTTGGTAAATAAAATTTGAAATTACAAAAAATTCCCAAGTGACTTCTCAAAATATATGCACTGCAGACTGGGGATCAACTCAAGATTCACAGAAAGATGCTAAAAAAATCAGCAAAGTTAAGCAGCAATGAGCCTGTCCAATATTTAATTGGGTGACCACTTAAGCAACAACAGGTGCTGTAAGTAACCAGAGTTCTTTGTTTATCAAAATGACTTGATTTGGCATAAAATTGCCCAAGAGGAGTTGGTATGCTATAAAACAAACAACCTATATTGAATTTTGTGTGCTTGAATTTATCAAAACAAATCCCATTGCTATCATGGATGTTAGAACACATTTTAGGAAAATAACTGTTGAGTAAGCAATCCATCTATTTTTGGTACAAGAAAGTTGAAAAAAAAAAAAAAACAGTGTTTGTGTCAGGATTAAACTCCTGAGAGACCACCCATATCTGAAAAAACCCAAAACCAATTGACATGTGTTTGTGTTACCTGTGCAGCCCACATAAATCCTCAAAGAGAGATGATCAGGTGTAAAAACAATTCAAAACAAGATTGTTTAGTAAAGACAGCAAAGGAGTATATCTGCTGTTCGCTAGTGCTAGACCAGGAAGATTGATTTTGCATCTGATGTGGAGCACCATGCCTACCATCTGCTTCACACTTTACTGCACAAATCCAAGTTGTGCTACTCATGTGCTGAGTTGGCAAGGACAGGTATTGAACCTGGAACCTTGTGGCTTGAAGGTGGATGTTCTACCAACTGAGCTAAACTGAAAGTGTTAAAATGTGATGCTGATCTTTAATCCTTGGTGGCCATTCCTAACTGTTAAAATTCGATGAAATTTATTGAAATTCTACAGATTAACTAGTAGATAAGTTGGTGTTACCCAACCTGAGTAGGATGTGACACAAAGTCACAAACATGGGGCATCCAGTGGGGATTGAACTTGCCATTCAGTAGTAATGAATCTCCAAGATTAACTTGCTAACCATTACACCACGATGAGAGGCCCTTTCTAGTAGAAAAGAAATCTGACTGATAAACCACTACATGATAAATACATGGAAGACAAAATGTACATATCCAACTGTAAAGATCTTTGTTGGTTTTTTTCTGGACATTATTTAAAGATTTTATTTTTGTTGTGTAATCAGTGGTTGGCATTTTAGAATCAGAATGTCTTGTATACTTGAATCATTTTTCTAGATCAATAGATCAATGAAATGTGTTAACATTATTGACATTTTCTTCATCTGGTACTGAAAGCAGTCATTTGCACAACTAAAGCCACTGCTTTCAAAAGTCTAAAATGGATTTCCCTGTTTTCTTTTTGAGAGGAGAGAGAGAGAGAAAATGTGGTGTGTTTGAGGAGTAGATTTATAAAGACAAGAAAATAAAACTAAGAATCATCTTTTCATTTTTATACTTTACAAATTTTTTTTATTTCATTTTTATACTTTACAAATTTTTATCAATTTTTTTTATTTTTCAGATTTCTTTAATTTTATTTTTTTGCGAGGGGAAGTGTTAAAGAAACAAAGAATGTATGTGAACTTTTAGATAAATATGTGGATAAGTATGTACATTTCATGACTCTAGGTCATTTCCTTCTTGGTTTGGCCAAGAATTTTTCAGCAACCCCTTGTGCATGTAGAGAATCTACAAAAAGAGTTTGAAAATTTATCTTTAAAAATATGAAATTTCAAATGATTATGCATATAATAGAATTTTATTGCACAACTCTAGACTATTGACATCTTGGACTGGCCAAGAATTTATAAATACCCCCTTGTGTGTATGAGTATGTAGGGAATCTTTAAAAGAAACAGACAGTTTCCAAAATATTTTTGTTGTGTATATATATATATATATATATATATATATATAGCAATCTATATTATTGAGATATATATAGTAAAGCATGCTCAATATCATTTCTTGCCTTATGCAATTTTCAAACCAAGTGAATTATTTGTCTTGGTTTGAAAATTGCATAGGACAGAAACTGTCAGTTTCCAAGCATTGTTGGCTTCATGTCTTTGCTAGCCTAATTTATATATTATATAATATATATATTATATATATATATATATACATACACTCATGGTATAATGGTTTATGTCGTAGGAAATGAACACAAATGCAAAGTTCTTTTTAGTGAAACTGTTTATTGATGCAACTTACAATCGATTTCTCACTGAAAATTAAATGTTCTATAAATTTATCTTAAACCGCTTTCTGAAATTTATGACATGTGGATTTTGTTTTGTTCCCTTAGACACTCTAATAACTATAGTTTGTAAAGAATTATTTCAATCTGTTTTTGCAAAATTTACTAAACAGTCTTTTTTTTTTAATTGTTTAAACACCTCGTTTGAAACTGTTTTAACACCTGACCATCTCTCCTAACATGCATGACAGCAACATAATTTTTTTTTATAAGTGCAAGCACACAAAATTCAATATGGCTGGTTGTTTTGTTTTATAGCATATCAGCAGTTTTTGGGTCATTTAATGCCAAATCAAGTCATTTTGACAAACAAAGGACTCAGGTTGCTTACAGTAGCTGATGTAGCTTAAGTGGTCACCCAATTAATTATTGAACAGGTTCATCGCTGCTTGATTTTGGTAATGATTTTAGCAGGACTTGACCATAATGTGAAAAGCAAACAACTTCATACGGAATTTCAACTCAGAGTTAGCCATGCCCATCTCCAATTATGATAAACATTACAATGAGTGCATATATATATATTATGGACTCTCTCATCGATTTTCGGCGCATAAGGGTTCATACATACAATGAACACCCACACAGTGATTTGTTTATAATGGGAAGGCTTGTGTTGGACCATCCACACTTTTTGGCACAGTCGATAGGAAAGAATTGGTGCATCAAGGGTTGCCACAAACCCAACCAACGACCGACCACAGGAATTTTAAATTCAGAGTTATCCCTCTCCTAGACTGGTTACCTACCCAAGGCTGAAGGGCCCAGTCTGCCCTACTATTTAACCCATAGCTGGAGGGAGAATATATGGATTCATATCTTTCCCAAGGCATTAGCGCTATGTGAAATGCCAACAGCTTCGTCTAGGAATTGAATACGAATCGACGAGTACATTTTCCACGACTCTAACCACTAGCCCACGCGCCTCTACATATATATATATAGGGCTGGGCTGGCCTGGGCTGGCCTGGTGAGTCATCTGAGAAAACACAAGGATACAGTGTCAAATGGTACTCAATATGTTTAGTATGTAGTAGATCTTTCAGTAGTGTCAATAGACTGAAGAGTCAGGTAATTGCAAAGAAAAAAAAAGAAAAGAAAGAACAGGAAATGATCTAACTCATGCACTAGTTGACAGCCAACATATGTGTGTGTGTGTGTATATAAACTCAACAAAGTAATCATTTGAAACCAATTATAATTTCAATACAAAGTTATATTCCAATCCAATGCAAAAAATTTATGTACAATTATAAGTTTCAGGTATTTCTAGCATTTACAGGAGTAGTACTTTGACTTACCAGTATCCAACTGTTGACTTTTCTGAGTTATGAGCTTTATTTTGTTTCATGTAACAAGGTATGAGCAAGCTTTATATATGCTTATATTAATAAGTTTACTAAACACATTTAAGTATCCAAATCTGTTATGCCAAAAAAAAAATTTTATCTTTGAAAAAAAAAATCAATATTAAAACATATTACAGCATATATTTAATGACATTTTATTATGTTTTTATACAATATACTTCTATTTTTTTAATTAGAAAAACCTAACAAAAAATAAGGTTTATTTTGGTGTGGTGGGTGTAGAATTTCAGTTTATTTCAATGGGGAAAATTGATTTGCTATATGAAGAAAAATGAGTTACAAGTGGAACAAATTAAGCTCATATGTCAAGGAACCACTGTATATGGTTTCAAATAATAACAATTTGTAAACAATTATAGCTTCAAGTAACTATTCCTAATACAAATAATTAAGGTGTATCATGAATGTTCTCTAATTGCATATGAACTTGAACTCTAAGTCTAATGTCAATAAATTACTTGTTGGTCTTGAAATGCCGAAGTTACTCCTCATCCATTCATAGATTCAGATTCTTATCTGCATTCATATCCCAATCTCAAATCATTCTAAATTTTGTCTTCCTTAGGGTGAATCTTATTAAAAGAAATCAACTGAGAGAGTTCATGTGTAACCTCAGGTGTGTTTTTGAAGTTCATGTAATAAAGTTATATGGTTTCAAGTAACTTCCAATCTAATAATAATTCACTATCAGTCTTATATCTTAATGTTTCCTAATGATTTACAAGCTTTTATATGTTTAAAAAAATTAAGATTATATTGAAAAATAAAGCAATTTTTTTCCTGGGGGGAAATATGAGTCCTTATATTCCAAAATTCATCTTTTATTAAATGATCCTTTTGCCCCTCTCTCTCTCTCTCTCTCTAAATATAAATATATATATATATATATATATATATATATATAATGGACTAATCCATGATTTCCACCCAAATATTAAAAAGTTGGCCAGAAAACTTGAAAAGATCACAAATAAAATTGTTAAACAGGAGATGTGTATTTTGTTTAATTCAACATGCATATATAAAATGGAGTATACACTTTAATAAGGAAAAAGTACAAAGTTTAGTTTTTCATATTTACTGATTAAATGATATTGTTCAATATCATTATCAATAATTAAAAATCAATTGATTTGTGGAACTCTTTACAGTTCTTCATAGTTAAGTACAAAAAGCAGTTCTTAAGATCTGTCATGTTTAAATATCACAAATTCAATAGACAAAGTTTGAATTTAATGCTTTTTCAAAAATCTTTGTTTCGTAATTTATTACACATTGTAGAAAAAAGTTCTTAATTTATTGGAGAACAAAAATAATCATTTTTCAAACTGTTGAGTACCTTTTATAAAATACTATTTTAAACATAAATGAATTATCATCATTTTAAACAGGTAAACACTTCATCACCATTAGGTTGTGCTGGCAGCATAGATATCCATGACTCACACTCCAACCATCTCTATTGATCATCACCCCTGGTGGGTCCTCCACACAGCATTCAGAATGCACACACAGCTGGTTGGCCTACACTGGTCTGTTTATATGAAGGTGTCCACAGAATAATGTGACATGAGTTCTTCCTTTCTTCTCCAGTAGTATCCAGTATATCTTGTTCATCTTACTTGGATGGTTTGTATGATAGGAGGCAAGTGGCCGTCAGCTGCTTTTATGTGGGGTGCTGCTTCCTAGATTAGTTCGGCAGCATGAAGCATTTTTGTGTAGCTGCTATCTAGCTTTTTCACGAAGCCCTCTGTTAGTCAAATGGTGCAGACATACAGTAGCACTGATACAGCTATGGCTTATCAGCAAGTTGAAATATCAATGTTTCAAGAGCCAATGTAGTAATGTAATTCAAAATCATTTTAACTCTTAACATCCTGTTGAGAATTTTATAAGTCCAGAGCATTCCTATAAGGATATATAAAAAAATTGCTAAAAATGACCTTTGCATCTTAAGTTACCTGTTATTTACCTTAAATCAAAGACTTCTAAATAGGTCTAATATTACATTTAAACAAAGGCTAACATTTCGGGTGGATTAGGAGAACGAGTGAGACTTCCGGACGGGTGGAATGAGGCGGTATAGGACTTTAAATTTTAAACATAATCTAAAAAATCTATTTGACCTATATCTGGGACCCAAACAGGATGTAAGAGCAATGAAGAGATGACTCCATACTCGCTAGAGCAACAGAACTGGAACCTCACACCATGATGAGGTTTAGTGTTATCCAGAAGATACCCTTTTTTCTGTGTCCTGGGTATGACTAAGAGATGCAGTTAGCATATTCTAAGCCATGGTGACATTGGTTTAAAAATATACCTCAGCCATCAAAATAAGTTGGTTCAACATGTATAAAACATATAGGCAATAACTATTGATGTAATTTGATTTTTTCCAGGGATATCAGCCAATTACATCAAATGGAAAAACTCAAGTAGCACATTATTAAAAAAAGAAATAAAAAAAGATAAATTGAAATGATATTTCTATCCTTCACTATAATTCCTCTCCCTGTATTTCTCTTATCTTCTCTCAATATTTATTAGGCTTAATCTAGCACAGAGCCAAAAGAGAGAGGGAGAAATAGGAGCTGTAAGATTGGTGTCTCAATCTTTTGATTGGGGAGAGATTTAAAAGCCACCATTCAAAATCCTGTCTTTTACACGGACTGAAACAGCAATCTTGGGTGCTTATAGGAAAAATAACTATCTCACTCACCCCCAAGGCTCTCTTTATTTACGCCATGTAACTTTAATCATATATATATATATATATATATATATATATATATATTACAACCGCTTCTCACAAGTAGGATGTGATACATGGTCAATTTCTTAAACAGGGTTTAACAGGTTTGAATTCAGACTTTCCCTTCTCCTAGATTGGTTACATAACCATGGTTAAAAAGTCCTGTTTATCCTACTATTTACTCATAGTGGGTGGGAGAACTGTTGGATGCATACCTTTCCCATGAGTGTTAGCGCTAAGTGGAATACAGTCGTGTCCATTTCCTATGGTAATAACCATTACAGCACGCACCTCTAACAGAGCTATTAAGGGGGTATATTTATGTAATGGTTATCATCACAGATAATTGAATCACTGACCAGAGTTCAAATCTTGAATGAGGCTAGTTGTGTTTCATTTTGTGCTAATGCCCTTGCGAAAGGCATTAATCTATTTGTTCTCCCCTTGGCTAAGGGTAAATTTTAGGACAACTGCAGTCTTTATCCTTGGTTAGACAACTAGTCTAGAAGAAGGAAAACTGAATTCAAACCAGCTTTACTCCACTTAAAGATTGATCTTGTGTTGAACCCTGTCTGTGGCAGATGGGTTGGTTAAATGCACACAAACTGTTTGCATTCATGAACATATTCAGAAAATCAAATTTTTATTCAGTTTTCAAAAAACAAAACAAAAAAAAAATACAAGACACATTGTTACATAATGAATAAGTTAGCCTATTTATTTTGCAATGTAGTGTAAAATTCAAAATGTATTGTTTAACTAAATAGTGTTTAACTAAAGATTCTTTTACCCCTATTTGATCTGTGATGGGATACTCTCATTAGTTGATGTCAAATGATTGAAAAACTGTAGAAAAGCTACTTCAGTTTAGTTAAAGCAGCCTTATTGCTGGATGTGTAATACTATTCTCTACACATGTTAAAATTTGGATCTCATGAAAATGATAAAGATGTATACATCAAAAAGAGAAATATGTCTTCGTGCTCATAATTAAGAGTAAAGATGAATGTGGATAGATATGGCTAGTGATGATGAAGAGGGGACAAATGACTTAGCAAAAGAAAGAGATGATATAATAAGTATTCAACAATAGTAAGAATGCCTGTCAGACTCAGATAGAATATATCTCTCAGAATAAAGCTGAAGGTTATCATCGATGTCTGGCTTGTATTATTGTTTTTTAATCTAACAATATTGCATTACTATAACATTTATTCTAAGACTAACAGCAATAAATAAATGAATTAAAACTTAATTCAATTCTAATGGTTTATCTAAAAAACAAAACAATGACTAAATATATACACATCCTTCCTATGTCTACAGACAAGCTCGAGAGACTTACCAGTCTGACAGAGAAAGAATTTTAGGATATCTGGTATCTTCTGTTTTAGTCAACCCTTGAACATAATTTCTGGTTGACTGGGTTTTGGAAATGGTCTGATTTTGGCACCAAAACTTTTGGGCACAACACGTGATTGCTATGTTCAATCACAGAAAGGCTCTCCTTCACATAACTCAACACAGAAATAGATGCATTTTACTGACCCAACACTATCTTTCAGATTAAACGCTTGGCTTTGTCACATAGGTCTCTTTTACTAAGCTTAGTTTGGCAATGAGAATTTCACTCCTAAACAAGGCTCTGTTAGTCCAGTTTGTTAAGTATCATACCACTCGAGACACCCCCTAAAAACTGTCAAATTTAAATTTGGCACAAGGCCATAGATGTTGGGCCCCAAATGAGGATCAAAATGACTATTCAGAAGCATCTAATCTATGATCTAATATTGCTAACCATCAATTATAAATGTTGTGAAACAAAAATAAAAGAAAAATAGAAAATTATTGACAAGGAAATAAATTCCAATGTAAAAAAATTAGTGAAATACAGAAAGATATTACAAATTTATACAAGAAAAATTTTTAAAATCATTAACAGTTTTTTGCTGTTTTTCTTAAAACAGAAGGAAGAACTAAATAAAACCTGGGCAGATACAACAAGATTTGAGCACAAGGAAATAAAAAAATTTAATCTTGGAAAACACGTCCAAAAATGCATTAAAAAAAAAAGGATGAACATATTAGAAACAAATATGAGAGAACAGAAAAATCGTTTGAACAACATAATTTCTAATATGGAAGGAAAAAAATCTAAATGTAAGTGTTCTTTATTTAATAAAGAAAAGGAAATGTCAAGATTGGATATTATAAGAGTGGTACATTCAAGAGGAAAATAAACAATAGAAACAGACTAATAATGGTCACTCTAAGACATGAAGAACATTTCTACACAACTACAAACTTGAAAGAAAAATCAAAATGAAGGAGAAGAAAATATAGAGTTAAATAAATCCAGACTTTACAAGAAGAAAAACAAAATCTATATTTAAAAAAAAAAACAAATATGAGATACAAGGAAAACATAAAGAACATATTAAAAGTAGTACAACTGAAAAGCAAATGCTAGTAATGTAAATGAATATTTAAACGAGTAAAGAAAAATGGAGAAAAATTTT
Organism: Doryteuthis pealeii; assembly: GCA_023376005.1. Taxonomy (NCBI): domain Eukaryota; kingdom Metazoa; phylum Mollusca; class Cephalopoda; order Myopsida; family Loliginidae; genus Doryteuthis; species Doryteuthis pealeii. The sequence goes on along the minus strand of CM042138.1, from coordinate 100,563,986 downwards.
TACATATTGTATACAAATGCTAATTCGTTAAGAAATAAGAGAACTAAAAATATATATATAATAATTTGTATTATAGAAACAGATTTATCTGCAGGAAATGTAAAAGAATTAGGAAATAGAAATACTAAATTTTAAATTAATACGAAAAGAAAAGATAATACAAATTCGGTAGGAGACTGCTATTTATGTAGATAAAACTTAAACAATAACAAAATAGAACTAGTTTGAAAAAAAACTGAGTCTTTGGGTGGGAGACTGCTATTTATGTAGATAAAACTTTAACAATAACAAAATAGAACTAGTTTGAAAAAAAAAGAGTCTTTGGCTTTAAGAATAACAGATTCAAATAATTTTTAAACATTTCTTTAAGAATTTTCTGGTTTTGATATCAAATATATATAGCCACTGATTGCCTTTCACTCATCTGTAGCGAGCGATCTTTTTATTACTTTACACCACTTGATCTTTCATTGTAACCTACACTTGTTGCCACAAAAAGTGTCAGCTATAATTGTGGATGGAGTTGTGGAAAGCATTAGGACAGTTGTCATTTTTCCATAATACTATCAGCAATCTGCTACTTTTAAGACAGAGTATGTATGGAAACAAAATGGAAGAGGGTGAGGGAAGATTGACCCCCACCTTAAAAAAAATTTTCCCAAGAGACAAAAGGATCAGTAAAGATTGGTAACTTTTTTCTTGGTGATTGTTCAGTTTTTATAATTTGACCACATATTAAAATGTAATTTTCTAAAATTAAGAAAAGGAACCTATACACAGAAGTATCTGAAGCTAACTACGATGGTATTATAATTTATTATAATGAAGAGGAATGAAACATTTTCATCACTGAGTACATCATTTAAGTTTTTTTAAGCTAAAAAATAAAATTTAAATTTAAAATAAAATAAAAAATAGAAAAAAATAAAAAAAGACCATTCCCTTTTTGTTTGCCAAGCAACTTTTAAAAATAGCAGCTGTATGTATTTAATATGTATATACCCAACCCCTCTGCACAAACAGGATGTGAGACAATGTCTATTTTTAAGTGGAGTATAATAGGTCTGAAATTTGTTTTCCTTCTCTAGACTGGTTGCTATACCAAGATCAAAGATCCCTGTCTGTCCTACTATTTACCCATAGCTGGTGGGAGAATAGTAGGATTCATACCCTTCCAAAGGGTATTAGCACTATGTGATTTGAACTCATATGACCGTGTCCATTTCCTATGAAAATAACAATTACATCATGGTCACCTCCAAAAAGAGCTGCTGCATGGCCATTTACCTCCCATTTTTTCTAATTGACCATGTGTTAAAAGTACCCTAAGAATAAGTAGTTAAATAATAAGAATAACCCATAGAAAGATCAAAGCAAATTGAATGAATAAAAAAAATGTTTAACAAAAAACAGGAAGAAAATTGCCTGAGGATATTGATTTATAATCATTTGCATAAACAAATATCAAATTTCAGGATTTTTTCCTTCTGAATTGACAAGATTTGAGAAAGTAAAAGTGAAAGTAAAAAATTTAAAAAAAATACAGATTTTTTTTTTACCAGGTGTCATATTCCAAAATGTACCTTTTCAAGATTTTTGGCAACAGGAATACATTCCAACAAAACTGAGTTTAAAAAAAAGTTCTGTAAAAAAATTCTACATTTACAAATGTGATAATAATAAAAACATAAAATAACCATTAGATATAGATTTAATACAACCAAAACAGTCTGCATACAGAGAGCAAGATATGTTTAATCATGTGACTGTGTGGAAGAAAATCACATGAAAGGATAAAGAATAAAAAAAAATTCTTGCTGCAAATATTTTCAAAATAATTTTTTATACAAAAATTTTTTTATAGTTTTTACTAGCATCTTAATGTGTTTTGTCTATATTATGTCCTAGATTCCTTGAATCAAGATACAAGTTGTTTTGTGTTTATTTTCCTCACAGACTGCAGCAAACCAGAATATTAGATGTTCTCATTCTGAGTTCTGAGCAGAAAAAAAATATGGTGGCAAATACACTGATTGGAATAAAACCACTCACACAAGAGGGTATTCCATAGTTTATCCACAAAGATGCTCTGTTCTACTGTTAGTAACAGGTTGGTACATCAATTACTATGTAGCCTAAATGACAAAAAAGCAGTTCTTTCAACATAATCACTGGAGGGATAATTTTATCCAATGTAAAAACAAGTGTTAGCTTATATATATATATATATATATATATATATATATATATATCCAAAGTCCAGAGAAGAAATCTTCCTTACGACATAGGAGTTTTTTTTTAAACAACCTGTCGCAGTTTGAGAGCTCAATGTGTGCTCTTATTGTTAGAGTCACAGAGCAAATTTATAAGTATCCTTATATATATATATATATATATATATAACTATCATCTCAGCATGAGTGGGATAGGACACAAGGTCAATTTCATAAGCAAAGTTTAACAGGTTTGAATTCAGAGTTTTCCTTTGCCTAGACTAGTTGCATATCCAAGGTTAAATAGCTTAGTCTGTCTTACTCTTTACCCATAAGAGGAGAATAGTTGGAAATATACCTTTCCCAAGGGTATTAGTACTATGTGAAATACTAACAAGCCTAATCCAGGATTCGAACTGGGGTCACCATGTCCATTTCCAACAGTGATAATCATTACAAGTGCCTCATGATAGCTAATATAAATTTTAAAATTTTTGCTTTCTATATTTTTGGCATGACCTCTGCTGAAAGAGCACTTTCTTTGCCTAACAATATGAATTTCATTTTTTTTCTCCCTTTCTTGAAGGGTAATTCAGGCAATGTAACATTTTTCTTTTTGTACAAAGTGACTTGTTGCATTGCAACAAAGGCAAACTACTTTTCTTTGTCACTGACAATGTCTTGCCTATTAATTTCACTTGTGTTTGTACTTTTTATCTAATTCCAATGAATTGCAAATATGTTAAAAATTTACAATACAGCATCTGTTTTATCTTCATTGCCAGCCAAAAATTATATTATTCTGGAGATAAACCAACATCTTCCTTTTATAAGATCCTGCTATTTTTTTTTCAAAATACATCTACGAAAAATATTTACCTAATCTTCTATGTTACAGTAAGGTACGGTAGACTCTGTTTACCCACAAGTGCCTAAAAAATAACAAAAACAATAAAAGTAGCTTAATAAAAAAAAAAGGAAAAAAAAACTTTACATAACAAATTTTTTTTTTTCAACATAATATCCTTCTTTGTTGATGCACCTAATGTCTCCTCATAATTCACCAAGACAGAACATTGTACAGTGAAATTTTAAATAACCAAACTACATTCAACTATATTCTTTGGCATTTAAATTAAGTGTTTTTTTTTAATTGTTTTTTTTAATATGAAAATCAGTGTGTCACAGGTCAATTTTGGTAATTTTAAAAAGATTTATTCTCATTTTTAAAGGGTTATTTAGCACTATTGATTTAATTCTTTTTACTGGAATGACCTAAACTTTATGATAACAAAGATACAATAGAATAAGATCAATTGTCTAAAAAACAAAAACAAAAAATCTAGAAATGTTTCAACAGAATTTGCTATCATATCTAACAATGACTATGTCATATTGGTCACAAATCACTGACAGCCAGACAGAGTTCTTATCTCTAATCCTATTTCCACACCACTTTTAGTGATTACTTTGTAGTTGTACTTCAAGTTTTAGGTCCTATTGTATTGTATAGATGAGAGAAAAAATCTGTTTTGTAGAGAGAATTATCTTATATATTTTATACTTACTATATGGTAAGAAATATATATAACTTTTATAAAGTACATTTTCTCAGTTGTTTAGGTTTAGTTTGGTTTCTTTATGTAATGGTTTATCAACCAGGTTGTAGGTTATTTAATGCCAAATTTATCTTTTTAGAATAAAAGTAGTGGTATTATTTATAACATAGCTGGGGAGTATGAGAGAGTTCATACTCTTCCCATGGGTATTAGTCCAAAAGTGAATGTAAATGTGTAACTGGCATTTAAACTCACTTATTAGTGTTGTAGTAAAAGGGTTGGGTTAGCTCAGTCGGTAGAGCATTCGGCTAGAGACCACAAGGTTCCTAGTTCGATACCGGTCCTCGCCAACTCAGCGTATGAGTAGAACAGGGATCTGTGTGGTAAAGTAAGGAGCTGATGGTAGGTGTGGCGCTCCACCTCAGATGCTAAAAAACAATCTCCTTGGTCTAGCACTATTGAAAATGGGATAGACTCCCTTGCTGACTGGCTGATACTGACTTCAGGCCGCCCCGTCGACTTTACTTTACAGCATGTTACCTCCCTTGTAGTTTACTTTATTTAATTTATTCAGTTTTCTATTTATATTACTACAGTGAGTCAAAAGTTTTGCAATATTAATATTAGCAGTTATATAGCATGATAGGTAGAGACAAGTAAGTAATATATTATGCATACCTAAGTTCAGGAGGAGCCTCTATGGTGTTATAACTGATGTGCTGGACTGTGACATTAGATTAAGCGAGTTTGATCTTCAGTTGCACTATTATATTCACTTTTAGACTAATACGCTTGGGAAAGGTATGAACCACTTTATCTCCCCAGCTATAGGTTAAATAATATCACTATTGTTTTTCTAGAAGGATGACTTTGGCATTAAATAACCCAGGAAAGTTGATATGCTAAAAAACAAAAGAAACCAAAGAATATCTAAGTTCATAGTAGAAGGAAAAAAAATCAACCTTGAATGTTAGAATTACTGCTGGCTGACATTTATTGAAGGATTTGCATTTTAAAAGACAAATGGTTTTCTGTATATTTCATTCTTTTAGAAATAATTGGTTTGGTTTGTTTTGTTTTACGGCATATCAACCTCAGTGGGTCATTTAATGCCGATAAAGTTTTGAAATAAATCAATTCTTAATGGATAATACAATTTTTTTATAAATACATTTTTCTATTTAACCCATAGATGGGACCCAAACAGGTACTACCACTCCGGGTCAGAGCGGACCAGGGAGCAATGGTGATGAAGGGGTGCTCCACATTCCCCAAACCTCCAGAACTGGAACCTCACCATCAGATAGAGTTTAACGTCATTCCCAAGACATGTAGACCCGCAGCCACCGCCTTCTAGCACCCATATGATAAAAAGGGGTTAGGTCTTGCCATAAGGGCAATAGGGTTGGGAAAATCATATAGGTGCTAGGGCTTGACGTGACCAGCCGATTGATTGGAGCGGGCCTCTCTGACCGCCCGTCTAGCCCAAGATAGGGCCAAAGTGGAGTATTGCATGTCATGAACTGCTCATCCACCTGGGCTCTATCCTTAAGCATCACGGGTCGCCACCCACGGCCAACAGGTGGCCCCATTGGGGGAGTCTTACCCCTGTGCAGAGGTGCAGTCGGTGCATTCTAATGCCCCAGCCGACAGGGCGGTCTTTTAGAAATAAGTAGACTGGACTAAAAGATACTTGTTGAAACCACAAATTGTTTGGTATTTCTTCTGTTAAGATCATTTGAAAGTTGGTAGTTGGATGTTATCTTTCTTAATTACTGAACACTGTTTTTCATTTCTGTAGACGATTAGTCTTTGTGTTAAAAAAAAATGCTGAGTAAGATAATCTCTCGTACTTGTTGTAACTCATTGAGATTGATCTAAGTTGTTCAGACACTGTGCTTCTTGCCTGAGAGATGAACTTGTTAAAAAAAGAAATTAAGTTTTGTAGAGACATCTTGGTATTATAGTATTGTCAATAAATAAGTAAACCCCTTTACAATTTTTAATTGAAAAATTTAATTTTCTTCTAAACCAAAGATGTTAAAATTTATTATTTCTAATGAAATATACAATATGGATATTACAGCATGTCAACTCTTGGGTTATTCTACACTGAAGACATATGTTTTATTCATTCTTGTTGGATATTAAACATTTTTTTTTTAAATTTTAAAACTTATTTTTGATCTATGCAATCCATAGATGGATCCCTAAAAGGTACTATCACTCAGGGTCAGAGTGGAACAGGGAGTTATGGGTAATCCACACTCCCCAGAGCTCCAGAATTGGAACCTAACAGGTTATATTAATTATTATTTTACCAAACTCTACAACATTAAAATGCTGAAATAAAAAAATATGAAAAAAATAACCGCCCAAAAATAACTACAATCCTACACAAAATTCTATATTGTAAAGGTTTTTTTTTCTTTTTTTTAAACTAAACTTGATTTTCTTTCTTTCTTGAGGACAGAGTTTCAATGTTGTTCAGTTTGGTAAAAAATGATAAAATCTGGTTACTGACAGCTATTTTGTCAGTAATACAGATATCATCAATTATTTTGTTTACCAAACTCTACAACATTGAAACTCTGCTCTCAAGATATATATATATATATATATATATATATATATATATATATATATATAAGATGTTACTCGAAGTTTGGTTAAATTAAGGCACAAAATAGTTTCTTCTAAAGAAAGAAAAATTATACAAAATATCATTATTTCTTGGTGGAATGGTTTTAAAGGATATGTTAAATATGTAGTCAAACACTGTTTGGTTTCTTTGTTTAATGGCAAATCAACCTTCATTGGTTATTTAATGCCAAAGACATTCTTGTAGAAGAACAGTAGTGGTAATATCCCATAGATGGGAGGATAAGAGAGTTTCTACCTTTCTCAAGGGTAATAGTCTGAACATGATAGTGCAACCTTTGCTTACTACAATGTCACAGTTCAGCATGTAAGACATTACAAGATGAGGACTCCTAAGACACTGGGAAAATTGACAGATGAGGAATACTACTCAAATTCCTGTAAAATTCATAGAAAATGATTTTACTAAAGCAATACATAAAACATCATCAAAATAAAAAAGATGTAGGAATTTTCAGTGATTGAGAAATCAAGTATTACTCGTAAGACAAGTCTATCATATTTATATTTTAAATCAGAGCTTCTCAAACCTTTTACTAGATAAACCTCTTGTAACCAAATTTAATTTACATTCACTCTCAAATTGAATGTTAAATCACAAAAACATAATTTATCAGTGTCTAATATGCACAAAAAAAGAATCAGTAAACTATAAATACAAATACACCTTTAATTCTTGAATTATTTTTTTAACAGGATGGATGGATTTGGAGGGCACTGAGAAATCACAAATATTAAGTTGCAGGTTTGTGAGTTTTGAAGAATAATTAAAGTTCCAATTACCATTGAACTGGGAAGACAAGGCAACAAATGGTTGTAATCAGAACTCAAGGAATGAAATTACCCAAATCACCCAGATTCATGGATGGATCATTCTTGATTCCTATTTATACCAACTGTCTTGGACACTGCTTGAGTTGTACTTAGCTGCTGTTATTAAAACCAACAGTAGACTAACTGACTTCAATAAGTTTGAGCCATTAATTACCATGTTCTATATTCAAAGTGTATCTCTGCTTAGTAAATAATGCACATAGCTGAATCAAGATTCTTGAAAAGCTTGTAATATTAGCTCAATAGTTAAATAAAGCTTTGGATATTTTGCTCCTGTGTTTCGTTCATGCAGTAATGCCCAATTCCTTTGATTCTTTGCCATGTGGGGTTATTTTATGATTCAAGGTTAGGGAATTACGTTTATATTTACATATTTTTGTTTAGTTTCTTAAGTTTTTTGCACAGTTATATGATATCAAGTATTCCTATCTAATACAAATTATTTGCAGATTTATTTGACCCACAGATGGGATCCAAACAGGTATAACTACTTCAAGTCAGTGGACCTGGGAGTAATGGTAATGAAAGGGTACTCCACAGATTTCCAAAATTGGAGCCTTACTATCAGATGGAGTTTAGTGTCCTACTAAAGACATTCTCTGCAGGGAGCACAGTAAGCATATTTTAAGCCCTTTTACACTCGGTGTATTTCAAGCCCTGATGATAGAGAATGAAGAACAGAGCTGCTAAAAAATTCTGATAACATCATCAAGAACAAAAAAAGAGTTCACAGACAGCTGAAGAAAGCCAGAAAATACAATAGCCAAAACAAGATTATAACAACCAAGATGAGAATGCTAATTCCAGTGTAAATTAGTGTATAATAAAGAGATCAACTACTTAAAAACATTGTAAACATTAATAACTCTTCCCAAAATTAAAAACTTATTTGCCTTTATCATTTTTACCACCTTTTTGCATATACAGAGCAAATGATAAGCAAGTAGTTAAATCGGTAGAGTGGCCTATTGTCACTATCAGTTGAACAACGAGTTGATCTTTCCTCTTTTCACTTCTACTAAACCAAGGAGATGGTTTTTGCGTCTGAGGTGGAGCACCACACCAACAAATAGCTCCCCACTTTACCCCACAGATTTAAGCTATGCTACTTATACAACAAGTTGGTGAAGGCTGGTATTGAACCTTGAACCTTGGGTTTCCAAGCCAGATGTTCTCCTGACTGAGCTAAACCAAACCTTATAAATCTTATGTAAACAAATAAAATATTCTTTCTAGACCAGAACAAAAACAGACTATCATAATTTTTTTTTTTTAGAGAAATCTTAGTGGAGAATTATATTCCAAAAAATTCTTCCATGCTGCACACAAAAAGAAGTAGTTGTAAAACAGTTATAAAACAACCTCACAGCAGTTAATATTTCCACCAATAAAGGACATCAGATCTATGATATGCATTTTTTTTTCATTTTGTCTGTATATTTAATAGAAAGTCTTATGGCAAAATTGGTTAAAAGATAAAAGAAAACCAGAAGCAAAGATTTTTAAAAATGGAAAGCAGTGTGCTATTATCTGTAGCAGAAAACAGATTTTAGCCAATCAAAAAACATTAAGGTTCTTCTCTACAGAACACCACAATTTCATGAAGACAATTATTATTTATCGCAAACTCCTGGAGATTGATTGCACTGGAAAAAAGCATGCTGCAGAAACTAAAAATAAAAAGCTCATTCAACCTCATACAATAGACAGTATCTTCTCTATAAAAAGAGGAATGAAACCAAAGTCAAATTTGATAAACACCATAGAAGTCAACGTGCCAGGAGATGGGGAAAAATATGCTCGTAGCAAAAGCAAAATTCAACCTGGTGGGCTTCTTTATTTTCTTTGAATACCACTGTTAGATATTGGAAATTTGCTTCAATTTTTTTTTAAAGAAGGCAATGAGGATTTTTTTTTCTTTTACTTTTTTGCTGTTATGCATATGAAATTACCAAGACAGAACCAAAACAAATGTACTGTTTGAATTTATACATAATAAAGATTATCTATCTAATTATTCCTTTTATATATACATACACAAAAATCATAGTATATATATAATATATATATATATATATATATATATATATGTGTGTGTGTGTGTGTGGGTGTGTGTGTGTGTGTGTGTGTATTTAGGCAGCATTTTTTCTTGTAGGCATATATTGTTAAATAATGCAGCCATTTTTTGTCTGCAAGTTTTGTCTTTGTTTTTTCGTATTGCTGGATTATTTTTGTAATATCTGGCGAAATAGCCCAACATCTAAAAACGCATTCTTGTCCAAATAATAAATTCAGGAAAATACTTAATGATAACACTACCATTATAGAAACACAATCATGAAAACGACTAAAAATCTTAGAAGCACTGCATATTAGACACAAAAATCCAAAACTAAATAAAATAAACTTTGATAATAGCACCAACATTCTAAAATGCCTATAATTACTATAAAATTATAATAATAGTAAAAGTAATAATAATGACACTAATAATAATAACAACAACAATAATAAACACAACCTATATAAATAGAAAATGGAATAGCCCATTGTTGTACGGTTTCAAAATACCCTGAAGATGGCCCACGATAGGGAGAAAAAGTACTTGGTCTATGACATATGGCAAATACATCAGCCACTTTTCGCCAAATATTACAAAAATAATCCGGCAATATGAAAAAACAAAGGACAAAACTTGCAGACAAAAAATGGCTGCATTATTTAAACTATATATATATATATATATATATATATATATATATATATATAGATAGATAGATAGATAGATAGATAATATAGGTGCTATATTTATAAGTAAACAGTTTTCAATATCATGGATAGAGCATATATATATATATCTCAGTTCCTAAGTGAATGCTTTACCAACTGAGCTACATTCAATGCATCTAATATTTGTATTAAATATAAGAAGAACCAAAACCACCCAAATTTTGTTTATTTCACTTTGATAAAATAGTTTTCAAAATGGATACCTCAAGTGGTAAAATGGTTAGCAAGCTATGCTAGCAGACCATTGTAAGCAAATTAGATTCTCACTGGATGCTCCATAATCCTGGCCTTGTAAATGACAATTTTAAAAATAATTATCCCAAGCTGTTTAAAAATTACCCCTGTATCTACTCAGAGAAACTTCCTTATTTAAAAGTCAGATGGGACTCACTAATTTAAAGTTCTGATTTTCAGAAAACTGAACATGATCAAGTTGTGTAATAAAGACTGAGTTTATGCTTCAATCATAACAGTACAAATCATCAGCATCATCATCATCAAGGTATGCTGACACAGATTTTCATGACTCTCTCTCTCTCTCTCTCTCTCTCACCATTCATCCCTGGGTAATTCCATGTCACTCATCCCATTCAATTTTTCTTAAATTTTGTCCAGGTGTGGATTATAATAAAGTTAGCCAATCCCCAAAATTTGAGCTTCCTATTCTAAAGTTATGTTAATTTTTAGCTCTCCAAATTTTTTTTTTTTTTTTTGGGGGGGGTCGCAAAGAATGGCGAATTTTTGTAGCTGATTTTTGTCTGTAAAATGAGTTCTAGAGATTCCCTACTCATAAGAATTGGTTTATAAAAACATTTTTTCCCAAGGAATCCAAAAAGGCTATCAGAAAAGTCTTAAAGTCAACCAATTTTAAGTTATTGATGTTTTCTGATTTTTTCATAGCAAGATCAATATCCCAAAGTGGCACTGCGTCTACAACAACAATTTTTTCTATCATTATTTCACATATATTGAACATTATTTGTACTAAAAAGATAGTTTGATATTTGCTCAGAACAAAGCTACAACATTTTGCAAAAATTTGTTAAAATTTTGCACTTCAATTTTTCTGAAAGTTTGTCCAGATGTGGTCTATCTTGAAGTTAGCCAATCTCCAAAATTTGAGTTTCCAATTCCAAAAATGGGTGGAGTTATGTTGATTCTAAAAATTGATATAACTCTCCAAATTTCGTGGGGTGTCACAAAAAAAAATGGCAACTTTTTGTAATCTATTTCCATCTGTAAAATGAGTTTTAGAGATTCCCTATTCCTAAAAATTGGTTTATAAAAGCATTTTAGCCCAAGGAATTTAAGAATGCTATCAAAAAAGATATTAATGATTTTGCAAAATTTTAACTGATGTTGTAGCTTCAGTTCTGAGAAAATATCAAACTATCTTTTTGGTACAAATAATGTTCAATATATGTGAAATAATAATAGAAAAAAAATTTGTAATAGATACAGTGCCACATCTTGCTAGGAAAAAATCAGAAATCATCAATAACTTAAAATTGGTTGACTTTAAAACTTTTGGGTTTTTGGATTCATGGCAAAAGTGCTTCTATAAACCAATTTCTATTAGTAGAGAAACTCTAGAACTCATTTTATAGACAAAAATAGATTACAAAAAGTTGCCATTTTTTGCCAACCCCACAAAATGTGGAGAGCTAAAAAATCAACATAACTCTGCCAACATTTGTAATTAGAAGCTCAAATTTTGGGGATTGTCTGACAATATTTCAGAGAGATTGAAGTGGGTGGGTGACAATTTTATTTTTTTCTGGATGATTTGACACTACTCCCTATCAGTCATCACTGCTTGGTCTGAAGATCACAGAGGCAAGAAACTGTCAGTAACACCATGTCCACATCACCTATATATATATATATATATATATATATATATATATATATGTATACATACACAAACACACATATGCATGCATATAAACACACACATACAAAGCGTGTGCAGAAATGATTATTGTCCTAGGAGATAGACAAGAGTTCAAATCTTGGAAGAGGCAGTTTGCATTTCCCATAGCACTAATATCCTTAGGAAAGGTATGCATTCAGCTATTCTCCCTCCAGCTATGGGTAAATAGTAGGGCAGCCTGGGCTCTTTAACCTTGGTTAGGCAACCAATATAGGAAAAAGAAAACTGAATTCACACTTGTTAAACTATGCTTAAGAAATGGACCTTGTGTGCATCAACTCAGTTTTACTCCACTTAAAAACTGACTTTGTATCACATCCTGCTCATGGCAGAGAGGTTTGGACTCATTTCCTCCCACACAGAGACACTCTGGACTCCTGGATGAAAAATAGCAGAAAACTTAAAATGCAACTTCAACATTTTATAAGAAACAGTGATGCAGAAATGGAGATTCCCTGATCAGAAATAGGGCTGCCCAGGTATATGTACTTTTTGGTAGTGGTACTCATACCAACCTTTTCAGGTGAAACACAAACTTGAAAATGGCTGCCATCAGTATTACTATGATTAGTTTTTATTTGCCACCATTTCTTTGTATTGGGATGAACCCCCCTCCATTCTCTTTTACAAATTAAAATCCTACTGAACTTGTCATTTTATAAAATTCCTCAATCAAAAATCCATCCTTTACATTCTGCAAGACATTTCTCTGCTAATTACTTTCATTTTGATGTAAAAAGATCAGCTAATAAATGCCATCGTAGAAAATGTCCTACAGTCAAATTTGCTGAATATTTGATAGGCATTCATTTATAAGGAGTTTAAGCCTATTCAAGTTTCTATTTAATGAACAAATAATAATAATAATAATAAATTTGATTTATATATATGTAAATATAAAATATGAAAAAAACATTCAGTGGATGTATTTTTTCATTTATGAGATTTGCCAAAGTTTCAGGGCAAATTCAATAATTGATATTAAATGTTTCATCTGAATGATTTTCATTTTTTCCTTCAAAAATCATTTTTCAGTTGAAATATTTAGCATCAGTTACATTGCCCTGAAGATGGTTAAAAAATTATTATTTTTTTTTTTTTTTCAAATCTCATAAAAATACATCCTCTGAAAGTTTTGCTTTTTCATAGTTACAGTCAGATTTATTTTCGTTTTCCCCTGTATATATATACATATATATATATATATATAGGGGAAAATGAAAATAAATCTATCTATGTATCTCCAATGACCATATATGATCACCTATCCTTGCATGCATGAATAATTCATATAATTGAATATTAAAGTTTAACTCAAAGATCAATTCCTCTTATATAAGTGTAAGCTAAGCATAAAATCACGTTTGATAGTACATAAGACCCTGCCAATTCATATTTAATATTACAATATTATTGAAGTCAGCTACATGAAAGCACTGTGGTCTACAGCAACTGGGTAAAAATTAGCCTATCAACATTTCAACTTTGCATATAAGACTGTGGCATAACAGTTATCATCTTCAGAAATGGATACGGGGACCCAAGTTCAAATTCTGGACAAAGCAGTGTTTCACTTCACATTAATGCCCTTTGGCAACTTATGAATCCACATCCCCACTTCCTATTGGGCTAATTTTTTCTGAAATCATTCATATTTATCTGATAATTATTCATGCTATTGCGGCTTTTGATCTGATTAGGCAATTTATTCCAAAATTATATAACTCTATTAGCAAAAAATCCAGTTGGTTAGTTTTTGAAATCTGCCTGGACAATTTTTCCATTTGAGGAGAAATAAAGTGTTTAAAAAACGTATCTACCATAATAAGTAATTCCATTTACTATTTTGAAAGTTTTTGAAATCTGCCTTGACAATTTTTCCATTTGAGGAGAAATAAAGTGTTTAAAAAACGTATCTACCATAATAAGTAATTCCATTTACTATTTTGAAAGTTTTAATTACATCACCTCTCATTCTTCTTGTTGGTAAAATAGTTAATCCTAAATTCTCTAATCTCTCCCTGTAATCTTTATTATTTTTGTTGCTCGTTGAATGCTATCAATATTACACACCCAATTTACATGTCTAGACACTGGAGCCCAGGCCTAAGTACAATATTCTATATGAGGTCTTATTAGAGTTATGTATGTTTTTAAAACAATATCTGCTTCTCTTGAAATAAAATTTTTAACCATCCTGCCAATTATTCCATTTGTCCTCGATTTAATAGACAAAATATGATTGTTAGATTTAAAAGTAAAAAGAAAGCCAACCCTAAGATTGCATTCCTCATTTTCTTTTTTGATTTTCCTATTGCTTAATTTATATTCAACTTCAATGTATTCTGATCCAATATGTAATACTTGAAATTTTTCTATGTTAAATTGTAATTATTCATTATTTTTCTATTGTATAATCATTGTCGTCGGGGCGGCCTAATGTCGATATCAGCCAGACAGTGAGGGAGTCTATCCCTTTTCAATAGCGCTAGACCAAGGAGATTATTTGAGCATCTGAGGTGGAGCACCACACCTACCATCAGCTCCTTAGTTTACCGCACAGATCCCTGTGCTACTCATATGCTGAGTTGACAGGGGCCAATATCGAACCAAGAACCTTGAGATTCCTAGCCAAACACTCTACCGACTTAGCTAAACTGGTAGGTATTATTTATAACCAAAACCTAGTGTAATGGTTTGGTTTCTTTGTTTAAAAGCATGTCAACCTTCATGGGTCATTTAGTTTCAAAACCAGCCTTCTAGAAAAACAAGAGTGGTACTATTGAACTCATCACTGGGGGATAAATATGTTCATACCTTTCTCAAGAGTATTTGTCTTAAAGTAAATAATAGCACAACTGGAGTTTGAACTCACAACAGTATCACAGTCCAGCATGATAGCTTCTACACCATGGGGGGGACCCCCCCCCAACTATTATGAAAATGTAACCAAAAATAAACTTGCATAAATATATTAAAAGGGTGTACTTATATATTATATATATTTAATTTATATTTTGGGTCCCAGAATTTCAGTGATCTAGAGTTTGGATTGCATGTGTAGGACCATCTGGTGGTTAAGATCTAAGCAAAATTGTCACTTCTATTTATGAACTTTCCCAACAACAGCAGGCACTTCCAGTAAAATTGGCTAATGAGAGACAAGGACAGAAACCATTTAAGATCATTTGCAACTGTCCTCAAATCAATTACTGATTGAACTTTCAGCCAGCAAGACCTATCTTTTGGATCACCAACTCACTACAGACTTGGACTTATAAATTAGAGAGAAAACCTACAGACTAGGATTAACCAACTAGGTAACTGGGTCATTCCATGTCTATTCACCAGGGCGTTACACCCACCAACACCGAATTACCTGAAATTTGGCACAAATGTTCCCCTTCATGAGTTAGGAAAGTGTGCCAAATTATTTGTCTTAAACCTTACAGTTCCGATTTTAGAGGGGGGATATAATTTTCCTATTTTGCCTCAAAATTAAGGCCGTGCGGTGTCACAAAATCTCAGTGTTTTTAAAAAAAATTTTAAAAATACTTTCATACATTCAATATTTCTGAAATTTGGTATGTAAGGCAAATAAGGACTGTAGAATCTAATATCCAACTATTTTAACCCTATACCTGATGGGAAATTTTATTTTGCCCACCCAAATGCATGACTCCAAAATCAACAACTTTTCACCTATGTAGCTTACGGTCAGTCTATCGAAAATGGGTCCTCTTCAATTTTCATAATATTTTTTTCCTAACATCTACTATGCCTGCCTAAGTTCATCAAATAATTTTGTGTGGGAGCAAAGTCTACTTTAAAAGATATGAACCTGCCAAGTTCAGAATTTTTAGAGAGAAAACCTACTGACTAGGATTAACCAACTAGGTAACTGAGAACAGAACAACTAAACCCCTAAAATGGTGACAAGGATTTTAATAATGTTCCAATAGAAATAATGAATAGTATTATTTGGATTATTCAGATTATTCTCCTCATCTTTATTGTTATCTGTACAATGTTTTGGCCGATGTGCCCTCCAGCGTTCTTCAGGTAATTCTTGTCGGAATCAGGAGCCTTCTTGAACTTGGGAATCTTCTTTACAAACTCGGGAACCTTCTTGTTATAATCACGAGTCATCATGGAACCCAACCCTTTATTCAATCCATAGGGTATTCTGTTATCATTTTGCTAACCATAGTAGGAGTACAGGTGTTAAGCTTTGTTAATTATTATTATGTTACTGTGGTAATTCAGAGAAATACAAAAAATAAAATCCTGTTATCTCTGGTTTAGAAGAAAATTAACTTTTTATAAAGAAATTGCTTAGAGTGTACTTGTGGACAATACTGTGTGCTAGATATCAAATTCATTTTTAACAAGATACATAAAAATAACAAATCCTTACTTTCTCCCTCATATAATTTTTTTTTTTACAAAATAAAACTCTCTAACAATAGCTTCTAACCTTGCTCATTAACCATTGCATGATGCTCATATTTACTTGACTTGATGTAATATTGTAAATGATTGCTAAAGGGAAGTGCTCATGAGAGCAAATAGATTTTTTTAAAGTCAGTAGCCAGAGGAGAGATGAATTGACCAGAAGGCTAAATGCAATGAATAAAGCAACTAATAACATGAATTACCAAAATCAGATTCTATTAAATAGTTGTGAGAGCAGATCAAGTGTACCACCCACACAGATGAGAGTGGAGGTTTGCTTTTCTGAAAACACCAACAAAAGAAGCTTAGTTCTTTTGTGTCGGCTTCTGTGTGGCTAGGGACTAAAGCAAGAGAAGCAGTAGCATGGACTGGAAATATCTTCCCTTGCAATTCTTAGGAGCAACATATTTTCAATTCTTTCAGTTGGGATTGTGGATTCGAAATGACTACCCACCATTTTTTTTTTTTTAATTTTTTTATTGAGTTTCAATAGTGAATCATACATAGAAATACACAATAATAGTTTTGTTTAAATTTTAACTCATGCATGTTAAATTTCTGACCGCAATCTTAGGCCAGTTGAAAAGGACTTAAAGTAAGTAAGTCCTGAGCTATAGAATCCTTTGGTAAGGGAATAAGTCCTGAGTTATGGAATCCTACATAGTGTCAAAGGTACAGTGATATAATCTTATGTTCCGTCGTCCACAAAGGTTCAAAGCACTGAGTAGGTATGACCAGAACAGCCGGTATAAATAATAATATCAGCAGCAGAGTACTGCTAGTGATTGGCCAAGAATATGGTCACATAATTATTGGCAAGTCTATAAGTAGGAGTGGGCTTCAGACACACACCTTATAACAGAAAATCTCAACAATGCAGAAGCCATACATTAAGCAACTCCCATAAACAATCGAGTTTAAAGGATTTTTGATGCTTGTTCAGGGTATTCTGAGTATTAGTTATCTCCTAGGTCATATAATATTGATTATACTCAATCTTGATTCGATTGCAATCAAAACTCAACTTCCTATGGAGTATAGTGAAACTTGGTAAACCAATTTTAACTCATTTGATCATTCATATTACCTTCTTTATTGACTGCACAAACTTTTTTTTTACCTATAAGCTGCATTTTTACTTTCATAAAAAAAGCAAATACATAATATATATAAGAAAACATAATATAAAAAAGCCAAAAAAAAAACAAACTTAATTGTTTTCTTTGGTCTTCAATATTTCAAATGTGTAATCAGAACAACATGATGAAGATTATCTGTAATCAATACTGTTTACTAACTTTAACAGAATGATAATTTAGAAGTTGCAATAAAAGTAACTGAAACTAAGATGAAAGTAAAAGAACAAAATAAAGTTATAATTACACCAATCTATTTAGGCAATATGGTTGCATCTTTAGCCTTTAAAAAAGAAAATTATATATATATATATATATATATGTATGTGTGTGTGTGTGTGTATGATATGAGGTGTTTCTTTGATAGGATTCAACCAAAACTGAGAACTCAAATTTGCATATATATTTTTACATATACAGAGTATTATAAATAAATGGATATACCTTGTTTTGGATATAAATTTAATTCAACATTGTCTTGTCATTTGAAGATTACTCCGGGCGATGTAAAAATAGATTTTTGAGACATATTGCCTGAGGAGTGGGAGTAAAAAATTCAATGTCAGCGAGTTTGTACCCTAAGTAAGTAAAATCATCAAATTCATTAAAGGATTAAAAAATAAAACAATTTGAAATGTAAACTTTAAATATATATTAAAATAAAACAAACTATATATAGATATATAATACCAGTCATGTATTTATTAAAACTTGTTTTAAAAAAACAATGAGGACTGTCTAATGTTGCATGTTCAAATTTTGAGTGTATTTATTCTATGTTTGGGTAATGTGACGTAAGCAGTGACATAATTTTTGTTACGGACAAAAACCAGAAACAAATCTCCATTATTAATAGATATATATATATAAATGTTGTTTATTTTCTAATCTTCAATGTTTGAATGAATAAAAAGGCACCAATTTTGACAATTAAAAAGAAATCCCACTGATGTAATACACAGTTAAATGCAATCTTTTTAAATGAAATAAGTTTAAAATAAACATCACTAATGCCATCTAACAACATAGAGAATGTACTTTTTGACCAACCCTATATATTGAAAAGCCAATACATATATACACACACAGAAATGTGCATTTCAATATTCATCTACCAAGAGAAGATTCTTAAATGCATGCCAATACTATAGCTCCTACTATGATGGACAAATGAATGGATGCATCCGAATAATAAAATTGATGTACATATCTTTGCATTCCTATAAATCCACTCCAAAACATGACAGATGAGACAATCTCTAGTTCTAGAAAAGCATTAAAAGCTTCACTCCAGATTGCATTAGACTGAGCTAGTGTCAGATGAATTGGCCAATAAAAATGATTGCTGCAGTGCAAAGCCTTTCAAACAAAGGCTAAGTAAATATGGTCAACACAATAGTGGAATTGTGGTTGTTCAAAAGTTTGATAAAACTATATTCAGGGCATCTACTTCCATTGTGACCAGATTTTAATCTAGAAATTATGGAAATTCTTCATTTGCCAAGGGATTATGTTTTGTCTTCTTTATTATTTAATTTTTTTTTTGACTGTTGTAGTAATCTCTATTGTTATATTCACAATATATGAAGAAGGCCATAGGGCCTGAAACATGTATATAACAATAAAAATGAGGACAACAATCTGAAAAACCTAGATAATACAATTTTTTTGTATAGTTTAAGTTTTTTGCACAAGGTTATATGATATCATATTGGGCACCTCATGTGGTATAATGGTTAGCAAGCAAGATTTGCAAACCATTGTTAGTGAGTTCGATTCTCATTGGGCCACATCTAAGCTTAGCTTAGTAAATAACTATATGATATCACATATTCCTATCCAATATATATAATTTGCTCACAGATTTGTCATTTTAAAAACTAAAAAAAGATTATGGTATATGAAAATTATAGTGGTCTGCGAGGCACTATGTCTGGTTTCATTTCACAAAACTACCCTACAAAACACTAGCTATATGAATAATTTTTTATGCATTTTTACAACTAAAAAAGTTTATGGCATATAAAAATTACAGTGGGTCATGGAGTTTTGTTTCCATCCATCAAAATACACTATAAAACAGTAGTTGGAGTTTTTCGGTATATAAGGCTTGTGATAAAAGCCCACTTCTACTTATAGACTCGCCGATAAGCACATGACCAACCTATTGTCCAATCACTGGCAGTGCTCTGCTGCTGCTATTATTATTTATACTGACTGATTCTAATCTTAGGTACTCACAACCACTTGGATCTTCATGGATGACGGATCATATATCGCTGGACCTTTTTGACACTACGTAGGATTCCAAAACATAGGACTTATTCACTTACCAAAGGATTCTATAATTCAGGCCTTACTTACTTATTTACTTTAAGTTCTTTACAACTGGCCAAGGATGGCGGCCAGATACTTATCAACAGTAACTACATGAATAATCTTTTAGGTATTTTAAAAACTAAAGAAAAAAAACTATGGTATATCAAAATTACAGTAGGTTGTGAGACACTTTGTTTTGTTTCCTTTTACTAAAATACCCTACAAAACAGTAGCTGCATGGCCAATTATCACCCATCTCACAAACCATCAAGGTTAGACTAGCAGGGCACAGCTGTAAAAGTAAGGAAAATCTTTTAAGCAACATTCTTCTATGGGCTCCTATGCACCAATGTTGATTGACCAGCAAAAACTTACATTCAACAGCTCTGGATACTGGATGCTATCTATCTATCTATCTATCTAAGAGCAACAGTTCATAGGAATGGATGTCAGGAGAGAAAGTTAAGTGAATCTGTGCTATCAGAATGCCATGATAATGGACATAAAACAGTTCTTACAAGATCTCTTAATCGTATTCAGTCACAAACAGCAATTAATGAAAACACATTTAATAAATTTTCAACTTCAGAAAACAAAGAAATAAAAATCTATTAATGAAGAATTTCTTCCTTCAAGGCAAATGTTGGAATTTTGAAAATTCAGAATGCCTACAAGGATGAGAAATTTATATTTATTCTGATAACATTTTGCTGTTTAGTCTGGATTTTTTTTTTATATCATGAATTTTCATTTTTTTTTTATTGTGGATATATGAGATTTTTTTTAATTTAAAAAATAGAAATAAAGATGGTATCATAAATTTAGTATTTAAAAAATGAAAGTGGAAGGTAAAATCATCATATATATATATATATATATATATATATATATATATATATATATAAAAACACATACATTATAGATGTATAGACAGACACACACACACATTATATATTATATAATATATATAATATATATATATATATATATAAACACATATATTATAGATGTATAGACAGACACACACTATATATATATATATATATATATATATATATAAACACATATATTATAGATGTATCGACAGACACACACTATATATATATATATATATATATATATATATATATATAAACACATATATTATAGATGTATAGACAGACACACACTATATATATATATATATATATATATTTAATAATAACAAATTATAGATCTTGCATTATAGACTATTTCAGGGAGCTTAGACAAAAATGTCTAATTCTCCCGACTCATCAGATGCGAATGATGAATTCTTTATTTTTAAGGCATTTGAAAACAGATTTTTTTTTTTTTTTTTTTTTTTTTTTTTTTTTTAATTGTCCTGTCCTGCTCAGCTGTAGAGTAATAAAAATAGGAATAAACATACAAATAATAGTACAATAATAACCAAAGACATCTGACCGCTTGTCAGTAATTTGTTAGGAGTTACTGTTAATTCAATTAATTCAGAATTCAGGGACACCCTGTTCATTTATTTAGTAGTTTTTGTTTGACTTAATTTATTTTCCTTTCTTCCATATCGCTTCAACTATACCCACCTACATATCTATACAAACTATACATATATATGCATACACACACATACATACACATACACATACATCTATATATACACATATATACATATAACACACATACACACATACATACATATATATATACACATATACACATATATATACATACATATATATACATATACACACATATATACATACACCTATACACACATACACACACCCACATATACATACCTATATACAAATACACATATACACATACTCTATGGAGTTAGCCTGTTTTCTGTAAATTATCATTTAGCTAGTACAAATTATGTGTTATTTCTCCTTATTTGGAGGTGGACCTGCAAAATTATATTGCATTATGTTAAATTTGAACACGCATATATACATACATACTCATATACATGCATACATAGATCCACACATAAATACGCATATATACATGCAAACAAATATATCCTGAAAATTTAAATATTATTAGTCATTATACCACTCAGACTTTTTTTGGGCTACTCCATCCATGCATATACATATCCGTATCCCCAACTACACATATGCATATCCACACACACACATATATACATATATACACCTGTACCCATATACACAATATACACACACACTATACATACACATACATACACGTACGCATACCCGAATATACCATATACGTATACCCGAATATACGCACATACATACATACACATACATATACGCACATAGCCGAATATATACCCATACACATGCATACACATGCACCTGCACCAGGAAGTAGTAATAATAATAATAATAGTAATAATAATAAATAATAATAAAATAATAATAGTAGTAGTACTGATAATAAATAAGTAAGTAAATTCAAAATAAATAAATAAAAATAAAATAACACTACAAATATTAAGCTTTTAAAAATAATGAGTAAATCATAGAATAATATAATAAAGAATAATAAAATAAAAATATAACCAATACACTAAAAATAATAAAAAAATAAACATATAAAAATTGATAATAGAGAACAAATGAAATAATCAAGTAACAAAAAGTATCAGAATATGAAAATGTCAATTAGTAAAAGCTAAGACAAAATAACCCATACCTACATGTACACACACACACACACACACGCACACGCACACACACAACACACACATATATATATATATACATTCACATACACACGTACATACATATCTACATTCGCCATACATATATCCATACTCCTATACATATATATGTATACACCCTTTCTGATATTAGTAGCAATAGTAAAAGTAACTATGGTTGCACTAGTCTATAAGGGATATACTGACATTATATCTGGAATATCTAACATTATTTTTGAATTTTGCCTTATGTCTGCACTTGGCTATCAGTTCATTCCGTTTATTCAGCAGTTTTCTAGAGTCCTTAAACAATATTTTTTCTGCTATACAAAGCGGCATTTGTCTTTGAAGTTAGTAGCTGAGTTTGAAGTTCTGACAATTCTCCATTTAACCACCGGGTCGTTGTTGAGTTCTTGATTGCCAGTAGTGCTTGATAATTCCGTTTGGTTAGATAGTGCGGGTTGTTAAAGGAATGCCTATGGTGTAATACCTTTGCTTGAATGGTCCAGCAGTAATCCCGAGGTAATGCATGTGTTTTCCGGGCTTTTGTCTAAGCTCCCTGAAATAGTCTATAATGCAAGATCTATAAGTCTTTTTGTTATTTATTTAAATATAAATTTGCTCTGTGACTCTAACAATAAGAGCACACATTGAGCTCTCAAACTGCGACAAGTTGTTTTAAAAAAAACCTATGTCGTAAGGAAGATTTCTTCTCTGGACTTTTGGTTATATATATATATAATATATATATATATAAACACATATATTATAGATGTATAGACAGACACACACACACTATATTATATATATATATATATATATATATTATATATATATATATACACATATATTATAGATGTATAGACAGACACACACACTATATATATATATATATATATATATATATATATATATAACCATATATTATAGATGTATAGACAGACACACACTATATATATATATATATATATATATATATACACATATATATAGATGTATAGACAGACACACACTATATATATATATATATACTATATATATATAGATGTATAGACAGAGATGTATAGACAGACACACACTATATATATATATATATATATATATATATATATATATATATATATATATATATATATAGAGAGAGAGAGAGAGAGAGAGGGTGCAATGGGTAAAATGTTGTATAAATTAAGCAAAAAGTGAAAAAGAAATCCACTGATTTCTCACTTTATCCAATATATTTGCCAAAATTAAATTAACTTATCTTGAAATATTATAGATTAAATTTATTAAAAGAAATCACCTTTAGCTTCAGCCATGGCTTCCAGGTGATTCTGGAATCTCCTGCAGGTCTTTCCGACAGTCTCCTTGTTTAAATTGGTTAAAACTGCCATTATCTTTGCCTTCAGTTAATCTTTGGTATTGCATAATTTTCTTGCTCTCTCACTTAGCTGTACACTACATGTAATAATCAAGGGTATTGTAATATGCAGAGTTAGCCAGATGTTTAGAGAATTTTTTTCACAACAAAGCCTGGATTCTCTGGCTTGTGTAGCATGGCAAAAAATCCTGTTGACAGATATAGGGTCTTCCAGCAGCCACCCTCTCAATCCAGGTCAACACTACCTCCTCCAGGATCTATATATATATATATATATATATATATATACACACTTGATGGTAGGTTTGGACTCCCTCTCAGATGCAAAAATTGTTTGGTTTATACTACCAATAAGCCACTTCACTGACTTTACTTACATGAAAATATGATTTTACAACTTCTCTCTCACTGGTCCCATAACCTGGTTTGGTCATGGAGGCATTACTCATATAGCATGTCTTGGGCAGGGATAGCTTGGTTGAGCCCATCCCTTTCCAGGTCTACGACTGGCTTGAATTCAGAGTTTTCTTTCTAGAACCGTTGTCATACTTAAAATAAAAGCCGAGTCTGATCTACTATTTACTAATCTATTTTGTGTATTGTCATATTGTGCCTAAAGAGTGGAACTGTATTTTTTATTCCAAACATCTTTCAAATAAAAAAATAACAAAAGGATAGATTTTATGCAATTGTTGAAGTCAATATCTGCATTGCAAGTCTTCATCAAGCCAGGTATGTTTCATCCAGATATTCAGAAATCTTTTAAGTTATATGATATTCAAATACCATCATCTAAAATTCAGAGAATCAGCCACACATTTTTAAGTGACCGATTCTGTGGCATGAAAAGCATTTTATGGAAGATGTAAAGTCACAGGTTGAGATGAAAGAAAGATGACTAGTCTGAAACATGAATAATATTACTCTTGTTCCTTAATTTTCTGACCGTTATCATTTTGCAACACCCTCTGGTTAAAAATGAGATTGTCCAAGATGAAATGCAAAAATGTAAATCCTTATTATCTGGTGTCTCTTATCCACTGAATTTTATGAGTGTTGTCATCTCAGCTAAATAATGGACCATTCCATTTTTATTATAAAGAAAGTAAGGGAAGATAACAGCATATTAATTACTAGCAATTTCCACTGACAGTAGTTCCTTCCCTCCCCTGAATCAAAAGACATGGATAAAACCAGAACATATCCACTTTGAGACTCCTGCTAACTTACTACCACTTCTGGCTTCCCATCTGCACCACACAGGAATGATTATTCAGACAACAAGACCTTAACACCAACAGAATCCTTCATACAGACGTTCTACTATATATATATATATATATATATATATATATTTATGAACCCCTCCTCACAAGCAGGATGTGACACAAAATTAATTTTTAAGTAGAGTCTAATAGGTTTTAATTCAGAGTTTTCCTCTTCAAGACTGGTTTCCTAACCAAGGTTAAAGAACCCAGTCAGCCCTACTCTTTACCCATAGTTGCAGGGAGAATAGTTTGCTTTATACCTTTCCTAAGGGTATTAACACTATGTATTAATGCTAATATTCATCCAGGATTTGAACTGGTCTTACAATCCATTTCCCAAGATGGTAACCATTACACCATGCACCTCTACTACTATGTATTACCTTTTAACTAATTTATGAATACACTTTTTTCTTTCATTGTTTTTAAGCATTGTTATTGTCACTCATATCTTTATCTTCCTTTCTTTGTCTCTTCCTCTGCATTACTATGAACATATAACATAGAGAAGCATGGAGGATGTGGAATTAAGGTATGTGGGGGAGAAATTTCTGATTCTGGCATTGATGAGATGGTACAAAGCCAAAAGTACATTAATATCAAGGAGTACCAAAATATATATTGACTTGAAACTGTGTTGACAGGAAAACAGACCCCCTGCCCTTAGGTTGTAAACAAATGTATTTTTCACTATATTTTAAGCAAAGAAGTAATGCTTTTTAAAAACCCTGTTAATCATTAAATTTACTAATTTTCTCTGAATCAAATTTATTTGATAGTTACTCTAACAGTTTATCTTTTGACAGATTATGGTGTTGCTTTCACATCTGAATAAATAAAAGGCAAGAAGCTATTTTCCAACATAATCATGCTCTAGAACATCAAATAAAAATTAATAAAATAATGACTATTATTTGTCCATAATATTCTGGAGTGGTCAGTTTTCAGATATTAATCCCACAATGTAAGGAGGTGCCAAGCTGTAATGGTGATCACCATAGGAAATGGACATGGTAACAGTTCAAATGATGATATTGGTGGAATGGCTTATTGTTGGTATCAGTCAGACAACAACAGTTACTACTAATCCAGATCAGAGGGAACCTGGGAGTAATGAATGACTATACTCCCCAGATCTACAGAACTGGAAATTTACCAGAGATGAACAGAATGATATTGATGTGGCACAATCTAAGCAACTATCAGACAGTTTGTCATAAATGGCTCAGTTTTAAGAGAAAAGTAAATGAAAATCTATCCCATACTAGAACAATTTCTACATGCAAACAATGCATGCACTATTTTATAACATAGTTTCATATTTCATTTACAAGGGAGATGTAAAAATCATCCACACTGTTTTATGAAAGCTGAAATCATCATGGGTGATTTGATAGGCAGAACTATGACTAAACTGCAGAGAACAAGCTCTCACATTGATGATAACAGCAGCTAAGTACAACTTAAGCAGTGTCCAAGACAGTTGGTATATAAAGAGATCAAGAATGACCCATTCATGAATTTGGGTGATTTGGGTGATTCCATTCCTTGAGTTCTGCTTGACTGCTTGATTTGAATGACATTGTGGAGTCTTATATATATCCAGTCATTCTGCAGTAGACTTTGTGACTATTCGGGTTTGTATTTAAGTTACAACCGTTTGTTGCCTTGTCTTCCCAGTTTGACGGTAATTGGAACTTTAATTATTCTTCAGTTCACCATTATCTTCACTTGATATTGCTGAATCTTCTCATCAGTGGTAGAGGTCTACAGGCAAGAAGCTCTCTCTTTGTGCATCATGCTTGTCCAGCCACTTTTAAGCTTCTCTATCCACTCATACTTATTTCTACATGGTAGCACACTGTTGCAGAATTGTACTAAACACCTCTGATGAATTTCAAACCCTGATCAACCAGAGAAATCAGGTCACTTCTTTGAAGAATAATTAAAGTTCCAATTATCGTCAAACTGGGAAGACAAGGTAACAAACGATTGTAACTTAAATACAAATCCTAATAGTCACAAAGTCTACTGCAGAATGACAGGATATATATAAGACTCCACAATGTCATTCAAATCAAGCAGTCAACAAGACAATCAGAATTCAAGGAATGGAATCACCCAAATCACCCAAATTCATGAATGGGTCATTCTTGATTTCTATATATACCATCTGTCTTGGACACTGCTTAAGTTGTACTTAGCTGCTGTTATCCAAACCAACAGTAGACTTACTGACTTCAATAGTGCATACTGCTAGTGGAGTGGCCAAGTAAAATGGCTCAAACTTCAATCCCATGACCACAACAATAACAGTACATTCACAGAACACAGTGTGACAATAATAAAAATGTTATAAGTACAGATAATTTTTGACTCTCCCTTGAATATTTGTTAGAATAATTGCAAAAAATAAAACAAGTATATTCAATTTTATTTAAGGATTTGAAAAATTTGTTAAATAGCAATCATTTCTTTCTCATTTTTTTTTGTTTAATGGCATATCATGGGCTATTTAATGCAAGCAGTCCTTGTAGAAGAAACAGTAGCTTGACTATTTATCCCTTAGCTGGGGTGAGAGGTTTTATACTTTTCCCATAGGTATAAGTCCAAAAGTGAATACAAGTCTGTTGCAGTCTAGCAGGTTCTCCTCAGTGAACAATAGTTTTAATTAGAATTCTCATTATGTATGCATATAGCTATAATAAAGTTAAAACAGCACATCATAGCAAGGTTTTTATTAGAGCAATACATTTAAAATGCTCTTAGAGAATAAAGCTATTTCCAGTTCAATTTGCAGCTGAATTATAATTCTGTGATATCTGTATTTGTGCTGATCATCATTTTGTAAATCCTCAAAATAAAAGAGATAACTATGTAATGCGAATTAGAATCCTTTACTCCTTCCTAAATAGAAATAGATATAATCATGGACAGCTGTTGACTAAGAAACACTATTGAGAATCATTCTCCCCTTCCTAAATAGAAGCATCCTTCCATCTACAAGTGTCCAAATGTCTATGTTTTTTTAATTTGTTTTTTATTTGGAACTATGTATCCAGGGCAGGTTCATATGGAGGATAATCTGTTGCCCAAGCATCAAAATCTCCCCTTCTCCACACTGTGATCCAAAGGAAAGGTACGGAACCAATGCAGTTTGGCAGTGGTAGTGTCACAGGAGATGCTGGGTAGCACTGGATCTCAGCATCACACCACATTAAGGACTCTAGCTCCTGATTTGTTTTGGGGTTTACTCCCCTAGCCTTTGCTTGGGATGAGGTCAAGCTGCTGGCAGCAGAGGTTTTGTATCGGACTTTTCCTTGTCTTAGATTGGTTGCTGATCAAAATTAATATAATCATAGACAGCTGTTAACTATGGTAACTATTTAGAATCTTATACTTATTCCTAAATAGAAGCACCAACATCATTATAAACAGCCATTAACTATGAAATGCTCATTAAAACCCTTCACTTCTTCCTAAATTGAAGCACCAATATCATCATGGACTGCTGTTAACTTGGAAATGCTGTTTAGAAACACATTAACACACACACACATTGCAAGCAGTCACATAATTTTGAGTTGTTGCATATTTCATTTGTCAAGTTATAAAACTTGTCACTTGTCATCTGGATGATTCCCAATCCCAATGGAAAGAAAAAAAAGATGTGTTGCTCTGAAGAATGGTAAGGGAAATTCTCTAAAATTGCCATTCAAACACACAGGGCTTTTTTTCTACGGCCAACCATCTTAGAACCAATCAGTTTGAGTAGGGAGGCAGTTTGAGGGCCTTGGACATTTCAACTACGAGAGACAAAACAAAATCTGTCTGAAAGTGACTGGTACTTTAGCCAGTTTGGGATCCTAAGCCTCTCTGGCAGTGATGCCTGGTTCTGTCACTGATTTAACCAAGTTACCAACTGAATAGGTGTCATTACAAGTTGCAGCTCAAATACAAAACCTGCGGCTTTAAAATAGAAAAATCATTATGCAATAAAGAAAATAAAGGGTTTTTTTTTAAAAGTAATTTTTTCCCCCTGTAGTGTGCATATATAATGCTGTTCTTGATAAAATTTTCAAACCATAGCAATATGAATGTGGAACAGCATCATTCTGACATAATATAAAATGATCTATTACAGATTCCTAGTCTAAAAAGAGTTTCAACATCAAATGCATAGTGTGCATTGGTGCAAGCCATGGTCATATCTATTAAAAAATATATAAATATTTCAAATGTTAAGACATTAGCTAGATGGAGCTACCATTTTTGAGCTTTGTAAATTGAAATTTTAGTCAAAGAAAATTTTTTAAAATATCCAAATATAAATAAGGGGGTTCACACGAAAATTCTTCAAAACTTTTAATAAAATTTTCTGTATATGGAGTTATAGATTTTTAAAAAAGCTAAGTATGTTTACATAATTGTGACCCAGAAGAAAGTTAGTTTGCAAAGTGAATAAAATTTACAAAAAATAAATACTACCGGAGAATTAAAAAAAAAACTACATTAGTCTTCTCTCTGGGTGTAAAAAGAGAGAGAGAGATGCCTTCTCCCTTTATTTGAATGTTTTAGATCAGCAGTCATTTCCTTTATTATAAACATATTAAAGTGTATGCGTGATTTTAATTCTCAATCGTATTTCTTTTTGGAATTATAAGTCAACACGTACATACAAAAACAGAATTAACACACACACACACACACATATATATGCATGCATGTGGTTTGTAAATATATATATTTATTTATTTACCAACCCCTTCACACAAGCAGGATGTGACACAAGGTCCATTTCTTAATCGGAGTTTAACAGGTTTGACTTCAGAGTTTTCCTTTGCCTACGTTAACGCTCTTTTAATGTTTTCAACTTTTATAGATTTGGTATATTTTCTCTCTCTCACACTTGATGCCCATAAATAATGTAAGACATATAATGAGTAGGTATTCTAAATATATAGAGAGAGGCAGAAAGAAACAGACAGGAAGTAAAGAGAGGGAATGGTGGATTTTTGACTTAATTGCAAATTACAACTAATTAGAACCAAATGAAATGGAATTTTTTCAAACATAATTTAAGCCTAAATGTAATTAATATTTTTGTATATGTTTTGTGTCATTAAACTAAATAGGAAAAAGCCTTTAGGGGCCAAAATTTGATTCACTTAGCTATAGTATAATGATAGATACATACAAACACAATGAGAATCTTAGATATAGACGTGTATGTAAGCGTATTGTTAGCTCTGACAACCATTTCTTATGCTACTAGAAACAGATAAAGTTTGAATAATCTTCAGTAAATATACATAATGGGCATTTGAGTTCTGTCACCTCAGTCAAATCTAATTCTGTTTATTCATTAAGAAGGTGACCAGTCACATCTGACTAACAATGTCCGCAGTGTTTCACATACTGAGGTAGGCGTAAAATTACATTTACTGATTAAGGCCAGTCACACCAGATGATTAACAACTGTCAAGAGGATGTTTCCTTAATAGAAAGCTTTCTTGGTTTCGTGACAATTTTCTTTCTTTTACTGGACAAGGAAACCAGACATAAACCAGACGGACATTTGACTCTTAAATAACAAATAGCTTTCAAAAGATGATGAGAAAACATAGCCAGAGATTTAGTTCTTCCTTCTGATCTGTTTAGCTAAGTGCCCACTTCCTTTCTGTTCAGAATATTATAGGCATAATAGCTCTTATAAGATTACTGCTAGAATTCCTGTTAGTAATCTTATCAAAGTAAATTTCCACCTTTAATCATGAACTGTCATTAAGTACACCGCATAATAAACGAAAGAACAGACACATTATTGGAAAATCAAAAGATATTTAAATTTATCAGAAATTGTCATTAAAATGACAAAAGTTTATCAGGAGTTGCTTCTTTGTTGGAATACAGACACTGAACTTGTTATTTTTAGCAAGCCTCTTAGGGGTTCAATAAAATCTGAAAATTGGCGACATTGAAAAGAAATTCCTATACATCAAAATCTAATGAAAACACACCAAAATTGGCCTACTATCACTATGTTTTTGCACAAGTAAAAAAAACTAAATAATTCTTGTAGAAATCCTTAAAACTAATAAACTAACGTTGCAACTGTTGTTTCTACCAAAGTCTCATAGCATTGCAACATGTCTGATAGTTGGTACATTAGAAACCTTTTGGGAAAATTTTAGAAAATGCATTTTGAAAGATTGCATGTACAGTGTCAACTTTATTTCCATGTAATTGCAATTATGAAAAATAAAAGGAATTCTTCATACCATGATGAAGTTCAACCAATTTACAATTTTGCTATGAGTTTTATGTCATTATCCACACAAGCAACCAATTTTATTGAAATGGCTCTGCATCATTTTCATTGTGGTAGCGTATCCCATTTCTTTGTGAAATTTTAGTGAGTGTGTGAACTATCCCAGTAGTCACTAGCCTTTCCTAGATTCATCTGAACTTTCCTGGAAGCTTTTATGTATAAGACATACCTTACTTTACTCAATGTTAGTTTATTTACAACTGTAATTTAAGAGATTCTCTCTGACAATATTTCTTGTATACAAATCTGTTGGTCCTTGCTGGATGCCCCATACTTATGACCTTGTGTATGTAGCAAATGAATTAGGTAAATACCTATAAAAACTATCTGCCAATTAAAATTATCAAATGATTCAAAAATTGTCTCAGAAATTAATGCATAATCTCATTAAATTTACCAACAGAAATTTGTCTCTGGATTATGGAAGAAAAATACAGATTTTATTATCCATTAAATCATTAATTATGACCTAATTAGTGAATTCTTCTCCTTCAATCTGAAATGATAAATCTAAGCTTGATTGATCACTTTTACAAAGATATTTCCAAAGCTCTTCATCAATAAACCACTTAGTCACTTTAAGAGAGAAAAACAAAATTTGAAGTGACCCTCTCAAATTAAGTAGCTTTGAGACACTGATTTGCTTTTTAGAAAAAAACAGTACTTGTATTTACTGAGAGCATCAAATTGCCATCTATCACAAAATAAAAAGCTTGTAATTTCACAATTAATTATGGTTATATGTATGTGTGTGACAGAAATATCTATAATTTGAAGGCGAGTCATAGAATTGTACAGACCAAATTGAATGATTAGGCAACTTTATCAAATTTAACATAAAAGTTTTTTTTGTTTTTTTTTCATAAGAAGATTGTATGAAATAATGCATCATGATACTAGTCTAATAGAATTTCTTCTTACTCTGTAGCAAGATGTCCCATACTTGTGACCATTTACATCCTACAGATGTTGACCAGGTTGGGTAAATACCTAGTCTGTAAAGATGTCCCATACTTGTGACCTTATGTTACATCCTACAGTTGTTGACCAGGTTGGGTAAATACCTACTCTGTAGCAAGATGTCCCATACTTGTGACCTTATGTTACATCCTACAGATGTTGACCAGGTTGGGTAAATACCTAGTCTGTAGCAAGATGTCCCATACTTGTGACCTTATGTTACATCCTACAGATGTTGACCAGGTTGGGTAAATACCTACTCTGTAGCAAGATGTCCCATACTTGTGACCTTATGTTACATCCTACAGATGTTGACCAGGTTGGGTAAATACCTACTCTGTAGAAAGACGTCCCATACTTGTGACCTTATGTTACATCCTACAGATGTTGACCAGGTTGGGTAAATACCTACTCTGTAGAATCCCATACTTGTGACCTTATGTTACATCCTACAGATGTTGACCAGGTTGGGTAAATACCTACTCTGTAGCAAGATGTCCCATACTTGTGACCTTATGTTACATCCTACAGTTGTTGACCAGGTTGGGTAAATACCTAGTCTGTAGCAAGATGTCCCATACTTGTGACATGTTACATCCTACAGATGTTGACCAGGTTGGGTAAATACCTACTCTGTAGAAAGACGTCCCATACTTGTGACCTTATGTTACATCCTACAGATGTTGACCAGGTTGGGTAAATACCTACTCTGTAGAAAGACGTCCCATACTTGTGACCTTATGTTACATCCTACAGATGTTGACCAGGTTGGGTAAATACCTACTCTGTAGAAGACGTCCCATACTTGTGACCTTATGTTACATCCTACAGATGTTGACCAGGTTGGGTAAATACCTACTCTGTAGCAAGATGTCCCATACTTGTGACCTTATGTTACATCCTACAGATGTTGACCAGGTTGGGTAAATACCTAGTCTGTAGAAAGATGTCCCATAATTGTGACCTTATGTTACATCCTACAGATGTTGACCAGGTTGGGTAAATACCTACTCTGTAGCAAGACGTCCCATACTTGTGACTTTATGTTACATCCTACAGATGTTGACCAGGTTGGGTAAATACCTAGTCTGTAGCAAGATGTCCCATAATTGTGACCTTATGTTACATCCTACAGATGTTGACCAGGTTGGGTAAATACCTAGTCTGTAGAAGATGTCCCATAATTGTGACCTTATGTTACATCCTACAGATGTTGACCAGGTTGGGTAAATACCTACTCTGTAGCAAGACCAAGTTGTGTGACTATATTGCATTTTATACAATATTTTAAAAAAATTTGTTTGATACAACATTTTATAAAATTTTATCAGGAGGCACCTGGTTTTTGTTGTAGGAAATAGTTTCTACTACACAAGTTCAAACCCTACACAAGTGGTTGCATTTCACATTGCACTAATACCCCTGGGAAAGGTATACTACCAACTATTCTTCCTCCAGCTATGGGTGAATAGCAGGGTAGACTGGACTCTTTAACCTTGATATGGCAACCAGTCTACAAAAAGGAAAACTGAATTCAAATGTGATAAACTCAGCTTAAAAGTATAACTTGTGTTAAATCCTGCTTCCTGCAGAGTGGTGTAGATATTTGTGGAGTGATTATCATCCAGCTGTGTTGCAAACTGAGTATGTTGTGAGGACTCATACTTGGTAGGTTGTTTAAATAGGATATTGGACTATTCCACTTGTGTATTTGGGTTATGCTCACTTCCTGGATCCCGATTGGCTGTTGGTTTTAAAGTGAACACTTTCATCAATATAAACTGAACATTTGACTGTGTTTAAGCATTTAGTGCAGAGCGTATTTGGTTACATTATCTTTTCTCTTTGTCTTGTTACTGGATGCTAGTAACACCCTTCCCGTGGAGGTGAGTATGTTTATTCTACAAGGTGTTGGGTAAATATATACCATTTTTATAATATATTCTATATATAAGTATAATTTCCCATGATAGTCATTTTAGAGCATCAATAAAAAAAATCTTAAAACCAAAAAGGATCGATAATTAAAAAAAAAAAAAAACTTTCCCATTTCACACAGTTTTTACACAATTTTCTTTTCTTTTTTGAAAAAAGTTTTCTCAGAGATTTTAAACTTTTTTTTTAATTATCATAATAGTATCTTAAAAAATGAATAAAAACAACTTTTTTTTTTTTGATAACAAATATTATATTTCTCATCCAATATCAAATAAACACATAACAAAAAACATTCATCTTATGTGAATCTTGTTTTTCCCCCTGACTTAATTGGTCCTCGTGTTTTCTTATGACACTTATAACAGATGAATAACATTGTAGGTTAATTGCTCTTTCCTTCTTACTAGAAATATTGGTATTGTAAAAAAAAAGATTCATAAAGTTGTCATTAAATCATTAAGAAAATTATGTACTACAAGTATACAAGTATGTATGTATCACCCTCACATAGAAATAAAGTAGTTTCTCTTAATATAGCAATATGAATATACTAATTTTTGAAAATCTTTCTTTTATATAATTCTTTTCCTTTAATGAGTATAAAATTAAAGCACGTTTTATCTCCCTTTTAAATGATTTAAAATGTTTGTTATATACCCCGTTATCTCGGGTATATAATGCAGAGAGAGAGAGAGGAGAGAGAGAGAGTATGAGGAGAGGATGATGAGGGGTTCTTACTTGTTTTATCTGTCTACTTTGTTGGCCGCCATCTTTTCTGGTGGGCTCTGCTGTTGGGTTGACCTTTTTTCTTGTTTGGGCTGGTCATCTCTTGTTTTAATGAATTAAGAAGATTTATATCTTTTGGCTTTTATGGAGAACAACCCCAGCCCAGGACCATGCGGTGAGAAGCGGCATCTCAGTGAGAATTTCTAACCGCAACTAAAGTAAACTAAAAATTGTCACACACTTCTACTGGCGCATTTCTGGAAAGGTTAAGTAAAGGTTATTACCTGCCAATCATGCTAACGGCTAAGGTAATTTTCCACTCAACCCCAATTTGAATTTCTAATGAACTCTGATTCCAAATTTAACTACAGTACTTACATAATTCAGAAGCTACCTACGAATTATGTAACATTCAGATTAGAATGATTTATAGTTTTAAATCTATTTTTAAATTTTATTTTATCATAAACATCATGTTTCAGGACAATCAAAATTTATTCTTGAACTTAATATAAAATGAGTTATTTATGATACCTGTATATTATGTGTCTCCTCCTTTGATAACAACTGCAGGGCAAAGTCACCAAAGGAAGAACTACAACACTTTGCCATCAAAACCCTTATCAGCCATGAACAAACCTGCAGTCAACATAGACCACCCCCTTAATCTTCATTCATGAAGCCAAGACATGATGTAAGATATTACTAAAATTCTTATAGTGTTTCTATGTTTGTGTGTGACCATAAACCAGCAAATCATGAGATCCTAATTAGTTTAATGCACTTAAAAGGCTTTAACTTAGAGAATAAAGTTATTTCCAATCCAATTTGCAAGTAAATGATATTTTGTGGGGTCTGTATTTGTGCTGTTATTTTTTTTTTTAATCATCCAAATTCTTGAAATGATGAAGATAACTTTGAAATGCTAATTAGGATCTTTTATTCCTTTCTAAATAGAAGCCTTTTTACAATGAAAACCTGATGGATTTGGGGTTTACCTACTTTCTCTATTTGAAATAAGGTGGTTGTTACAGGTAGTATAGGTCATTTGTCACCAGAAACTATGGTGAAGATCATGTAGCTATATAAGCTTAAGCAGCTGCTATATTTTAAATGAGCTGTGTACAATGCCATAAAAATCTACAACATGGCTGGTGGGCTATTTGGATCAGCCTTGGTGTGGATAACCAGAAATACCACCATAAAAAAATGGAGAACTATATACATCAAATTGTGCTGAAAAATACAAAAAATGACTTCTATCGATATAAGAAATGATTTAAGCTAAAAATATGGTTTGAAAATAGGTTCCACTGTCATAAAAAAATTCCCTAAAGCAATCTGGGATTGAGGAATGTGAGGGCCTTAAAAAGTCACACCTTTCCACAAAAAATAGGGGATTACATATAGAACAATGAGAAGGTATCATAAAATGTTTTTGGCTGATTTAAACTGAGGGAACTATATATATATTTGAATGGCAGTGATCAGCTGCTCAAAGAGGAGACCCTGATCAGCTGTTCACCAGGAAAAAGTGTGATTAGCACAGTGGTTTCTCAAAGTGGTCCATATAGACCCCTGGAAATGAATAAAATTTTGACAGGGTGAATAAAAACACAGTGGTCCACAACTGGTAATTTTCTATTTTATATTCATAAACTGCTTTATAACAAAATTTTCAGTGTTGGATGAGAATTTGTCCCCTGTTGTCTGGTGTTCTGGCTTTCTATGTTGGACGAGTTGGGAGAGACTGATTTGATTACAAGTAGATATCAAATAGAGTTGCCATATAAGATATCTTGTTCATGCATTATCTGCATTATGTTCATATGTTTTTCTACAAGAATGGCTTTGGCATTTAATAACCCACAAAGATTGATATGCCATTAAAAAAAGAAAATAAACCTGATGTCCTAACTGTGTGTAAAACAAAACCTCTTAAGCAACTACAGAAAAAATGTAAATATAAATGTACAATGAACATTATTCCTGAACATACACAGACACACTCACATTATATATATATATATATATATACATATTACTAGAAGAAAACATGACCCATTGGGTCACCCATTGAGCTCAAGTTAGATTGTTGGAAAAATGACACGACAATATTATTTTGTCAATTTAAAGTATTTTTCAAAACTACTTTTCTTATATAAATTTTTTTAATTTTAATTTTTGAATATATTTTTTAAATTTTAATTTTCGACTTAAGGCCGATTTTTTTAGAAAAACCTATATGAGTGGGCAATATATAACTCAACTGATTCATATTAAGACATCTATCTTTATAGTAATAATAGTTATTTCTTATAATAAAGAGCCTATTTTTTTATTATGGGGGGGAGGAGGTCTACCAACAAAAATTAAAAATAATTCTAATAATATTTGACAAAAAATTTATTTAAACGGGGGGGGGGGGTAAATATTAGGTCCCTAGGGACCTCCAATATGCCATACCAAATTTCACCCTCCCCCTATATATAACAATGAAACTTGAATAAAGATTCATATTATCTTCAAAATGACTACCGGCTTTTTTTAAAGATTCTATGAAAAATCAACTAACAGTCAAATTTTCACAAAAATTTCGGTAATTACTTACCTTTTGATGAAATTAAGTTTGAAATACAGAATTCTGCTAAAAAATGTCAATATTATGATGTTTTTTAAGTAGAATTCAGTAGTCATGGTTCTTTTACTAAAAAATCCCATATAGAAACTTATAAAAATCTCCTGATATAATTATTCAGACCCTTCTCTTTACAGAAAAAAATCAAAAATTGTTTTTATTGGTTCATTATTTTCAGATTACACAAAATAGGAGAGGAGAGGGAGGAGACCTTGTAAAAAAATATTTCCCCTTATATATTTTAGAAAAAACCTATTTCAAACATAATTTCTTCAAAAGGTAAATAACTACTGTAGTTTTTGTGAAAATTTGACTAAAAGTAAATCTCTCTCTCTCTCTCTCTCTCTATATATATATATATATATATATATATACATGGACTCGACAATTCGAGTTCAATTCCTAGACGAAGCTGTTGGAATTTCACTTGGGAAAGGTATAAATCCATATATTCTCCCTCCAGCTATGTGTTAAATAGTAGGGCAGACTGGGCCCTTCAGCTTTGGGTAGATAACCAATCTAGGAGAGGGATAAATCTGAATTCAAAATTCCTGAGGTTGGTCGTTGATTGGGTTTGTGGCAACCCTTGATGCACCAATTCTTTCCTATCGACTGTGCCAAAAAGTGTGGATGGTCCAACAAAAGCCTTCACCACTATAAACAAATCACTGTGTGGGTGTTCATTGTGTGTGTGAACCCACATGCATCGAAAATCGACGAGAGAGTCCATAATATATATACCAACCTCTCTATATATCCATTTTAACAGTATAATGTTCTGTGAGAAATAATAACGAGATGGTATCTTTGCTTTAAAAGAGTACTTATTTATAGGCGGCATGATACATATGTATATATGTGTTAAAAAAAATTTTTTTTACAAAGATTATGAGAATGCAATCATTTTTTACCAGCTATACTTGATGATCTGTCTATGTGAATCTGTTCATATCTATCAATCTCAATACACTGATTATGCATTCAGAAAAGTGTTATTGTAATGAAATATTCCTATTAAGTCTACTCCACTCCCCACAAAACCCATTGTTCTCATTAAAAAATAACTCAAGAATCAAAAAAGTGAATTTACATTTATAGTTTAATTATTCTTTTCTTATTTAAATTTCATTAAACACTGGAAAATTAGTATTTAATTTGAAATTTAATATTCAATTAATTTATTTGGGGTTGAATGGAAATTAAATTTGGTCAGAAATTTTTCAATTTTTTTTTTTGAGAAGCCTTGCACTAAAAGAATAGCAAGAGTCCATCCTTTTCTCTTACATGCAAAGAGACTGAACAACTTTTCTCTCTTGATAAAGAAATAATTTCCCATGATGATATAACCATTACACCATGTTGCCTGGTTTAAGCATAGACTTATACTGCAGGTCATGCCCGAAGAAAGCGACAGTCTTCTCTTCTTTTATAAATGTGAGAAAAATTTTTTGTTTTAACTTTTCATTTCTTTGTCTTGTTCATACAATATTTCTTTCAAGTTGGAAGGTTATAGCCTTAAGGAATTTCTAAAAATCCAACCATTATTATTATCAATTTTGAAGTATCCACCAATAGCAATAGTTTTAACATGGACAATGGCTAGTGAAATGCATTACATCAGCCAATTCACCTTGCAGACCTTGTTCTGTAGATGAGAAGTCTAACACATTTCAGTAGAGCAGAGGTTTGGTTGGTTGGTTGGATTTACAGTGTGTCAACCCTTGTTGGGTTATTTAATTATTTTTTTAAAATGTTTAAATTGAAATAGATCAGTAAGTAGGCCTGAGTCTATTCTATTAGTGACCAGGTTTGAATTCAGAGTTTTTCTTCTCCTAGACTGGTAGCCTAACCAGGTTAAAGAGCCCAGTCTGCCCTACTATTTACCCATAACTGGAGGGAGAATAGTTGAATTCATACCTTTCCAAGGGTATTAACACTATGTGAACTGTGGCTCATCCAGGAATTGAACTTGGGTCAACGAGTCCATTTCCTGCGACTCTAACCATTACCACCGCACTTCTCAAAACTGAGTGTAACAAGAGAGGGAGAGAGAATGAAAAGAGCCAGGAATGTAAGAATTACATGTAGATTAGCATGGACAGTTTTTAGGATGTCAGCACAACACCACATGGTATTTTTCTACTGGTCAAGAGACGTCATGTTGCGAAGTGTAGAAGAGTAGGTGTGAGAGGTGAGTGTGGAGGGAGTTTGGAATGATGCGTTGATGGAGGGAGACATGCTTCTCACTCAGGGCAGTTTGACTTGGGAGAAAATAAAAATCTCCTGAGAAAAAAATAAATCACCTTGTGTTATTACTAAAAACTATAAATGGCACAAGGCAAAATGTTCTCCAGAATCCCAAGTTGGTTGCAAATGCAAAACATCAAAGAATTGCCAGCCAACTCAACATCAGCCCAACAGTCAGATTCGAGCTTCTCCAAGTAGCACAGAAAAAGAGATAAGTATACAACTATTATTTTCATGACGCATCATCACTCCATTCTGAAATGAGAGCTGTAACATTACATCAGTCCATCTGGAAGCAATCATATGGTTTCAAAAAGCATATGGTAATCATTTGTAAAAAATTCTTAAGTATTCCTATCTAATACTAATAATTTTCAAATGAACCTATTTGACACACACACACACACACTATATATATATATATATATATATATATATATATTTTACCAACCCCTCTGCATGAGCATGATGTGACAAATTGTCAATTATTTTTTAAGTGGAGTTTAACAGGTTTCCCTTCTTATAGACCAGTTGCCTAACCACAGTCAAAAAGTAGTCTGCTCTACTATTTACCCATACATGGAGAGAGAATATTTGGATGCATACTTTTAACATGGGTATTAGGACTATGTGAAATGCAAACAGGTTCAACCAGGATTTGAACTTATCTCCTCCTATTTGACATATAGATTGGATCCTAACAGGTACTACCACTCTGTACAGTCTGCCAAATGCATTACTGGCCTTTACCAGACTGTTGTCCACTTCCTTTTCAAGCATGGTGTCTAATGTGATGGTGTACCCCAGGTTAATGAACTGGTGGACCACCTTCAGCTCAGTCACACCTATGGTGATGTGGGAAGGGGATACACTTCATAAGGTGCATACTGCTGTAATACCTCTGGCTTCTTCAAGCTCACTTCTAGCCCAAAGTAACTAGGTAGCCTCTGTGAAGTAGGATATGATGCACTGCAAGGTTCCTTCTGTGTGGGTAATAAGGGCAGCATTGCTAGAAAAGCCAAGATCTCAAAATCAGTAAATGCAGTAATAATTGACTAATAGTCAAATCATGCTGAAAGCAGTGGGTCCCAACAGACAACCTGAGTTAAGCAATGATGAGCCTATTCAGTACTTTGATGAGTGACGATTTAGTGACAGCAGGTACTAAAAGCACCCAGAGGCCTGTGTGCCAGATTAAACAAAGTTTGGTAAATAAGAACGGACCGATCACTGAAGTTAAGCAATGATAAGCCTATACATCACTTACATGAGTAATATAAGCATGCCAGCATGTGTGCCAGACTAAACAAAGTAAATAACAAATGTGAGTCTGATAAAACTACTACATAGATTATATATAAGATTTTGCAGAAAAATAACTGTCATGTCTTAGGCGCCATATTACATGCAGATATACAAATGTAAAAAATGTCATTTATATATGAGATACAGACAAAAAAAGAACAAGACAGAATGATGGATACTCTTCCTTTATAATTAAATCCTTGTTTTATGGAAAACTCTATTTCCTGCTGTTTTGTTTGACATTAAAGTAGATTGTAACTGTAACAATGGGAGAAAAAAATGATATGTGGCGGTTTCTTGGAAAGATCAGTTAAGAATCTTTTCAGTTGAGCTGAAACAGAGATATGCAAGAGTTACACAAATCAAATTAGGCTGATAAGAAAGAGGGTAAAAAAGAAAAGAGGTGGGATACTAAATTAAGATGAATAGAAAGAGGAGAGAGAAATAGAAAGAGAGAGAGACAGAGAAGAGAAGAGAGAGAGAGAAGTAGAAAGAGAGAGAGAGAAGTAGAAAAGAGAGAGAGAGAAGAGAGAGAGAGAGAGAAGAGAAGAGAGAGAGAGAGAGAGAGAGAGAGTAGAGAGAGAGAGAGAGTAGAGAGAGAGAGAGAGAGAGAGAGAGAGAGAGAGAACAATGGAGAGAGAACAGAGAGGGTGAGAGATAGAAAGGGAGGGAGGGAGGCAGAGAAAAATAAGCTGTTGTTTATCCGAAGTGTACTTCATTAAATTATATCTTTCCTTAAAAGACTCTTTTTTTTCTCCCTTTTTTATCAATGAATTAATTTTATCAAATATCCAACTGCTGTTACTTAATCAGACAAAAGTAATTATAAGAAGGCCAACTACACACACATAAACACACAAATGATTAATGATAACATCGCATGAAATATACCTTCCTCATAAAAAAAAATAAAATAAAATAGCTGAGCCCAAGGAAATTCTATGGTTTAATTAGTGTATACAAATAATATTATACATTATTTAGTTATGTATAAAGTTAGGTTACCATGGACATAAAGTTAATAGCGCTTGGTTACTAATACTTTCTTGCTTATGTGATTCTCAAACCGAACTTGGTTTGAGAATCACATAGGCGAGAAACTGTCTGTAACCAAGTGCTGTTGACTTTATGTCCATGCTACCCCAACTTAGATATACATGCTCTATCCATGATATTGAGCACTATTTACTATTTAAAAACAAGTTACGATAAGAAGATTTTTTAAAAATTCTATGAAAAATCAATTAATAATCTGATTTGTAATTTTTATTGTTGAATAGTAATGTATGATCCTTAGAATATACGGAAGAGCATAGCTGACATATTTGTTTTACAAAGAGACAAGACGCTTCTAAGTAACCAAAGTTTTTTCCTGTTAGGCTGACAGTGTTAGCGTGAAAAAAATTATTTTATTTAACTTTTTTCAATAATTAAAATAAAAAGTAAGTATAATAGATTATTTTATCAGTTTTTCTCTTAGAAAAAATATTCAAATTTTCATTCCATACTTTTACTGGTTAATCGTAAAAGGGAAATAATTTGTAACTTTTCTGTCTATATTTACTTCCTTTACGAGTTCATCCTTGTTTCTCCTGCAGTGTCTAGCATGTCTTCATCTTGCTTAGATGATTCATGTGATAGGAGGTAAGTGGCTGCACAGCTGTTTTTTGTAATGTCTGTTTCCAGGATTTGTTCAAGACAGCAAGCAGCATCGCTGTGTAGTTTCCATTCCCATCAAGGTTTTTTTTTTCTAAGCGTCATTTAGAGTCCAAGTGGTACAACCATACAGTAGCACTAACACAGCTACAGCTTGGAAGAATTCTTGCTATATATATCATTTGTATACACTAAATAAACCAAGAAATTTCATCTATGTCACCATTCTTTTTTTTGATGCAACAATCAGATTTAGAAGGTCCTACTCTATATCTTGAGCCCTGTCGGTGGAGCTTTAGAATACACTGCACCTCTGCAGAGGGGTAAGACACCCCCTCAATGGGGCCACCTGTTGGCTGTGGGTGGTGACACATGATGCTTAAGAATGGGAATCCCGGTGGATGAGCAGTCTATGACATGCATCACTCCACTTAGACCCTTGGTGGTCAAAGAGGTCTCCTCCAATCAATCTGCTGGTCATGCAAAGCCCTAGCACATATATGATTGTCCCAACCCTATTGCCCTTATGGCAACCCATGACCCTTTTTATCATATGTGCTAGAAGGCAGTGGCTGAGGGTCTTCATATCCTGGGAATGACATTAAACTATCTGATGGTGAGGTTCCAGTTCTGGAGGTTTTGGGATTATGGAGCACCCCTTCATCATTATTGCTCCCTGGTCCACTCTGACCCGGAGTGGTAGTACCTGTTAGGCTCTCATCTACGGGTTAAATAGAAAAAAATGTGTTTATAAAAAAAAAATTGAATATCCATTAAGAATGAATTTATTTCAAAACTTTATC
Organism: Doryteuthis pealeii; assembly: GCA_023376005.1. Taxonomy (NCBI): domain Eukaryota; kingdom Metazoa; phylum Mollusca; class Cephalopoda; order Myopsida; family Loliginidae; genus Doryteuthis; species Doryteuthis pealeii. The sequence continues at coordinate 100,520,165 of CM042138.1, read as the reverse complement.
TGTATTAAATAACCCACTGAGGTTCATATGCTGTAAAACAAAACAAACTCCATCTCTTAGGACAAAGTTATCCCTATTTTTGATATTACATTTTGTAATATCAGAAGCAGCACCCCATAAAAATGCAGCTGTATGGCCACTTGACTATCACACAAACCATCCAAGTAAGACAAACAAGCCATAATGGACACTGCTGGAGAAGCAAGGATTTTATTCGGTGGACACCTACACATGGACACACTGGTGTGGTCCAACCAGAAAAAAATCTACAACAATCAGCTCTGCATGGGATATTGGATGCAGAAGACCTGCCAGAGGCGATTAACTGATAGGGATGGTTGACAAGAAAGAGTCATGGTTATCCATGCTATCAGGCTGACCTGATGAGGATAATAATGACAATTAAAATATTGCTGTAGTATTTCGACAAAATCAAGAGAATTTCGTGGATAGTGGTTGGCTGGGATGAGTATCACATTGAAGTCAACATGGAGTCAGTTGGTATGGATAATTTAATAACTATATCGACCCATGCGGTAAAAGCATGGGTATGAAAGGGTTAGGATTGCTTATCTTATTCTATCTATCCATTTTCCATTTGCTTGACTCACCAAATCCTCATGAAGTACAACAGCATTAATTATACAGACCATTGGTTTTTTTTGCGTGGTTGCAGGGAGCCCATCTCCCCAGGCAACACCTGCCCCATCACCTAAAAGGGGCATGTTCAGGTTTATTGCCCAGTGCCTGAAGTGCTATAAAAGGGGAATGTCAATGGGACCATGAAGTTTTGCACTGGCCATTGCATGATTTCAATTTGTGCCTAATTCCCCATGTAAAAAAAAAGATCTTGTTAATACAGCCTGGTGGAAGTTCAGGAAAATTACTAGAGTACATTGATTTTAAACAAACAAAACACAAAAAAAAATCTTCATCAGACCGATGTCAAGTTAAAAAAAATTGAGTCTAAATTCTTATTTAATCATAAGTGACATTACCAAAAAGCTTTTTATTTAACCATTTAAATTAAGACTAATGTAACATTATGCTTTTCCTCCTCCTCCTTTTGGTGGAAGTAACTTCCACCAAAAGGAGGAGGAAAAGCATTTAAGTGTAAACCTCACCAGTTTCACTGGTTTGGTTTGTTTGGTTTTATGGCATATCAACCTCAGTGGGTCATTTAATGCCGACAAAGTTTTGAAATAAATTCATTCTTAATGGATACTCAATTTTTTTTATTTTTATAAACCCATTTTTTTCATTTAACCCATAGATGGGACCCTAACAAGTACTACCACTTCGGGTCAGAGTGGACCATGGAGCAATGGTGATGAAAGGGTGCTCCACGTTCCCAAAACCTGCAGAACAGGAACCTCACCATCAGATAGAGTTTAATGTCATTCCCAGGACATGAAGACCCTCAGCCTTCTAGCACCCATATAATAAAAAAAGGCAAGGGTTTGTCAGTTTTTTTGTCTGCATTTCCAGTGCATGGAAATACGTAATCTATACATTTGGAAGATATCGGATGAATGATCAATGTGGAAGTTGCATTTCTAGATTGTTCTCTTTTAACCTCTCATTCTATACCACATTTTAAATCCTTGTATAATAAGGCAAAGTTATTTAAGAGAGTGGACTGAAAAAGTTCATATGATGATGTCTTATCTGCTGTTGATGACTTCTTTTTACCAATGGGATCCAAGCACTACAACACTGATGGATTGGATTAGATTAATATTCCTGTTTTAGGTTGATGTTATGAAAATATGGTGTGGTTTTGAGAGTGCTGTTTTTATTTTTGTATTTTGGGCAACATTGATGTGTGGACCACAAGAGGGACTATGTTGAAAAATATACCTTATTTGGTAAAATTTCATGGGAGAATCTTGGTTGGCCTATGAACATTTCAGCCAACTTTTGTACAGATTAATAGTTAACTATCTTTTGTGTGTATTTAACCCAACCACTCTACCATGGATAGAATGTAACATAAGTAGAGTACATCTGGTTTGAATTTAGCGGTTTTTCCTCCTAAACTGGTTGCCTCACCATGGCTAAAGGGCCCCATGTGTCCTACTACTTTTCCCATAACTGAAAAGACAACGGGAAGGCGTTGGTGAGAAGGGAAATGGTAACAGTATCTAGGGTCTGAACTCAGGTCTCCAATTCCATTTCCTACTCACATGACTGTTATGTTAAGCATGCCTATCAATCTTTTGTGAGTTTCATACTTTTGGTTATAGGGATACATGCTTTTTGTTCACCCAAATGCTTTAAGAATGTATAAGATGAGAGAGGGAGAGAGAGAGAGATCTTTGATATATTAGAATGAAGAGAAGAGAAAAAAGAAATTGGTTTAGGTTTAGTTTATTGGCATATCAACTCCTTATGGGTTGATCTAATGATGAGGTTCCAATTCTGGAGCTCTGGGGAGTATGGAGTACCACTTTATCAACATTACTCCCCGGTTCACTTTAACCCAGAGTGATACAACCTGTTAGGATCCCATCTATTGGTTAGATAGTTTTAAGAAAATGAGTTTAAAAAAAATGAGTTTTAAAAATTGAGATTTAAAAAAAAAATTGAATATCCATCAAGAATGAATAAAACAAAACTTCTTCAGCATACAATAACCCAACAAGGCTTGACATGCTGTAAAAAAACAACCAAGCTTATCGGTTATTTAAAATCTGATTTACTTCTAAATGTTTGATAATAAACTAAGTAGACAGAGTGGCCTATTGTCGGTATAAGCAGGACAGTGAGGGAGTCAATCCCCTTTACACTAGTTCTAGACCAAGAAGATTGTTTTTGTATCTGAGATGGAGCACCACACCTACCATCAACTTCCCACTTGAACAGATCCAAGCCGTACTACTCATGCGCTGAGTTAGCAAGGACTGGTATTGAACCGAGAACTCCATGAATTCAAGGTGGATGCTCTACCAACTGAGCTAAATAACTATATTTTTAATGTTCTATTATATTTTTGAAAAAATTACTCTATTGAAGCATTTGTTTGCAAATTGTTACATGGTATCAGCTATTCCTATCTAACATTAATAATTCTATTTAATAATAATAATTTATTTGCACAAAGTTACATTCCTATCTAATCTATTAATAATGGAGATTTGCTTCCAGTTTTTGTCTGTAACAAAAGTTACGTTACTGCTTACGTCACATTACCCAAAATCGTCATAACATAGAATAAATACACTGAAAATTTGAACATGCAACATTAGACAGTCCTCATTGTTTTTTAAAACAAGTTTTAATAAATACATGACTGGTATTATATATCTATCTATAGTTTATTTTATTTTAATACATATTTAAAGTTTACATTTCAAATTGTTTTATTTTTTAATCCTTTAATGAATTTGATGATTTTACTTAAGGTACAAACTCGCTGACATTGAATTTTTTACTCCCACCCCTCAGGCAATATGTCTTCAAAATCTATTTTTACATCACCAGGAGGGCGTTTTTTATTTTGTACTAGTACAAATAATTTTAAACAGCTACTATCAATCCAAGTGTGGTGGACTAGCCTAGCGTACCTGGTGTAGAGAATGAATGCGCTGGTCCAGGACTATTTATACATGGCTGTTTGAGAACATCAGGGTGATTACCGAGACGGCAAAGGTTATGCAAACCATCTACCTTGAGGTTTTACCACTCTGTTGTGAGTTACTATATGTCTGGCACACATGTAGTTGAATGTTCTATATTGAATACTGTATGATCTAATATACAACACCAGGTCAAAGTTGACCTGAGAGTAATGGCAACAAATGAGTACTCTACACTCCCCAGAGTTCTAGAACTGGAACCTCACCACCATATGTATTTTAGGGTCTAACTAATCTCTAAAGAATACAGACAGTTTATTCTAAACTCCACTAACAGTGCAGGCAAATAAACTGAACAAAAACTAGTTATATTTAAACCGTTTATATAAACTTGCCAAACATTACTTACACTTCTTCAAACATATATTCATCTCGATATCTCAACATGTCATTAGTTGATAATACCATTTTATGAATATTACAAGAGTAATGTAATATAAGTGATTTACATATTGTTCAGCCAACTGCATGAGGAATATGTTCTTATTTTATTATTTTAAAACTTATCATACATTTAAGAATATTCAGCCATTATTTGAAAAGATATTTGATTACCTGTTGAGTAAACATTTGAATAAACAGATTATATTATGATTTTATGCCATATCTTTGTCTGATTTTATCATTTTTTAAGAATGTATTCATTTCATACAAAGTTAATAAAGATCTAGAATGTAGTTTATGATATCCTGATTGATTTAGTTATTTCTGTTGTACACTTTTCTATCAAATAGAGAAGACATAAAAATATATAATTTGATAGTTTATATTGCATGCAAGATACAACTAATATATTTATCTTGACTTTATATGCAAGCAAATTTGTACAATTATGTAAATATTCCATAAACATTCCACATGTCTGCCTTGTATGTATAACATACATATATGTTATATTATAACAGATAAATAACTATATGTATTTACCAACCCCTTCACATGAATGGGATGTGGCATGCAGTCAATTTTTTAAGTTGAGTTTAACAGGTTTGAATTCAGAGTTTTCCTTCCATACGACTAGTTGCTGTACCATGGTACAAAACCCCAGTCTGCCCAACTATTTATCCATAGCTGGAGGGAGAATAGTTGGATTCATACCTTTCCCATTATGCAAAATGCAAACAGTCTTGTCCTATGATGATAACCATTACATCATGACACCTTAAAAATATATATATATATATATAAAATAAATTAAAGAAAATAAACAATTTCCATGAAAAATGTTCTAGTTTGGTTTTACGGCATATCAACCACAGTGGGTCATTTAATGCCGGCAAAGTTTTGAAAGAATTGTAGCGATAGTTTGGAAGAAAAACTTTTTAAACTAAATTTTTTTGTAAACTATCTAACCCATAGATGTGATGCCAACAGGTAATACCACTCCACCATGAGAATGGAACAATTTTAATGAAAAGTCTTTCTTTTCTATAAAGAAAATTAGCCAAGATCCATTGAACTTTCAAATCAGCTCCTAGTGAGAATAAAATTTTCTGTAAATATTCAATTCAAATTATGAACATTTTGTACAGGAAATAAGAATAAACCTTTAAAAATCTAATTTCTTTTCATTTATAGATCTAGGCATTGGCAAGTAAGAGTTTCTTTTGTATTATTGTTGTATCGTCAAGGTGAAATGATACACAGAAGGATTGTGTGCTTAATACAGGTATTCAGCACCAGCATCCAGTGACAACAGATACATACACAACACAGAACAAATAAGTACAAACAGTTAACAACACAAAACTTACACTAAATAAAGGAGGGTCAAATGCAGTATAGTCAAGTCAGTCTGAATATTATTCAGCTTGTCAATCCATTTTAATCATAGACTATCTTAAGGCTATGAACTAGTTCATCTGGTAGAGTGCTGAAGAGGTGCTAGCAACTCTACAACAATTATCTAGATTTTTCGGACTGTTGTCCTCATCTTTGTTGTTATATGCACAACATTTCAGCCAATGTGCCCTCCAGCTTTCTTCAGGTGTTTTTTGTCATAATTAGAAGCCTTCACATAACAGCAGTCTGAAAAATCTAAATAATACAAATTATCAAGCCTCATCTAAAAAATTCAGACAAATAAGAATATCTTGTTCAGTTTATTTTTACTTTGTATAACCAATAATATAAAGCAAAGTAGAGTTTTAGGCTCATGATATTTTCTATTAATTTTCCAAAGATTTTTCCTACATATCTTCATTGTGGGTAAAAGAACTTTAAGTGGCTTTCTTTTGCAGACAAGACTGTTTTATCATAAATAAAAATTTGTGGGTTAGAGAATCACATTCATTGTACATTTATATATTTTTGTGTAGTTGTTTCTTTAGAGACTTTACACACTGTTATATCAGGTATGTCTATCTATTACAAATAATTTGCAAACAGTTGTATGGTTTCAAGCATTCCTATCTGATACTAATAATTTATACACAATTATATGGTTTTAAGTAATTATTTCTATTTAATTATAATCATTTGTTTGCAAAATTATATGGTTTCAAGTAACGAATAATAATTTTAGGAAACAATTATAGCTTCAAGTAACTATTCTTAATATAAATAATTTACAGTTAGATGGTATCAAGTATTCCCAGGAAATGATGATTATGTAGAAAAATAGATACATATTCAAACTTTAAAATGATGAAAACATCATTGACAATAAACATGTGATTTCTAAACATTTTGGAGACCTTATCTTTTGGATTAACCTCGTATCACTCAGTCCTTTGCATGACCACTGTCTTACTTTCTAGTGTACTCTGCTGCTGAAATAGTTATCTTATGCAGGCTTTATATGAACAACATTAACTCTTCCACCCCCAGAGGTGTGCCTAGTGTAACTGTTATCAACTTATGCAATGGAAGTGGCATCCCGAGTTAAAATCTTGGATAAGACTGTTTGCATTTCAGTTTGCAGTAATGCTCTAATAAAAGACATGAATCTATCTCTTCTCTTACCAGATATGGGTAAATAGTAGGGCAGATGGGATAACATTAACTATTCCACCCCTGGAAGTGCACCTAGTGTAACCGTTATCGTCAAACCAATCTATTTGTTCTGTAGATTGAATCTAAACAGTTCAAAGTGAACATGGAAGTAATGGCAGTGAAGAGTTACTCCACACTCCCCAGACCTCCAAAAATTAATCCTCACCACAAGATGGATGCTGTTTAGTATCATACCCTGGATATGACACTAAACTGCATTGATATGATGGTGAGCCTTAATTCAGATAATTTTGAATAATTGTACCAGTTTGATTTTATTTTTTTGTTATTATTTGTCTCAGAAGATATTAAAAATTGTCAAAAGAAATTATTTCTAAAGAATATAAAAAGTTTTTTTTTTCATTTTGTTCTTTGAGTATTAAGGTGGACATTAAATCTGTTTCTATGAGAAAAGCATAATGTAATAACTTAATAGACGTTCAAAAAATATAAAACTGATAGTTTTATTATGAGGAAAAGCCAAAGAAGTGTTTATCTAATTTGCTAATTGACTGCAATAGGCTATATATGAAAAAGAATAGAAAATAAAAATGAAAAATAAGATCAATATTCAATTATAGCTATACATTTATTTATCATTAATATATTGTAAAAAAAAAAATGGTTCTATATTTTTGGCCATTCTAGCTTTTACCAAAATAGATTGCAAATATACTTACCTATTCCCATTCATTTTACAATACTGCATATTAAAACAAAGATGAATAGTAATTTTCTGTTTGGACTGTAGCCAAATTATTAATAAAACAGACTCAAATTAGGCCCAAGTGATTTTTAAAAATTCACTAATTTATTAATCACTGATTGATACTTCATTATTCTCTAAGATAAATATAATTTTACTTTGAAAAAAAAAAAAAAAGAAAAAAGCTTATTTAATTAAAATACAAAATAATATCATTTATTAACCAAATTTCTTTTTAAAACTGAAAATAGCTGAAAAGATATATCATGAAACAAATGGTTGGCAAAGAAATGTGTATTTTTGTAGGAATTTTCATCAAAACCTAAAACCAATCCAAAAAGCAAGGGCTCCAAAGCACTAGGGGGACACAGGGAAACAGTCCATGCAGCTATTGGTAATACTGTTGCATTTGTTGTGCATGCACCTGCACCTGTTCGTGTCTTGTGGCTATGCTCAGTTTGGTTTGGTAATCATTTCTGATGAAGCTCTGCCAAGCGTGAAGTTAGCACAGTTATTCAGTTTTTGAATGCACAAGGCATTAGACCAATTAAAATTTATCGCCAATTAACAGAACTGTATGGTGAGTCATGCATGGATGTCAAAAACGATGACAAGGTTCAATGCTTCCTCAATGACATGGTAACAAGCTTGTATGACATAAGCATACAAAAACTGCCACTTTGCACATACAAAAATGCATTGAGCAAAATGATGATTATGTAGAAAAATAGATACATGGTCAACCTTTAAAATGATGTAAACCTCATTGACCAACATTTCTGTGATATCTAAAAAAAATTTGAAACCTTACCTTTGAGATTACCCTCATATCACTCACTCCTTTGCATGACCACTTAGTTTTACCTACAACAGTACTCTGATACTAAAATGGTTATCTTATTCAGGCTTTATATGAACAATATTAACTCATGCACCCCTGGAGATGCACCTAGTATAACTATTATCACCATAAAGAAATAGAATTGGAGACCTGAGTTTAAATCAGGGATAAGACTGTTTGCATTTCCTTTCAAATGAATGCTTTTTTAAAAAGGATGCATCTATCTTTTCTCCTGTCAGATATGGGTAAATAGTAGGGCAAACTGGGTTCTTTAAGAACCAGTCTAGGAGAAGGAAATCTTTGAATTCAAATGTGTTAAACCCTGCTTAAGAAATAGACCTTGCATCCCATCCTGCTTGTGCAGAGGCATTGGTAAATACATGCATACATATATACTCCAAAGTGATTAATCAAATCATCACATAACCAGAGTGATTGTTGATTCTTACTAATTGCAAAGTGTCAATTAGATGGTAATTTATAAAATTTCTCAATCAAAAATCCATCTTCCTTAAGCAACCAGCTTAGGAGAAGAAAAATTCTGATTTCAAATCAGTTTTACTCCACTCAAAAACTGACCTTGTATAACATCCTGCTCATGGCAGAGAGGTTTGGACTCCTTTCCTCCCACACAGAGACACTCTGGACTCCTGGATGAAATATAGCAGAAAACTTAAAATGCAACTTCAACATTTTATAAGAAACAGTGATGCAGAAATGGAGATTCCCTGGTTAGAACTAGGGTTGCCCAGGTATATGTACTAATTGGACACATGGTCTAATTGTTATAGTCATGGTAAATGGACTTGTCAACCAGAGTCCAAATCTTGGATAGGCTGTTTGCATTTCACATACCCTTGGGAAAAGTATGCATCCAACTATTCTCCCTCCAGCTATGGATAAATAGTAGAACTGACTGGATTCTTTAACCTTGGCTAGGTAACCAGTCTAGAAGGAAAGCTCTGAATTCAAGCCTGTTAAGCTTCACTCAAGAAATTGACCGTGTGTCGCATACTGCTCATATAAAGGGGTTGGTAAATAGATATATATATTTATTTAATATACATCATTTATATTTATGATTATCTGAGTCAGATCTTAGCCCTGAAACTTTTAGTAGGTTCGTATGACTCATTAGATTTATCTTTATATATATATATATATATATATGTATGTATGTACTTTTTGGTAGTGGTACTCATACCAACCTTTTCAGGTTCTAAGGGTTAAACACAAACTAGAAAATGGCTGCCATCAGTATTACTGGGAATAGTTTTTATTTGCCACCATTTCTTTGTATTGGGATGAAAAAAGCCCCCCCTTCTTTCCATTCTTTGTGAAAAAAAGCATAAAAAAGACTAAGTTCAATAGTCTGATCAACTCTCACATTGAAATCAGATCTTTTTTTCTTTCCTATATTGAACTCACTGGCTATCACAATTCTTTTGTTAGGAGTCAAAAGAGAACCTGAAGCAGAAGTCCACAAGTTCAATTCCCTTACCATTAGGTCAAACCTGCAAGTGCAACTTTGCTGCGGTAGTTTTACTCAAAAGTTAACCAATAAAAATATACCAATTGGACACATGGCATAGTGGATATAGGCATTGAGTAAATACAGTTCTAAATGAGAGTTATCTATTGGCTGCAGGTTCAATCCTGGTTAAGGGCAACAGTAACATAGAATAATATTTAACACCGCTTAACACTTGTACCCTGTCATGTTTAGTGGAATGAAAACAGTATACTCCCATGAATTGAATAAAAGGTTACATTCAAAGAAGGTTCACAAGTTCAAAAAGAAGGTTCCCGAGTCTGACAAGAAATACATGAAGAAGTCCGTAGGGCACATCAGTTGAAACTTTGTACAGATAACAATAAAGATGAGAACAATAGTCCAAATAATACAAATTATCAAGCCTCATCTCAAAAATTCAGAGAAATAAAAACAGACCTTATTTAAATATATTTTTGATTAAGTAGAATTTTTATAGCAGATGAGATAGAAAAGACAAAGATTATCTGTCTTTTGTTTTAAAGTTTTCTCAAATTTAGTTGGCACCTCTATGTTGATATGTACTCATGGGTCACAATATCTTTTATTAAATCTAGTGTTTTTTTTAATTTATTTTTACAAAGACTCATTTCTTTGAAAATCTTAATCTATTTTATATGGTTTTGAGGTTCTTTTTTTTCTCCTGAAAATGGATGTTAATCCTGCCAAAACTGATAATCAAAAAGCTCAAGTCAAAAAATTATTTTGAATAAAAAGAAAATTTACAAAAATCATTTTTAAAAACAAAAGAAATAATTTCTTATTTACAATACAAAATGGATTTTTCTTTATTCAAAAAACAGAAAATCACTTGTCATATTTTCCCTGTACTTCAAATAATTTATGGACCATATGTTCATTGTTTTGTTGTTTTTTTTTACTCGAAAGATATGCATTCTTTTTAGTTACATTCAGATAAAAATCTAAAATTTTTTTTTTTCTATTTCCTTTTGCATCTGAGAATTCCTATTCTATTGTTGACAATAGAAGACATCATCCAAAGATTCTAAGAATTTGAACAGATTGATCAATCTCTTCTTTCAATCAAGAAAAATTGATAGAAAACAAGACTTTTCTGACAGAGTGATTTCTAGAAAAATGTGGTTAGCAGTCCCCCAACCCCAGT
>CM042138.1:100379308-100506808 GCA_023376005.1 Doryteuthis pealeii | reverse complement strand
TTTATTTCTCGTATGATATATATATATATATATATATATATATATATATATATATATGCACACACATTGAATTTTATGTAGGTGGATATCATTTTTAAAATGGGTCAGGGAGTCAATATTCAAATATTATATCATGAAATGGGCCGGGTTAGCTCAGTCAGTAGAGCGTTCAGCTAGAAATCTCAGGGTTCCTAGTTTGATACTGGTCCTCGCCAACTCAGCGTTATGAGTAGCACAGGGATCTGTGCGGTAAAGTAAGGAGCTGATGGTAGGTGTGGCATTCCACCCCAGATTCAAAAAGAATCTCCTTGGTCTAGCGCTAGTGAAAAGGGGATAGACTCATTTGCTGATTGGCTGATACTGACATTAGGCCGCCCTGACGACTTTACTTTACTTTTACTTTGAAAAAATATTATAGAACTGATAAGACTGGGGTTTTTTTTTTCTAATTTTACTATCATAACTATGATTTATTTTAACAAATACTTTAAAACCCATTTATTCTAATGATTATATCATTTTTAGGAATATGCCAAATTTTGGAGTGAGTAAATAAAGCAAGAACATTTTTAGCTTTTTCTTGTATCACTATCTACTGAACTTGCAACAACTCCACTTCTAACTTTAAATTAATTTCTACCCTATTTCTGGTGATACAATTAAAAGATTTAATTATTAAACAAAATTTTCCTTTTTTTTTTCACCGGATTTTTCGGGGGCTCAATTATGTATCCAGAGGACGAAATAAAAAAGGTCAAGGGTCAAGAATTAAGGTAATCACAAATGACAGACAAAACAGGGCTACTATAAGTATAAACTATCTGCAGTATCCAGCAATACCCGGGAAAGGTGAGGTTATTCAGAGTTCCATATTGGATTTTCAATAGCAACTTTTACTAGATGTGTTTATGGCAATTGCCATTTATATAGTAGATTATGCTTAAATTGTTCAAATTGATAAAATCTCAAATTTCGCATATATAATTAAGGAAGAAAAAAAGTGATGTTATTGCACAAAAAATTGTACTTTTAATATAAGATTCTCTTAAATATTGCCCATATATGTTATTTCACTAAAAAAATATTTTTATTTTTTTAATAATTCCTCTGACTGTTGCTTGATTTCAATGTATTATTATTCCACTTCTCTATTGCAAATATGTCCCCAGAGATTCCATTACTATTTTTTTATCAAAATCCTATTCACCTGTTCTGTTTTTGAATATCAGCTTCACATGTATGTAAAGTTTCATCATGATCGGATCACTGGTGTACATGCCAACTGGTTATACACAGACAGAAACTGCCATTTACATTGTAGATGGGAAGATTCTTTAACTGAGATCATATTCAAAATAATGATTTAAAAATGGTTGAACAATACCATATTGGAATAATATTTCTTATTTTGTATAATGATAAATCCCCAGGAAATAAGCAAATATTGGAATCTCAACACTGCCTTTTCACATAAGTGTATTCTTAAAAAAAAACTAAAAAAAAAATCAGATCAATGCATTTCTTCAAATCATTGGGAAAAAAAAATTATCTTCAAAATATTTTCTGAGTTGAACTTCCAAAACAAATGTAAACAGTTTCAATGAATTTGAAGGTCAAAACTACTTTTACCAATGTAGCTATTGTCATAGTTATTATTATTAGTGGATTTTGGAGCCATTTTTATCTTGGAAAGTTCAATAACCGCAAGCATTATTGCCGACTTAATTTTCATTTTTTTTTCTTTTTATATCTTCAGAATTTAAAAAATATGAGGAATAGACGCAGCTACCTTTTAAACTCAGCCTGTATTTCAACAAGTATGTTATGAATATCTGATAAAAATTCCAATAATGTATATAACATTATTGACATCTGATAAAATTCTGATAATGTATACAACATTGACATCTGATAAAATTCTGATAATGTATATAACATTGACATCTGATAAAATTCTGATAATGTATACATTGACATCTGATAAAATTCTGATAATGTATACAACATTATTGAAATCCAACAACATCCTGGTAATGAATACAGCATTATCAAAATGTTATTAAATGTCAATGTACTACTCATGGCAAAAGCAATGGAATTAGGACACATAGTGGATATTCACTTATACTTTTTATTTAGTAGTAAATAAACTAATAACAGATAAGATGCAAAACATTTAATAGCTAAACATGCTCACTTCATAAAATATTCCTTAAACTATTTTCGTCTTCGAAAAAAAATCTTACCATTTATCCAAATAATTTAATCTAGTTTCTTTTAGATATTTTTTATGAAGCTATTACCAGAATTTTCTCCATCTTATCTAGTAAATAAAAACCAAGGTTAACATCTAAACGTGCTAATTTCATAATTATTACCAGAGGTAGAATACAACATTTTGTCAACATTCTGATAATGTATAAAACATTATTGACATCTGATAAAATTCTAATAATTTATATAACGTATGTTAATTTTGTCAATGAATTATAATATATACAACAACACAAAAATCTGATTATAATTCAGTGAGATTATATATGTACACACACATTATATATAAAGGGAGAAGTGGAAACAAATATGATAGTATGTGGAAAAGTAATAAATAAAAGTGAAAAATAGGAAATGTGAGGATGATTTATTGATATCTAAAAAATATAATGTTGATTTTTATTGATATGTACATATCAAATATTTATTTAAAATTGAATATATTTCAAATTTGTATCTTCCATCTTCTTCAGGACAAACAAATATCCACTGCTGATATAATTTTTTTATTAAGTGATGCAAGAAAGAATATTCATACATGAGGATTACGTCATAACAGTATTTTTTGAAAAACCTAGCATTCCTGTTTGAAAGAACATTATTTTTCAAATATCAATGAATCATCCTCATATTTCCTATTTTTCACTTTAATTTATTACTTTTCATACACACACACACACACACACACACACTATATATAATATATATATATATATATATATATATATATGGGAATAAAGTGAGGAAATCAGTCCGACAGTATGTGGAGAAATGAAGACAAACATGAGATTTTACAATGGATGAATGTTTATTTTTGGTGATAATGTTTGACGGTATAACGTTTCAGTCTTCCTGACCTTCTTCAGGACATGAGATGAATTCTTGTATTGAAAAAATCAATTCTCTTACTGACAAATGTCTTTGGTCACTGGTGGGATGAGGGTGGAAGTCAGCTACTGCTAATGTGGGTTGAATGTTTGGGATGGAAGTATGGGTCAACTATGGGGTGGCAGTGATGACAGTAGACACACACACCTCAATTTAAGATCTACAATCTAAACATCTTTTGATTTGTGATAATCTTTGAAATTTTTGCTCTGAAATTTGATTAAGAATCAATGAATTATTAAGAATTTATTTTAAAATCCATTTTCTAAGACTTCAATAACTTTATAGTAAATGAAACTACAATGCATTAAAGTTGTGATACTCAAATTTTCATGGCCTTTATTCTTTTCCTCTTACACTTGAGCCATATCTGAACATATCAAGTTATGTTATTCCACAAATAAATTCCAACATTTAGATGTTCCAAGACTTTTCTAACTTTTGATAACCTCATTTAGAAAAGAAACCAAAAATCATGTTAGCTTTTCAAAGACATTCAGTATTTGCTTTTATTTAATCTTATCTCTGCTTATGACTTCTTTCATAAAAATCTATTTGCTTCTTAATATAAAATGAAGTAAAAGTTAACAATGCAAATTTTGAGTGCATAGATTTCTTGTACACTTGTTCTAGCATTTGAATCAAAGAGAGGAATTTCTACCAACAGAAACTGAACTTCATTTTCAGTGCATTAATATTAATCCGAGTTCCATATTCATTTTCTGGAAGCTTTTAGGGTTTCCATTGTAGCAGTATCATACATGCCTCATCCAGTTTTTACTATATTTGTTATTAAGAAAAGATTATCTGGCCACATGTTTTGGGCAGAACTGCATGTGAGCTCTCTGCCCGGCATCAAAGTGTTGCTCCGAGTCGTTCTGTCTGGAATTCCATTACTATTGTTTTTATCAAAATCCTATTCACCTGTTCTGTTTTTGAATATCAGCTTCACATGTATGTAAAGTTTCATCATGATCGGTTCACTGGTGTACATGCCAACTGGTTATACACAGACAGAAACTGCTGTTTACATAGTAGATGGGAAGATTCTTTAACCGAGATCATATTTAAAATAATGATTTTAAAATGGTTGAACAATACAATATTGGAATAATATTTCTTATTTTGTGTAATGATAAATCCCCAGGAAATAAGCAAATATTGGAATCTCAACACTGCCTTTTCACATAAGTGTATTCTTAAAAAAACTCAGATCAATGCATTTCTTTAAATCATTGGGGAAAAAAAATTATCTTCAAAATATTTTCTGACTCAAACTTCTAAAAAGTGTGGCTCCTCAGGATCAAAGTGAGATCAAAGTGTGGCTCCTCGGCGCCCTGCCAGGATCAAAGTGTGGCTCCTCGCGCCCTGCCCAGGATCAAAGTGTGGCTCCTCGGCGCCCTGCCCAGGAAAAGTGTGGCTCCTGTGGCTCCTCCCAGGATCAAAGTGTGGGCTGTGTGGCTCCTCGGCGCCTGCCCAGGATCAAAGTGTGGCTCCTCGCTGTGGCTCTCGGCTCAAAGTGGTTCCTTGGCACCCTGTCCGGGATCAAAGTGTGGCTCCTTGGCACCCTGCCCAGGATCAAAGTGTGGCTCCTCGGTGCCCTGCCCGGGATCAAAGTGTGGCTCCTCGGTGCCCTGCCCGGGACCAAAGCATGGTCCTTGTCTCTCTGCCTATCATTAAAGCGACATAATTTGGGCAATAGGGAATATGTCATCTGCTTATCTATATGTTGGGTTTTCCAATCATTGGTTAATTTTATATATCCGATGTAGCGTTACAGAACTTACAAACAAAAAATACAGAAGAAACAATCATACTTTTCAGTATTATATATAATAACTTGTTATCTACCAACAATAAATATTTAATACTTTTTAAATTACTTGACATAATTCAGCTTGCTATTCCCAAATCTATTATTATAAGCATTTCAATTAAGCCATCCTTTGGTCTATCATTAAAAAAAAAATGGTTAACAAATAAATATAAAATCAAATCCTTTTGCTGCTACCACTGATATCTAGAAAATGTAAACATGTAGCATAAGAAATAAAAAAAAAAAAAGCAAAAACAAAACAAACATGGAGATAGGGCCCTGTTATGGTTTCAACATATGAAACAATGATTAAATAATATCTTAAATTTTTTATGAATTTGATTGAAATACTCAATGTTTTATAAAGGACAAAACCCTAAAGATAAGAGGGTAAAATTTGCAAACATGTAAACTTCATGCAATAATATCAGTCAAATGTCCATACTGTACCCAGGGGTAATAGTTCAAATGATAGTGTCATGCACTATCCACATTCAAGCATTCATTCTCTTGTGAAATGTCAACTATGTTATTTTTCAAGAATGAATAGGTGTTTATTCTCAAGATGTCTCATATATAAATCTTTCAAGATGGTCGAATCATTTAATGGACTTATTTGACACAGGCAAAGGTTTCAAGACACAAAAACAAATGCAAACGGTCTAAAGGACACCTGCAGACTTTTTAATACCTTGTATTTTTAGGTCTACAAAATGATTAGGAAACAAATTCTCTATTTGGTAAAATAAAGTATTAAAAAAACTTACCAATTCTAGGGTGACTGGATAGTCTTAATTCGTATATCCTAAAAATAAAGAAAGGGAAAAAATAAATATTAATTTCAAATTTTATAAATGTAAGAACAAAAATTTTACCAAAGAATATCATGATTTCTTTCAAGATGATAGATTAAGATGAAGGCATATTACATTCTTTTTTTCAAAGGACAATAGCATTGCCGTTTCTCAGTTTCTTTTTAGGTGAGATCAAAGTGCTGCATCTGTATATCATAATTTATTGAAGTGCATGGTGTAATGGTTACCATGATAGGAAATGGACTTGGTAACTTCAGCTCAAATCCTGGAAGAGGGTGTTTGCATTTCACATAGCACTAACATACTTAGCAAAGTTAAGCATCCAAATATTGTCCAGTTATCAGTAATTAGGATGGACTGGGCTCTTTAATCTTGGTTAGGCAACCTGTCTAGGAGAACAAAACCTGCACTCTTGTTTATTCAATGTATTTACACAAAAGCAGGGGATAAACAATGACATCATTTTCTATATAGTCTCCTTTTTCAATGCACTTGGTCCACCAGTCCACAAGCTTGCATATTCAATCCAAGAAGGTTTTTGCTTGGTCATGCAATCATTTATGCACTGCTTCTTTCACTTCTTTATTTGTGGGTCATGTTTGTCCGGCAATTTTTAAAATTCTCCAAACACCTCTACACAGTAATGCACTGTCCCCATATTGTGCTAAAAGCTTCTGATGAATTGTAAACCCTGACACTCCTTCCAATCAGAGAAACCGGTTAACCGCTATTTGTTCCTCCTTAGTGGAGTGGCCATGTTTACGCAGTGAAGACAAATGGCACAATCAGGCTCAAACTTTGATCACATGACCACAACAGTGCAAACTATAAGCACACATACACTAAATATAGTTTCTAATAAAAAAATATGTTATGGTGAAAGTGTGGATAATTTTTGACCCTCCTTCGTATGTATCATAATTTATTGAAATGTTTGAGATGCAACATTTAAAGATATCTTAGATTATTTCTAAATATTTTTACTATAATAACTGATGAAGAATATCACCATAGATATTATTTATTTTCTACTGTGTACATATATTCAACTTCAAAGAATAACACAATTTTTTTAAATATACATTTTGTAAATTGTATTGATTTTTATTGAACCTTTACTTGAATCCGCACTTTTCTTTTGGTGAGCATAGCTATACATAAACTTAACACATGTAAAAAAAAAAAAAAAAAAAAAGGGTTTCTGTTTTCAAATATCAGCAATAATGTTCTATGAGAGCATCTCTTATTTTTCTCCCCTAAAAAATAAAGAATATATATATATATGTGTGTGTGTGTGTGTGTGATATATATATATATATATATATATAAATATTGAGAGTAACTTTTGAAAACAAAATTATTTTTTTTCTCTGCTGAAAATCTTACAATGCACATTAGTTTCATCTGAAATATAATAGAAAAATAACAGTTTTGCAGACACTTCCACTTGGCTTGACTATACTTAGAGATAATATATTTTTCTCGGTTTCTTTTTATTTAAAAGATTAAAAAAAGTAACAAAACGTTCCAATAATGATGATCATAAAGCCCAACTTTTCCTTTGTTTAATTCTTATTTCTACATTGACAATATACATTTATTAGGTAATAACTGGTTGGTTTCATTGCATGTCAACGGTGGTTATTTCATGCCAAAGTTTAACAACTATAGTCTCCAATTATATATGTAAAAATATATATTCACAATCTTTTTAAACAAGTAAACACTTTGTTGTAATATTCATGTTTTAAGAGCTAACATTAATGTGTGCATTCATTTTGGTAACAGTGTGCATTTCCTATGATGACAACCATTAGGCCACAAGTACCTCCAATATATTAATGTAGTTCAAAACTATTTTAAGTATCATCTCTAGTTACTTATAATTATTGTAGATTGAATTCAAAGTTTCCTTCTCCTATACTGATTTTCATTTTATTTCATCAAATAGATCAGATTTCCATCTGAACGATCACCTGTAAACAGCAGTCCTTGCCTTTCCTTTGCATATATCGATATAATGTTCAGTAGATGTGATATTGTTACCAAGGTGTGCAAACTGGTCTAGTAATTTCAGAGGCATTGTGGGGATTGTCTGTTTTGCATTGCATTTAATGCATGGCCAACAAAAAGATTTACTCTCTCTTTCCACTCTTTCTTTCTTTCTACTCTTTCTTTCTTTCTTAATACTCTCTCCTTCCACTCTTTCTTTCTTTCTTAATACTCTCTCCTTCCACTCTTTCTTTCTTTCTTAATACTCTCTCCTTCCACTCTTTCTTTCTTTCTTAATACTCTCTTCTTCTTTCTTTCTTAATACTCTCTCCTTTCTTTCTTTCTTTCTTCTCTTTCTTTCTTTCTTAATACTCTCTCCTTTCTTTCTTTCTTTCTTAATACTCTCTCCTTTAGGAATTATCTTGGTTTGGAGGGGTGTCCTCTTTGATTTCTTGAGACATCGCTTCTCTCACCTCATGACTATTGATCACGTGAGAAACAAGACCCTTTTTTATCTTCTCTTAGGTCATGACTTTATTGGAGGAATAACTATTCTTATCTCTCTCCAATGAGATAAATCTTGCTGCCACATTGTAATAATGAAGACCCTTCAAACTGAAGTGAGATAAACCTTTCCATTACCAAATATTGTTTCGTTGTTCTTTGGAGCACTGTGTACAGTTTACCAATTTGGGACATACATATTCTGCTATTACATGTTGTTTGTATCAAACACTTAAATGTGTATTGTTCATGGGAGTTAGTTATTCGTCTTTTCTTTACCAAATGTTTAGTGTTAGTGTATCCATGGATGCGCTAACACATAACAGTGTTAGTTATATACAAATAAGTACAGTTCTTATAGATCCATACATAAAACTTAATAGGTATTATCATTTAAGGCCACAGTAGACCTGGGAGTAGTGGCAATAAAGAGATTAATCTACTCTCCTCAAGAGCTCCAGAACAGGAGTCTCATCACCGGATCCAGCTTAATATCATACTTAAAAACCTTTAAAGTTAAGAAAAATTGAATTATGGGAAATTAAAACCAACTTGTGAATACAAGGGATCACATGTAGAAACTTTCAATATTACAATGCCCAACAGCTTTCATCATTATATATATATATATAATTGCACAATTGCACTGAATAGCATTTTCTCAGAAAGAGAAAAAACATTTACATTTTTATACATATCAGAAAAAAATATATATATTTTTTAAAGTCTTTGATATTTTTCCTAAATGTCATTGTCTATGGATAGAAATAAAGAGGCAACTTCACTCTCCCCAAGAATTTCCTCACCAGTTGCAATTTAATATCATAACTTAGGACACTGGGCAATGGGGTGTGAGTAATAGCTAAAAGAGAATTGGCTAATATTATGATTTTCCATCTCTACCAAAAAATAATTGTAGAAGGATCTGCTATGAATTAATTTAACTTGGAAGGAGACAGAATTTTCAATTTACTTGCAAAATAAAACTAAAAAAGAAATGGTATTGACAAATTGATTTAATCATATGAAATTAAAACTTGTGAATTTCAGGGACTACATGAAGAAATTTGCTAATTTCCACATAAGGAACTTTCACTGTTATAATGCCCAACTGATTTTAGCATTAATAGATTATATATATATATATATATATATATATATATATAGTTTCACAACTGCACTGAATATTTGTTTTTAGTTAGATTTTCTGGTTGGTATGTATATAAAATGTCCATATTTTTTCTTCTCATCTAACATTTTTTTTCACTGTTATAATGGCTAACAGCTTTCATCAATAAAATAAAAAGATTATATATGTTTCACAACTGCACTGAATACTTGTTTTTAGTTCGAAGAGAAGAAAAAATATGGACATTTTATATACATACCAACCAGAAAAATGTAAGAAGAAAATCTGACATTTTTCTTAAATGTCATTGTTTACCAAGACTATGGACAGAAACTTGCTCTTCAAAATTTAAAACAAAAAACAAAACAATAAAAAACAAAGAAAAAGAGATACATTTATTATCTTCTTTGTCTATTACAGAACTTTTAACCTTTTATTTAAGAAAAAATCTGAAAGAAAGTCATTAATCATGGACTAAGTAACCCCAGTGTCTTCACCTCTATCCAAAATTCTAACTACCAGGTCAATAATCTTTAGGCTGGTTGGTTTTTTATTGATTTATTTTAATGGCATGCCACCTTGTCTGGGTTTATTTTATACCTTAAAGTTAAGGAATCACATACATTGTACAGGTGCCCATGGTATAATGGTTGTCATTGTAGGAAATAGACATGGCAATACAAGTTCAAATCCTGTATGAAGCTGATTGCATTTCACATTGTGCTAATACCCTTGGGAAAAGTAGGAATCCAACTATTCTCCTTCGAGCTATGAGCAAATAGCAGGGCCGACTGGGCACAAACTTTTGTATGGCAACTGGTCTAGGGGAAGGAAAGCACTGAATTGAAACCTGCTAAACTGTCTAAGAATTGACCATCTCGCTTGTTAAGAGGGGTTGGTTAATATATACATCATGTATTTATATTTAAATATTTTTGTGAAATTGTTTCTTAAGAGTTTTTGAGCACATGATATCAAGTATTCTTATCTAATACAAACGATTTGCACAGTTATATTGCTTCAAGTATTCCTATCTAATATTAATGATTATATGGTTTCAAGTAATTATTTCTAATTGATATTAAAAATTTGTTTGCACATGATTATGTAACTAATATTAATTCTTAGTAAATAATTATAGGTTCAAGTAATTGTTCTTAATACAAATAATCTAGTCACATGACAGCAAGTATTCCTATCGAATACTAATAATTTTCAAACAGCTCTGTTCGGTCCACAGATGGAACTGTAACAGGTTCTATCGCTCCAAGTTAGTTACTATTATTCCTGGTTTACTCTAAGTGATATTACAAACTTTCCAGAGCTCCAGAAATAGATCCTTACCATGGAGGCAGTTTTGTGTCATATGCAGAGGATAATTTTTAGTATGTCCTTTTTATAGATAGGTAAGATATTTTTACTAAGTTATTTCATCGGTTGGATGGCATTTAATGGCATATCAATCCTTATGGATTATTTAATGCCAAATCTTGTTTTTTATATAGATAATTTGTTTAACTCCAGGTGGATTAATAAATCGATAGAAATAATTTTCATTAACTTGCAATCATATCTATTTGAACCACAGATAGGATCCTAACATGGCACTACCATTCTGGATCAGAGTGGACCTGGGATTAATGGAAGTGAAGAGGTTTGCATTCTTCTCTGAGCTCCAAAATTGGAACCTCACCATCAGATGCAGTTTAGTGTTATACCAAAGACACACTAAGTCAATAATCATAAAAGTGATATTAAAGTGTTATTGGCAAACACAAGATCCAGTAATCATTTCATTTTGTTAATACTGGCAGAAAATAACTAGAAATGGAAAACAGATTAGAAAGGGAGACAATCCCTTTCCCTTGTGTTCAAGATTAGTTTGGTTGATTAGCAGATAATTCCATAAATGAAACCCTAGAAAATTATCTATACGTATACAGCTCCCATTAGTTATTCGTCTGACTGAACTTTAACAAAATGTGTGCTTAGAGATATACACTATTGAGCCAAAATGATATGACCAGTGACATGTGGCAAGAATGATAGCTACTGTCTCATAACAACTGTGCATGTCAGGGTTAGAAGTATATAAACTGGTAAACCAAACTTGAGTATTTAATTTTCATGCATATAATTCAACAGTTATAGCCAAGAAGAAAGAATTTTGTGGTTTAGGTTTGTGTGTTTAATGGCATATCAACCTCTTATGGATTATTCAATGTCAATATCTGATTCATTTGTAAATGTCTGATTATAATTATAACAACTAGAAGGGACCATGGATATACCACAGTATGTTAATTTGGCAATTACAATATTTGATATGTTTACTTAATGTACACACAATTTTATTTGTTTCCCCAATACATGCATGAAGTGGGAAATGCAGAACACATCCACCCATCAGGGCTCCCTGGTCGATTTTGAGTAACTAACTTTCCCAGGCTCAGCCAATCAGAGAGGCCCAATCAGTTGACTCTATATTGAAAGGCTGCAAAACTATGAACTTAATCCAATAATGTATTTTTCCTCAGTATACAGTTACTTTACTAATTGTAGGCTATGTCTATTAATTACATAATCTATGCGGTTGCATAAGATTATTGTCAATCCCCTGTAATTCTGAGGGGATGACCCTTTTATACCATGGCCGGGTCCTTCCATGGAAAATTACAGAAGCCCGCCAAATATGTGAAGTCACATGGGACCTTTTGAGTCCCCAGTTTGCAGTTAGATGTCAGGCAGAGCGGTCAGCCATTTTATGCTCTGCCTAAACTGGAACTCATGTGCGCTATGTTAGTTAGAGGATTATGTATAGTTAAGGAAATAAAAGTCTGGATAATGTTCTTGTGGTTAATGAATGTCTTGGTAACAACACTAAGAAATGACGACCAGCCAGCAAGAACATAGTAACAGAAAACCAGACCGAAGTCCCCAAGTCAAGTCCAGACCTTAGAAGATTCCAGACCAAGTCAAGATGATAGAAGAAATACCAAAGACAATCAGAATACTAAAGACGGCCAAGAAATAGAATTAAAGAAAGAGGTATGCAACATTATAATTATTTAGTGCCAGTAAAGAAGGCGCTATGCAACAATGTAACAACCTATGCAGGTTATTTAATGCCAAAGCCATTATTATAGAACAGTAGTGGTACTATTTAACCATAGCTGGGGAGACAGGTGGGTTCATACCTTTCCCGAGGTATTAGTCCAAAAGTTCTAACTTGCTTAGGATAATGTTACAGTGAAGCACATTAGTTACTACATTAAAGGATCAAATGAACATTAATGACATTTTTAAGATTTCCCTAATACCGTGGAAAAAAAACCCACTGAACTTTTATATTGGCTTAATATATTACATTTCCCAGTGTCAAAGGTGTAAATTTTTAACCAAAGACCTTCAATATTTACCATTCGTCTTTGAAGATGAATATTACATTTTGCTTAGAATTAATTATAGAAATGTGGCTTTGATCTTTACTTTAAAAATTTAGCCAAGTTATCTCCAAGTTTTTGGTGTTAAGAAATACAGCACACACGAATGAATATATAATAATATGAAGGCTCACCTATAATTTGATCAAATCTTAGAAATAAAGCATTTTAATTTAATGAATAGATGTGCTATGTCATGAGTTCATTTTTAATTGCTTCTCTTATATATTTGTGTGCAGGCAGGTGCATACATATATTTATATATGTCTGTGCGTGTATGCTTAGGTATGTATTGATACATGTATATACATATGTATCTATATATGTATGCATATATATATATATATACATGTGTGTGTGTGTGTGTGTATATATGCTCATATATATGTATGTATGTATATGTGTGTTGAACTGTAACCCATCAATTTCTCTTTCTGAAAAGAAAAAAATTCTTTACAAGAACATTTCTCCTAACAATTACCCAAGCTTGAAACTTATTAGGTATGTATTGATGCATGTATATACATAAGAGATACATAACTGTCGCTGACCGAGAAAAGCGTTGGCGGTTGCTTATATTTGAAACTTCCGCATAACTTTTTCGCGACATCAATTTTTTCTTTTTAAATTCATATTATTTTCGTCTCCACTATTGATAAATCTGGAGTATAAACAAGCTCTGAAGATGATTTTTATGAATCGAAATATTGTTCAATATTAGCTATAAATATGATATAAAATCTTTTCACTTTAACAGCATATTGTGTTGTTTTCATATCCTTTTATCTATACTCATATGTATTTATATATGTATGCATATATATATATACATGTGTGTGTGTGTGTATGCTCATATATATGTATGTATGTATATGTGTGTTGAACTGTAACTCATCAATTTCTCTTTCTGAAAATAAAAAAAAATTCTTTACAAGAACATTTCTCCTAACAATTACCTAAGCTTAAAACTTGTTGGTTGATTGATTTTGACATGTCAACTCATGTAGGGTTATTTCATGACTAAATTGTTTTGGTGAATTTTTAGTACGCTCAAAATATCAGCACCGAATATATATATATATATATATATATATATACTAGCTAAAGTACCCGGTCCATGACCGGACTAAAAAAAATTTAAAAAATAGGAACACCAAAGAGTGAGTGGCGAAAAAAATAAGAGATAGGTATACCTATCACCAATCTATCAGACTGTAAAAAAATATCCTAAAAAGTTCTTTATTTTTGAGTTTTCTGGGATGCTCATTTCCCCGTATAAGTTTATAGTAAATCAAACCCCCGCTCTATCTTAACAGTTGGGCTGAATTTGCACAAAGGTGTCAAAATTAAGATGACACAGAAAAAACAAAACCCACAAATTTTGTAATAAAACTTAATTTTAACTAAGGGGGTTTAGGGTTAGGGTTAGGGATTGGGGTTGGTGTTGGGGTTTAAGGTTAGTTTAATGGGAAAATAAATAAATAATGTGGGTTCTGTTTTTCTGGGCCACCCTAACTTTGACACCTTTGCGCAAGTTCAGTTCGGGCGGTTCCGATATAGGAGGTCGAGTTACTATAAACTTATATGGGGAAATGAGCACCCCTGAAAACTAAAAAAATTAAAGAACTTTTAAGAATTTTTTTTTTTTTTTTTTAAATCTGATAGATTGGTGTGTAATCGATAATAATCCTAAATTAAAACTAGGGAAACACATTCATATTTACATTTTTATGTAATAGTTTTTTTATTTGTTTTTTGCACATAGGACTATCAAATACAAATATTTTTTAAGCATAGATCATTTGTCCCAAGCACATGATATTAACAGTACTACAACTCCATGTCAGAGTGAACCCATGGGTACTCCACACTCCCCAATTTTCCATAACTGAAGCCTATCAATGCAGTTTAGTGTCATATCCTGGACACCCCTCTGCAGGGGATAGTCAAAGTACTCTAAGCCCCTTAATCAAAGTAGTTGAGAACAATCAAAAAGTAAATAACACAAATCAAATATTCCTATTTGTTTTAGTATTTTTGTTCGGAGACAACAAGCGGAAGTGAACAAACGAAGTGACCAATTTAACATGGATCTGCGCATAGGCTCAGAAATAATTTCCGGTCGAAGGAACAATATTGATAAACAAGAAAAATATACTCTAATTAATGTTTTTTCAACCAATGAAAAACCTTCCCGCTAAACGCTCCAAAAGCATTTCTGGAGCTTATCTCATTACATATAAGTCTGGCATTTGAGGATCAAAGCAGTTGACCAGAGGGCTCCCAAGCCATGAGTATCGCGTCCGGCAGATAAAAGGGACCGTCAAAGCCACTACTACGCACACCTGCCTCCCCAACCAACTCAACCTTGCTACAACCGCCGGCCGGGCACCCCTGACCCGAACACACCGGGCGAACCCTAAAGGGACTACTACTATCATCAATATTACCAACGGACACCTGTCAACTCAAGCCAGCATATCAACTTACATTGCACCCTACCGACACGAATCTACAACTACATCATGGGTCCATCTGCATACATCACTATCCAATACCACTGACCAACCCAAGAGAGCTTCCTGACTTATTATCTACTACCAATATACCCACACCCACACCACACAGAGCTAGAACTGACCTTCAACCACACGCGCCTGCCCCCATTTCACTCACTGGCTTAAGGGAAATTTCCTTCACAACTTTTCCAGTTTTTGTTTATTCTAAATAATTTAATAATCCAAAATTTCTCGTCCATTATTTCTTCTTTGCATACCATACGCTTTACAGATAAATCATTATATATCACTGCCAACATAGATACCAATGCTCTCATCAACCATCCTTATTGGTACTTCCACATGGCATCCAGAATCTGTGCAGAGCAGATTGATGTAGGTTTTTTGCTGCTCTGCCTACACTGGTGTGTCCATGAGAAAGTGTCAACAGAAGAAAATCCCTTAAGAGTTCATCTTTGTTTATCTTACTTGGATGGTTTGTGTTTGTGTGATATGAGTCAAGTGGCTGTACAGTCATGTTTTTATGGCATACTGCTTCCCGGATTTGTTCAAAACAGCTTGCAGCAGCCTTGCATAGTTCCTAACTAGATTTTTCTCTAAGCATTTCCTTAGTCCAAGTGGTGCAGCCATACAGTAGCATTGATACAGCAACAGCTTGGATGAATTCTCACTTTATTAGAGAGAACAGATTTCTATACGATCGATAATCTGTTTATAGTAGTTCATGCCTTTCCTATGTGTATATTGACATTATTTCTGTAGATGAAATATTGGTACCTAGGTATGTGAACTGGTCTACTAACTTCAGAGCAAACCACCCTGTTTGGTGATGTCTCCATCTTGGAATTAAATCTGACAATAAAAATTGGAAAATTATAAGTTTTATTATTCTAGTGATGCTAAACGTCTGACAAAACCTATCAATCTCATTTTCCAAACAGTATTTTATTTATATATATATATATATATATATATATATAGGGAGATTCAAAAATTAACCACACTTTTGTTTTATGGAAGCTGAGCTCATCGTGGATGGTTTGATAGGTAGAAGCAAGACTAATCTGCAGAGAACATGCTATCTCATCGATGATAACTTGATGGTCTACCATTACAATCTCTCAAGCTTGCTGAATCTTCCCATCAGTGGTAGAGGTTGACACAAACTTCTCTATCCACTCAAAACACCTCTACACAGTAGTGCACTGTCCCTGTATTGTGCTAAAATGAACTTCAGATCCTGACACTCCTGACTAGAGAAATGAAACCCTTACTCTTTGTTCTTCCTTAATGTTTATGGAGCAATCATGTTTACACTCTAAAGACAGCAAGCAAAATGGTATGATCAGGCTCAAACTTCAATCAGGTGACCACAACAGTCCCAAACATAACCATGCATGTGAAGAGTGACAACAATAATGATATGTCATGGCAAAAGTGTGGGTAATTTCTTTTACTCTCCCTCATATATGTATATACGTGTGTGGGTGTGTGTGATATGCATTTTACATTATGTCTGTACACCTCCATTATTGAATAGAAACTGACAACACAGAGATATTACAATAAGTAATCAAGATAATCACAAAAAATGGCCTGTAAAAAAAAAAAATATCAATCTGCTCAATGGCGTTATTTTTATATTTATTTTCAATAACCTTGAAAAAATTGTTAATACACTTGAAAGGGATAAAAATAAAAATTAAAAAAATCAACGAACCCCTTTACAAAGCCTGAACTGTTTTACAAAAATAACAGGTGATGCTATGGAAGCCACTAAAAACAAAAACAACAAAGAAAATAGATATAAGCTGGAGATGAAAGATCAATATTCTTTCAGCTTATAAAGACATAATTGTTTTGCTTTTGGCCAGTGATCAATATAACCAATTAAAAGAAGTTAATGTTGGCGCGTAACATTAATTCAAATTGAGTAGGGCTGAAAAGTATGAATTCACAAATTGAACAATATTAGAATTAAATGGTTTCTGAAATCAAAAGTTTAAATCCCAGTGGTGTTTTATTATTTTGTTATTGATATTACTATCAATCACTAAAAATTACAAAGCAGGATGATCAAAGAGTTTAAAGATGAAAGTGATGATTTAAAAACTATTTCTATGGAATCAATATTAGATCAACAAACAGGAGTCATGATTGATTTTGTTAATATTTCAATGTTTCATCAAAAAATTAATCTTGAAACAATGTTCTGAAGATGATGTAAAAAAAAAAAAAACTAAAAAACTCTTGATTGAATATTGATTATAATAAATAATGTCAACTTTCAAGGAAAAATTATATTGTTTAAATTGAAAAGGGAAATGTATTTAAAAGAACACTTGATATTCTTTAAAAGCATTTTATCTATTTAATTTATTTCTCTTCTATTTTACATTATATATTTTACTTGCTGTAATAACTGGGAAATGTGATGTTATTCACAGTTGCATACTGAATATTCAATAGCACCTTTTACTGCCTAGGAACAACAACACAAGATAAAAAAAAATATGTATACATATACATTAAATAGTCAAACAATTAATAGTTCTCTTGTCTTTTAAAACATTGGTATATATAAGTAATACATCACGCATTTTCAATATCTCCTCGTGTATCAATCATGTCTTGGCTTTCAACGTCACATTTTCTAATCACATCTTGACTTTCGTTTTCACATGTACCAATCATGTCAGGAACATTCAATTTGAATGCTAATCAATTAACGGTTATGAACATTTTCTACATATTTCAAAAGTCAACTCATTCCAAAACATTCATCATCTTTTTAAAAACAAAAATCTTTTTTCCTTTACTTGTTTCATATTGTCCTGAAAAAGGTTTCTATATATTAACAACCAATATTACAACCAATAATAAATTTCTATCCAGTGTAACATTCCATATTTGTCTACATTTCTCCACATTTATAAATGTTGAGGAATAATAATTGAGAGTGAAATATAGGATAAGTGTGGATGATTTATTAATATTTGAAAAAATACATATTTGTCAACACTTAGTGTTTCAATTGATAATTTACTGTATTGGATATATATTTAAAATAGATATATATCAGACATGTTCAATCTTTATCAAGACAAAGTAAATGAAGACTGGTGATACATGTCTTAAGAAGTTAATGAAAAATATTTCTATAAAAAAAATCATATATATATGATTTGGAATTAAATAATCCACAAGTGTTGAAATATCATTTAATTCAATAACCAACCTAGAAGCAGCACCTTACAAAACAACAGCTGTATGGCCACTTACCTCCCATCTTACAAATCATCCAAGTAAAACGAATAAGACATGCTGGGTACTGTAGGACAAACTCAGTGGTTTTCCCATAACGACTTCTACTCATGGACACAGAAGTGTTGGCCAACCAGCAAAAAGTTATATTCATCAACTCTGTATGGATCCTGGATGCTGTCTTGATGAC
Organism: Doryteuthis pealeii; assembly: GCA_023376005.1. Classification (NCBI taxonomy): domain Eukaryota; kingdom Metazoa; phylum Mollusca; class Cephalopoda; order Myopsida; family Loliginidae; genus Doryteuthis; species Doryteuthis pealeii. Next base: position 100,487,974 of record CM042138.1, on the reverse strand, counting down.
TAATAGTGATGGATGGTGAGAGAGAGTGAAAAGAATCCATGCTGTTGGTACATCTTGATGATGATGATGACATATAATAATCAATCCACATATGAACATACAAAAAAAAATGAAGTGCAACAATGGTTCAAAACTTTTGACTATATGCTTCAGTGCACTTAAAAAGTCATGTTTTTTACAGACTAGTACACCAAATTCTCAGGAATCTCTGTGCAAGAATAAACAATTGCATAAAAGATCTTTTGTGTTGTGCAGTATTATTGAATATACTCTATTACTTATTGCTGACTGTATTTTACCTACCTTTTAAAATTCCTGTTTGCTTTCAATGTATACTATAAAAACCTTTGTACATTTTCAATTCTTATCTAATATATGTTACTGTGAAATTATTCACAACATAAGTCTGAAGTCTTTTTTCTTTTTCTTTTTTTTTTTTTTTTTTTTTTTTTACTTAAGTCTGTGCAAAAGGGACTCAAACAATATCCTGCCTTTATTAATTGTATTTCTGAACCAGAATGTTCAGCCGAATGCTTTTAGTAGAACTGTGTTTTTTTAAAAAAAAAAAAAAGGAAGCAAGATTTCAACAAGTAGAAAAAGAATTTATTTCTGCTGCCGGGTAACACTTTTGAAAAATGACAAGACTAAATAAATACAGTTATATCTAAAAATATCACAATGGAAAAAGAAAAGTCTAACACCTTTACAATTAACAATTATCAAGAATGTTCTCCTTTATAACTGAATTATATGTATATTCTATATTAATCTGTCACCTAATAGAAAGTTTTTAAATTCCTCTTTTTGATTGTTTTGAATATCTTTGAATTTAACAGACTAACTGGCATATATGTTCTTAATAGTAAGTACACTTCATATACTTCTCAACAAAGATGTTTGTTTTGTTTAATGGCATATCAACCACAGTGGGTCATTTAATGCTGGCAAAGTTATTGAAGATTTGTAGCGATAGTCTGGAAGAAAATTTTTTAAAATGATTTTTTTTTGTAAACAAATTTTCTATTAAACCCATAGATGGGACCCTAACAGGTACTACCACTCCGGGTCAAAGTGGAACTGGGAGCAATGATGATGAAGTGGTGCTCCATATTCCCCAGATCTCCAGAACTGGAACCACAGCATCAGTTAGCTTAACGTCATACCCACAACATGAAGACCTTCAGCCACTGCCTTCTAGTAATATGATAAAAAGGGTTCAGAGGGTTGCTATAAGGGAATTAGGGTCGGAAAATCATAGGTGCTAGGGCTTGACGAGACAAGCTGTTTGATTGGAAGGGGCCTCTCTGACTGACCACCTAGCCTAAGTAAGGGCCAAAGTGGAGTGTTGCATGTCATAAACTGCTAAGCCACCAGGATTCCATCATCAATAATCACAGGTTGCTACCCACGGCTAACAGGTGGCCCCATTTGGGGGAGGGTCTTACTCTTCTGCAGAGGTGCAGTCAGTGTATTCTAAAGCCCCAAGCTTTCCACAAAGAATTATGGAACATTATCTATATATTAATGTGTCCATGTGTTGTGCACTGTTGTCACCTCAGACCATTCCATTAAATATAACAACATAAATGTCAGTAAAAGGGAGAGAGGAGTGAAAGAAAGAAACAATAAGATAATATCAATTACACCAAGAAAACTTATGCGAAAAGAGACAGAAATTCTTAAATACAAATTTACTACAATTTATCAAAGATGTTATTTCCATAAAATAAATTAATACATTTTGTTTCTTTGGTTATAGTTATATCAACCTCTGTGAGTTATTTAATGCCTAGGCCATCCTTGTAGAAGAACAGTAGTGATACTATCTAACCCATAACTGAGGAGATGAGAGGGTTAATATTTTCCCCAGGGGTATTAGTCCAAAAGTTAACATAATAGTGTGACTTAAATTTGTACTAAACTAACTGGTAGGAAAAAAAATCTGTTTCCATTAACTTCAGAATTTTCCCTTTTCGAAAGCAAATATGGAAGTGGTGGTAACAGCTTAATCCTTATAATAAGATTGGTTGGTTTATTTGTTTATTGGATAATTAACTCCTAATGAGTTGTTGATATTCTTGTAGCCATTGTTGTAGTTGTTAATCTAAAGTCTGTAGTACAGGGGCCGGGTTAGCTCAGTCGGTAGAGCATTTGGCTAGAAACCACAAGGTTCCTAGTTCGATACAGTCCTCGCCAACTCAGCGTTATTAGTAGCACAGGGATCTGTGCGGTAAAGTAAAGAGCTGATGGTAGGTGTGGCGCTCCACCTCAGACACCAAAACAATCTCCTTGGTCTAGCGCTATTGAAAAGGGATAGACTCCCTCGCTGACTGGCTGATACCAATTTTAGGCCACCCCGACGACTTTACTTTTACTTTTTTACTTATGATTATCATGTCAATCAATGACTTTACCTTCCTTCCTTACTTATAAATCTACAGTCCTTCCTCGGTTCACCCTATGAAGGCAGTGAATGATCTTAAATGCTTTTGTGCTGTTTGTTTATTGGTTACTTTTAATGGGGATTCTGTGTGGGTCTTATACCAAAATTACTTTAAGAGGGTTGTTTAATGCTAAATTTTTTTATTATTTATCTTTAAATATTTCATTATAATCATAACCACTTATATTTTCAACATTCTATTGCAGTCATTTTTTTAATCACACTTTTTAACTGTCTATGATAATAATCATTTGTTTTTACTGTTATATGGTATTAAGTATACCTATCTAATACAAATAATTCTAAGTTATATGGTTTCAAGCATTTCTCTCACATACAAATAATTTTCAAATGGAACTATTTGATTCATAGATGGGAACGCAACACTCCGGGTCAGATAATTACAAATAATTTGTTAACAGTTGTAAGGTTTCACATATTCCTATCTAATATCAATAATTATATAGCCATAAGTAATTATTTCTATTCAATAAGTCATTTGTTAAGTAACTAATAATAATCTTTTATATATTATACTTAATACAAATAATTTACAGTTATATGGCATCAAGTATCCCTGCAGAACACAAAACATTTTTAAATAAACCTATTTTATCCATAGATAAGATAAGTTTGGTTTGGTTTGGTTTGTTTGTTTCATGGCATATCAACCTCAGTGGGTCATTTAATGCTGACAAAGTTTTGAAATAAATTCAAAATAATAGATAATCAATTGTTTTTATAAATAATTTTTTTTATTTAACCCATAGATGAGACCCTAACAGGTACTACCACTCCGGGTCAGAGTGGACCAGGGAGCAATGGTGATGAGGAGTTGCTCCACATTCCCCCAAACCTCCAAAACTGAAACCTCACCATCAGATAGAGTTTAACATCATTCCAGGACATGTAGACCCTCGGCCACCACCTTCTAGCACCTATATGATAAAAAGGTTGGGGCTTACCATAAGGGCAATAGGGTTGGGGCAATCATATAGGTGCTAGGGCTTGATGTGACAAGCCGATTGATCGAAGGGGGCCTCTCTGACTGCTCGTCTAGCCCAAGCAAGAGCCAAAGTGGAGTATTGCAAGTCATGGACTGCTCACCAACCTGGGTTCTATCCTTAATCATCAGGGGTCGCCACCCATGGCCAACAGGTGGCCACATTGGGGGAGTCTTACCGCTCTGCAAAGGTGCAGTCAGTGCATTCTAACACCCCAGCCAACAGGGCGGCCATAGATAGACCCAAACAGAGTGAACCTGTGAGTAATAGCAATGAAGAGGTACACCACATTCTCCAGATTTGAAGCTTCATCATCAGATGCAGTTTAATGTCATACCCATTGCACCCCTTTTTAGAGGGGGTGTCTTATCACACTGCAGTGTATGAAACCCTGCTGACAGGGTGGGATAATATAATAGCTTTTCTGATGTTACACCAGGATATCACTACATAATTTATAATAGAAACCTGATTATTTTCTTTTGGTGTGAATTATAAAAATATTTTTTTAAATTAAGAAAAGCAGAGGATTTTTATAGTCAATAATTTTTCAATATGGCAGCAATTCAATATCAGTCCATAATTTTGAATTGCACATAAAAAATACAATATCAAATCATTTTACTTGAAGGCATAAAACTAAAAGAACAATTTTCTTCCTTTTTTCTTTTTGCAACAAAAGAAAAGAAAAATATGAAAATTATAAAATAATTGACTTGAGAAATCAAGTGACTTAAATGCTTAAAAAATATCTCCCATAATTTACTGTTCCTACTAAAACTACAATATTCCCTAAATTTGTGTTCTATCACCACCTCTATTCCTATTTAAAAAGGATCATAAGCTTTCTTTAGCAACCAAAGAAAAAAAGCAGCCATCTTAGTGAAATGACAAATCTGATAAAAAGAAAATTTGCCTTTATGTTTTTAAAAGAAAGGCATTAAAGGGATATTTAATACAAGTTGATACAAGTAAAGGGCATAACTCTACAAAAAATATCATCAGTAGCATTTTTCTTCAGGTTTTCCTAAAGGTCTGTAGAACAGTAAGGTTAACTGTTAACTATGAAATGCTTATCAGAATTCTTCAATCTTTCCAAAATAGAAGCTTCGGTGTCATCATGAATCACTATTCCAATCGGATCATTGGTTGTCGAGTATATCTATTTCTTAGTAATTACATGTGATAAATTTAGCTTCATTTAAATTCCTTAAAATAAATTTTAAAGATTCAAAGAAAATACTGAATTCTTTTTTGGGGTGGGAGGGTACATGAATTAATGCATTAGTGTTTCTCTAAGAAAAGAAGAAATGAAAAAGATAAGTGATTAATCCAAGAAAAAAGAACCTCTCTACTTAGTTAAATTTCTTTTCAGATATTTAGCGTCAGTGGAAAAAAAATAATCAAAGAGCAGCCACCATAGTATATTTGCTGTGTTCTGATTTAGAAGGAATTCTTGGGTTACTGAATTATGTGTCAAAATGTATCAGCTCCCAACAAATTTAATTCTCATGTAAATAATATATATGTTATATTTACCGTTGTGCCACAACTCCAGTCTTATAGGTATCTGCTCAACCACTGAACATGAGTAGGATGTGATACATGGTTACAAGTATGGGGCATCCAGTGAGAATCAAACTTGCTATTCAATCATGATGGATCTGCAAGACTAGCTTGCTAACCATTACACCATGATGGGATGGAAAATAATAAACACTATCAGGAACAATGAAAGTTACACAAAACCAAACAAAAATCAAGAAAAAAAGTATCTTCCATAATTCACAATTTCAATATTACAAATGAAACAAATATGTAAGTTCTTTTTTTTTTTTTTCAATTCATTTTAATTTTACAATGGGCATTTAAGTGACACAAGACCATTTGGAATGTTTCCTTTTTAAAATTGGGTGAAATAAAATGGGATAAATAAAAAATTCACATTTTTGCATAACATCTTGGATGTTTTGGACGGTCTCATTTTTAACCAGAAGGTGTTGCAGGATGATAATGGACAGAAAATTTATGAACAAGCATATTAATATTATCTGCATTATTTGGACTATTGTCCCCATCTTCACTGTTATTTGTACAACGTTTCGGCCGATATACCCTCCGGCCTTCTGACAATATGGGGACAATAGTCTGAATAATGCAGATAATACTAATCTTCAAGCCTCATCTCAAACATTCAGAGAAAAAGCATATTAATATATACATATTCAATAGTGTATAAGTAGGTATTTACCCAACCTTTTGCTACAGGTAGGATGTAACACAAGGTCACAAGTGAGACTAACTTGTTAACTATTACACCATACTAGGATTAAAATTCCTATTTCACAAAATAATTTGATTAACCTTCTTATCTTTTTCTTTTACAGGTTATATTTTGAGAGTATACTTTAATTTCATATTCCTTGCAAATTTCGAAATATATTCTATGGTATTTATTTTTATAAAAGGGACACCATATGTTTGGGTCCATATCCTTATGGCAATAACCATTACACCATGCACCTCTAATCAAAATATAAACAATCAAAAAAAGAAAAAAAAAGAACTATAACTTACAAGTTACAACTCAATTTGGTGTTTAAATGTCACAGCCACTATCTATCACAATGGTGACATTTTGATATTAAATCTAATGTTTTATTCAAAAATTTATCCAGGTCTTTGAACTCTAATACAAACAATCTATTTTCAAAACAATATTACCATTATATAATGTGTGCAAACAAATGACTTAAAAAGGAATAGTCGCTTGAAACAAAATAATCGCATATAGATGAAACCAGTCTTTGCTAGGAGTACTAGTATTACACAGGATTACTTGATATTACTGTGTGCAAACAAATGGCTATTAAATAGGAATAGTGACTTGAAGCTAAATAATTGTGTTTAGATGAAACCAGTGCGCACTTTTTTTCTACTATTTTCCATTTAAAATCCAAGCACTCACCAGTATCATTTTTTTCTTTTCTTTAACTTTACAATCAAAACTAGAAAGAATGGCACTGCTTTCATAGTTTGTTTGAGAAAGCTTAACTTGTGATAATACCCATGGCTCATCTACCTTCCTTGCATGGCATCACTATAAAACAGCATTTGCATCATCCTGATCTTTTGCTTCAGCAGTGGCTTAGTTTATTAAATTATCAATAATGCAATTGCTATTCAAAGAATGCTCCATCCTTCGCCTACAGATACGTTTAGGTTCACTGGTGTCATTCTGTGCTTACAGGATTTTAGAGCAGTGGCTGCTAATTATTTTTTCAAGATTTCTTTTTTTTATTGCAAAAGTAAATTAACTCAAGAGTATTCCTGCTGACTAACTGGCTCAGTCAGATTTTTCAAAATGCTTATCAATCAAATTGAAGAATAATCTTCCCACATTAGTAGCCACAAATTTACTCAAGTAGGTTGGTTTAAATCACATTATGTTTCTTTCATGAGTATGTAGTCTATTTCTTTTTTTTTTTTTATTAAACTAGTGCACAGAAGCTGTGAAATTGTAGGGTTCTTCCTACTGTTGAAAATGGCTTACAAATTCAATTAACAAAAAAATACATACAGACCTTTACCATTATAACAGATTGATAGTGATTAAAAACTGCAACCAATGACAGGTAAAAAAAAAAAATAGAAATTACCTCAAAGTTCTTTTTTATAAGAGATAGGGCTTGAATATTGAGTGGCTTAAATGGGGTAAATTTCCTCAATGTTATATTTGACTGAGTGGTGGATTTTACGGGATATACAGAAAACCAAATAATGTGTGTGTATATGCAAGGTGTAGCAAAATGATATTTGTTGTATTAACTGGTGATAGTTGTACTATTTAACCAATAGCTGGGATGATAGGAGGGGGCTCATAACTTTCCCAAGAGTATTAGTCCTAAAGTAAACATAATAGTACGGCTGGAGTACAAACTCACAACAATGTCACAGCCCAGCATGTTACCCACTACAAATGTATCAGATCATTTTGACCAACCCTAGATATATCACACACACAAATTATGACTAAAATATAAATATAAGAATATTTTATTTTGTAAAATCTTATCAGTGCTCTATGCACTAAAATGCAAAGCAATATTATAGTATATTTCAAGTGTATATTTATCCAGTAAATTGCCACAGGAAGAATGTGACACAAGCTCACAAATATGGGGCATCCAGTGATGATTGAACTCCCTATTCAGTATTAATGGATATGCAAGACAAGCTTCTACCACAATGGGACACCCCAGTATATTTCAAGTATAAATTAAGATAATAAAACAGGATAAAAACTCATGACTCAGAGTTTCATATTGTTGATACTCAGGTGAGTTTTTTAAACAGTTTGAACAGTTTTTTTAAAACAGTTTTTATCTTTATTTTTTAAATAAATTACCCAAACTTCAAAATTAATAAAATTGCCATAGATTGTTTAAAATACAGTTATGATCGATGTTTATAACTATATCGATATTACTACTAAAAAGGCTATAAAACATTGGGTTAGCTCAGTTGGTTGAGCGTTCGACTAGAAACCACGAGGTTCCTAGTTCGATACCGGCCCTCTCCAACTCAGCGTATGAGTAGCACAGGGATCTGTGTGGTAAAGTAAGGAGCTGATGGTAGGTGTGGCACTCCACATCTGATGCTAAGATAATCTCCTTGGTCTAGCGCTAGTGAAAAGGGGATAGAATCCCTCGCTGAATACTAGCTCAACAGTGTTATCGTTAATGCATATGGCCCTAATGAACAGAATATTCAACATAAAAATTCATTAGATTTGCAAATTTATCAGTGTTATTCCCATTAGCCTTTTTATTTTTTTCTATTTTCCTATACTACTATTTAGTCCCCTATGACCCCAAATGAATTCAGGGTAAATATAAATACAACCATTGTATTCCTCATAAAATTATACCCTAAGGAAGGTTTTTCTTTTTTTACCTTAGAACTGGGCTTTATTTTCAAGTACATCTTTGAATAGACTGAGATACCACAAATATAATATAAATACTACATATTCTCAATTCATTGATATTATAGGAGCTTGTATCTGGTAGATTCCCATTTAATAATGAAAGCTTAGTAAAACAACAGAGTTATCTTATAGCATTAAACATTTGATCAATAAGATTTCATTAAAACAAGTTTTGTTTTAAAAACAGAACTTTCAGAGATCAAATGTTACCAATTTATCATTCATATCCTGCAGTTGAACAACAGCTGTTTGGTTTCCAAAGAAACATAAGATTGTAATTTTGAATTACACATTTGGCAATGAGAAACCTTTGACCCCAAAAGTATGAAAGAGAAATTACTGTTTTATAGTTCAATAAGTTATCATGGGGAATATTTTTGAACAAAGGCAAATGCAGTTTCGCTTATGGTTTGAATCCAAGAGCAAATAATTAATTGCTAGTTGTTTTGTCTTTATTATATTCCATTATAAAAGCAATGTCTGGAGAAAAAACAAACAGTATTCTATGAAATGGTTTTCTATACATTGACTCTCAAAACCTTTTGACTTTCTGACCTTGTAAGAAACAAGAACCTAACAGCACCATATTGTATCAAGCAAGAAAACGTTGTTTTTATAACTTTGTGATTTTCAAGCAAGAAAAGGTTGTGTAGTGAGAGAGGAGACCTACCTCGTTCAACATGGTGTGACGGGCGTGAAGACTTGCCGTATTCTCGAAGGAAGTGGGCTAGGCTTTACCTGGCGTGTAGGACTGAACTAGAGTCGAACCTGCTTCCTTCAGAATGTGAGAGCTGTGAACGATCGGTGAAGTAGGAAATGGCATAGTGGCCCGGATGTAGGTGGTGGCACGTGCTGAATGGACAATTATGAGTGAGGAGCCCGGATGTGGTGAAATTGGGGTGTATTTAAAGGACCTATTCTCACAGACCAGGCAGAACGACTTGCAGTAGTATTTTGTTGTCGAGACGAGCTGGACAAAGAAATAGTTTTGGATATTGGATTTTGGAGCGAGATACAGTTGGGAGTGGTTGGACTGTCGATTGGAGCCTTGAGTCAGACTTGACTGTGACCACCCCCTACTGATTAGAGGTTGTTTTTATAACTTTGTGATTTTCTTTAGCTTTTCAATGAGAGAAAATATGAAGTGGTCAAAGTTTTGCAATATTTTGGTAATGCTGTTGCATATTAATAGGTATAGCCTAATATTTTTGTAAGGTAGTATAGTTTAGCATTTAAATTTAATGGAAAATCACCAAGTGTTTAAATTGGCAGATCTTGAGCCTAGCTTTATCCAAAGAGAGACTAATTGGCTTAGGGAGCCATATGGTCAGATGAGCCTGGGAAATTAAGAATTAGTCCAGAGTCAACCAGTGAGTCCATTGGGGCCAGACGTATCTGACAGTGCTGCAACTGATTCTTCACACAAGCAGTTTAAGATGGCATCAGAGAATTGAATAGAATAATGTGTACACAAAATATGTTTCTGTGTTCCTGACTAACTAAAGAACCAAGATGAACTAAAACGAAGAGAGAGATGACCATGACGAAGAAATACAACTTGATGTGGCCCATCAGAGGATAGAAGAATCTAAGAATGAATATTTAACAACGCAAAGCACAATTTGGCAGCTCTATTTGCTTTTTCCAAGGTTGTGAAAGTGATAAAACACAAAGTGAGTGATGCTAAGCTTGCCTGATAGTTTCCGAGAGCTAATTGTTTCTATGGCTTGGATAATGGCCTCAGAATCCACGATTTTAGGTCAACCTGACTTGCATGAGTGTTAAGGTTCTTGCAACACCTACAAAAATTATTGAACCATCTGATTACTGTACTGTGATCAACTGCACCTTCACCTTTTCCACAACAAATGTTTTGGTTGATATAGTACAGTTCAAACTCATAAAACATAAGTTTCCAAATTATACTGCATTGCACATTCATCTTTGCAGCTTTCAGATCTCTCATGGAGTGAAGCAATTCATAATTGTTTTAGTGCACTAACTACCCTGATACTATCAACTAAAGTGGAAGTCTTCCAAGGGTTTAATTGGTTTGGTAAGATGATATACATGCTGCAAACTAGTATATTGCAAAATTTTGATTTATACTAAAACTATTCATAAAATTTTCAAGAGCAAACAGCAAATGAAGATCTAAAAAATTCTAAAAACACAATTCAGCTGCATGAAGACAAATATATATATATATATCTTTCTGTTATATCATAAGATGTTAGGAATAACAAAATATAACAAAACAGTTAAATATATTTTTAAAATACAGGATACAGCAGGATGGGTTGGATAACCCATTAACTGTCAACAAGTAGTGTATTCATCAAGCAGCCATGTTGTCTGATACAGTCTTCAGTAAAGAGTCAAACGTTCGTTAAAAAAAAAAATTTATAATGTAGCATTTTATATCCAAATTAGATTCTATCCTATTTATTCTAAATGTTCCCTTGGTAGTCTTAGTGGGTTAAGATGGTGGTAATTTTTCTCACTTTCAGTTCAAGAGACAATTTTAAACCAAAATGTAAAATTACATAAAAAATTATCTAATAATTCTGTCTTTTAGCATTAAAGGCAGAATAAAGCTATGAATGATCAGTGTAATATTTGTGTACTTTGTCTATGTTCAGTACAATAGATTGTGCTAGGAATTTAGAAACAAATTACTTTTTGCACCTCATTGTATCTTTAAGATTGGTTCAAGCAGCAAATCTCGCTTGCTGGTCTGAATGATAAGCTAATAGAACATATCAATGCTTCATGGAAGCTTCAGTTATCGAGGAAGCAATCTCTTTTTTTTTTCTTTCATTATTTCAACAGAAACTCAGATAAAGAGACAAAGAATAAAATCCACTTTATCTGCAAAGCTGGTCATTCACAAAGAATATAAATATTACAGGATAATGGAAACAGAAACCCTCAAAAAAAAAAAAAAAAAAAAAAAAAAATCTGCTACTCAGCCAGAAATTGTAGGGAAGACAAACAGATGATATATAACCATGGTAGAAAAGAAAAAGAAAATATAAGTTTATGTACACGCATACTCACACATTAGCAAATGAGAATGTTAAAACAAAAATGAAAAGAAAAATAGATGGTTTAGTTTCTTTGATTTATGACATATCAAACTTTGTGGGTTATTTAATGCTAATGTCATCCTTGTAGAACATCTCCAAAATAAAATGTTATCATGGGTATAACACTAATCTCCATTTGGTAGGTTATTTTCATTTCATGGCATGTGAACCTATTGGGTCATTTTATGCCAAAGACATTTTGGTTTTCTTCATTATTGACTGGTACTCAATTTTTTTTAACACCTTTCTTTTAAACTCATATTTTTCTATTTAACCCATACATGGAACCTTAACAGATACTACCACTCCGGGTCAGAATGGACCTGGGAGTAATGGGGATGAAGAGGTACTCTACACACCTCCCGAGCTCCAGAATTGAACTTCACTAGATGCAGCTTAACGTCATGCCCACGACAGTATGACCCTCAACCACCACCTACTAGCACATGATAAAAAGGGTTGGGAGTTTGCCATAAGGGCAAAGGGGTTGGGATAATCATAAGTGCTAGTGCTTGATGTGACTAACCGATTGATTGGATGGGGTCTCTCCAACCACCCATCTAGCCTAAGTAAGGGCCAAAGTGAAGTGTTCCATGGACTGCTCAGCAACTAAGAATTTATCCTTAAGCAACACGGGTCACCACCCACGGCCAACAGGTGGTTCCATGGGGGGGGGTTACCCCTCTGCAGAAGTGCAGTCAGTGTATTTTAAAGCCCCAGCCAACAGGACAATTGGAATTTGGAATATCTTTTTTACTTCAGGTTTGAACCCCACCATGAAAAAGATTATAATTTTTTGTTGTTGTAATATCACTGCACCATCAAATAAATATCTTTTTTTAAAACTTAATGGTTTGTTAACACTATCTTCAGAAAGCATTAATCTAAATTTTGACATGTTCATCCTGCCTGATATCTAACCACCCATCATCTGGTGGATTAGCTGGTTTAGTTGCTGATCACTCAATGGTTAATGTTTATCATCGTAGGAAATGGAATTGGCAACCAGAGTTCAAATCCTAAATGAGGCTGCTGCATTTCCATTTGCACTAATCCTCTTGAAAAAGGCTTGAATCCGTTTCTTCTTCCCCCAGCTATGGCTAAGTAATAGGGCAGATTGAGCTCTTCAGTGCTGGTTAAGTGACCAGTCTAAAAGAAAAATTCTGAATTCAAACTTTACTCCACTTAAATATTGAACTTTTATCGAATTTTGGTGGAGAGGTTGTATAAATATACACACTCAATGAAATATAAGGGAATTTTGGTGGAGAGGTTGTGTAAATATACACACTCAATGAAATATAATAAGGGCATCCCTGCATCAAAGTTTGGGCTGGCTATTGAATGTCTTTGATCATATCTTGTTGTTAGTTCTGAGAATGGTTATTGAGAGTTTGGGTATGGACCTGTGCAACACTTAATCACCTAAAAATTCATTTCAGTATTAACTCTCTGCTGGGGGATACAGTCAGTGTATTCTAATCCCACCAACAAGGCATTTGTAATGCATATATTTACCAATCCCTCTGCATGAGTAGGATGTGAAACACAGACAATTTCTTAAGCAGAGTTTAACTGGTTTGAATTTAAAGTTCTCCTTCTTCTAGACTGCCTGCCTAACCAAGGTTAAAGAGTCCAATGTTACCTAATACTTTCCCATAGCTGGAGGGATAATAGTTGGGTGCATACCTTTCCCAAGGGGATTAGCACTGTGAAAAGCAAACAGCCTCATCCAGAACTTTAACTTGTCTCGCAATGTCCATTTCTGTCTCATCAGTCTGATCTTTGTTGATTTGAAGATCTCACACCTGAGTGTGGATAAGAGTTATGGTTGGTGATGCCGACTTCTCACTGCGCAGGTCAAAAACGCTTTTGGACTGGGGTTTTGTAATAAAGACTAAAAAAAAGAACCCCCCAACAAAAAAATAACAACAACAAAGTCTTAATTATTAAGCAAGAAATGAATGAACTGCCAAGCTCAACAGAGAAGTAATCAGCTCAGAGGAAGATGGCGGCTAACAAAAGTAAGAACACACATCATAACCCATCTCATCTCCTGTCTACTCTCTCCTCATTATATACCCAGCAGATTAAGTGGGGATATAACATTTTTTTTTAAATGTAAAGCATTTGAAACAAATATTTCAGTTGTTTTAATCATGTCTTTAATTCTGGGGGTCATCATGAGGTAGTGTTTAAATATTACTTTACCTCACTGTAGATTTAGTTTTAGAAATTTAAGTTGTTAATGTGAATGATTATATAAATTTGAGGTTAAGAGCAAATTCAGAAAATAAAAAATTGAACATTCACCAAACTGATTGGAGCAAATTACAATCTGTTAATATTTTGTACCTTTAAGCCTTCAAGGCATTTATGGTTTGTACACACCTTCGGGTATTACAACTCACAGCCATTCTTGGCACATTTCATTGATTATCTTTTAATATCAATGCAATTATTAATAGAATTAATGAAACACGGATTAAAAATCAATATGGACACCCGAGTTCAAATTCTCTCTACATGCATTCAAGTTAATTTTCCATAAATTCTCATGAACCGATCCTCTGAATAGCTAATTTCACATCTCTTATTACCAGCTATCTAACCTCCAAATTACACGTGTGTGTGTGTGTATGTATACATATATACACACACATACACACACACACAATACTATCTATTAAAAAATATCAAATTAACTGACAAGTAAAGGTATAACACCAGAGTGGTGTCAAGGAGTGACTGGCGATGGTACAAGCGACTTAGATCAGAGTACAAGTCAGTGGTGGGGTAAAGTCAACACTAGATAAGAACAATTTATTACTCGAACAGGGGAGATTTTAAAGGCTAAAACTGGTTGATATAAAAACAAATGACTGGTTTATACAATTGCTAACATATTCATATCTATTGTCATTCTTGTGAGGACTGGATAGGATAAGTGAATTTACTCAAAGACATTTTAAAGATTAAATCTTAAAAGTGTTGATTTAGTAAGAATAATAATTTGACAGGTCATCTCCGTGACCAATTTCTGGGAATTATCATAGCAACTGACAGATAAGTCTGGCACAAGACCATTTGTACAATAACAAAAATATTATCAGGTGCCTCACCAATCAGCAAGCTGGGGCGGAGACTTGTTGCCCCCCCCCTCCAGGATGTGTAACCCAAGGCCATGATTTCGATTGGCCGTCCAATCAAATGCGACCGCGTGGGTGGGTTTTTGTACACCCCCCCTGATGTTTACACTGTAGGGCCATTGGTCCAGCATTTCTATTGGCTGGCCAATCAGAGCCCTGGATTCAGGGGTTTGGAACCCATAAAAGAGGTCCCAAATGGGTTCTTGACCAGATTGGAGAGCTGGTTCTTGACCAGATCGGACAGCTGGTTCTTGACCAGATTGGACAACTGCTTCCATAGCAGATTGATAGCTCTGTCTCATAGCCCTTGTCACAGTCTTTGCTTTGTCATCTTGTTACTCAAAGTCCTGAATTTGAATCAGAACCCAACATATATCGCCAGTCAGTCCACAAAATTCCAACTGAACTCCAGCTTCAATACCCCTTTGTGGTTGTACATGATTTTTTTTTATCACTGTATAATTAATAAAGGTCATTTATTGTTAAAAACATGTTCGTATTAATTGTGGAACAACATTGGTGAATTTGGTCACTTTCAGGTACAGCCCGGAGCAAGCACTTCAACTTTCCTGTGGGTCAAATAACACCCATCGTGTTAGATTGGCGCCACGACAGCATAGTGTTACATTTGATCCCGTGACCAGATCATGGTATTACATTTGGCACCCCAACCAGCATAGTATTACATTTGTTGCCGTGATCACCATAGTATTACATTTGGTCCCGTGACCAGATCATAGTATTACATTTGGCACCCCGACCAACATCGTATTACATTTGGTGCCACGTGACCAGCAAGGATATTATTACAAAGGTAAAGAAGTTCAATTTCGAGCTATAGAACAATATAATATCCATCTTTGTCTAATGATCACAATATGGCAAGGAACTCTGAGCACCACTGTTAGTAGTTTGTGTTATTAATGGGCCGGGTTAGCTCAGTCGGTAGAGCGTTCGGCTAGAAACCACAAGGTTCCTAGTTCGATGCCGGTCCTCGCCAACTCAGCGTATGAGTAGCACAGGGATCTGTGCGGTAAAGCAAGGAGCTGGTTGTAGGTGTAGCGCTCCACCTCAGATGCTAAAACAATCTCCTTGGTCTAGCGCTATTGAAAAGGGGATAGACTCCCTCGCTGATTGGCTGATACCAACTTTAGGCCCGCCCCGTCGACTTTACTTTACTTTTATTTATATATATATATATATATATATATATATATACATACATACATACATAGATACTGATAGGTACGCGTCATGTGTCCCTGACATACAAAAATCTAAAAGGATACAGTAAAATCATATCCATGAGTCCCAGAGTTTTTCTTTGTTCTTCCCTCACCAATTCATGCTAACTGTAAATACATTTCAATATTTTCTTAGAAATGAATTACACAGGATAGGTTACAAGGTAGAAGTTAGCCGGTGATTAACTTGGAAAAATCTAGCAATTTCTCTGACTTGCCATACAGATGCCATCCTATTATTTGCCCTTATTGAAATTCACTAATTTCCTTACTTCCATGAACTTTCATTGCAAAATGTAAGCAAACTATTGTTCATAGAGGAAAGTCACTTGATACTAAAATGGTATTGTGTGAAAAAAAGATGTTATTACACAAGTCAAAATTGCGGTAATCAAGAGAGGCTAAAAACTTATCACAGCTCACAGTATTTATAGTTATCTCCCTTTAAAAATGTAATCATTTGGTTCTGGGGATATTATTAATATCTTATTTCTCTCATGGTAAATACATCTCCAATTTCAATACTTTCCTAACGTACCTCATATACATATTTACCTATCCCTCTGCATGAGTAGGATGCGACACAAGGTCAATTTCTTTAGCAGAGTTTAACAGGTTTGAAATCAGAGTTTTCTTTTTCCTGGACTAGTTGCCTAACCAAAGTTAAAGAGCTCAGTCTTCCTTACTATTTATAGCTGGAAGGAGAATAGTTGGATTCATACCTTTCTCAAGATATATACCACTATGTGAAATACAAACATCCTCATCCAGGATTTGAACTCTTCTCACTGTGTCCATTTTCTTTGACAGTAACCATCATACCAGGCACCTGTACCTCATATAAAACATGATTTCTTGATACCATCTGTCTTCCATGTGTAAATTAAAAAAAGTTGGCAGGGTGACATTTTGTTGATATCAACCTAAAAGTGAGGGAGTCTATCCCCTTTTTTCAAGCGCTCGACCAGGGATTTATTCTGCTGAGGTGGAGCACCACACCTACTATTAACTCTTCACCTTCTCACACAGATCAGATGACCCCAATCTGTGCTACTCATGCGCTGAGTTGGCAGGGACCAGTATTGAACCCAGAACCTTGTGGGTGCTCTACAGACTGAGCTAAACTGGCCACTATGTGTAAATGGAGATAACCAACCATTTTGATGAGTCAGATTTTATTTTATTTAAAAATTGTGTCGAGTATCATCCCTACTCATAATGACTGACAAATAGATCAGACATAATTGGAGGGGTGGAATCCCCATGGCAAAGTGGTTAACAAGCTGGATAGCGACATCATAGTAAGTAAATTTGAACTCTAATAGCACTATTATGTTCGCTTTTGGACTAATACTCTTGGGAAGGGTATGAACCCTTCATCTCCAGTACCATTGCTGTTCTTCTACAAGAATGGTGATGACATTAAATAACACATAAAGGTTTATATCTTATTATAATGGAGATTGTGGGTTTGTCTGTCTGTAACCGAAACTATATTACTATTCAAGTCACAATTCCCTTTGTTATTTACATCACATTCTCCATGATTTTATTTTTTATTTAAACCTCAATTATTAGTAAAATTGTTTTACATCATTAAGACTGTTAACAATATCTACATACTAATAACATGCAATTATATTTATATATTCAACGAAATAGCGGTTTACAGTGGGAATGGGAAGGCTAATTTGCATATTGATCTTAAAAAATTTGATTTTAATAAATGCTTAGCATTATTGATTTCTAATTGTTTGGTTTTATCTTAATAAATATGAGCAAAAATCTCGGGGATAAATCTTAACAGAAATCTATTAACATAAAGAAATAATTGTAATTTTATTCTTTTCTTCCTATTTTAACTAAATAGTTAAATTAGGGAAATTTACCACTGAAAGACGGGAGTAAGGGAAAATGGTGGAACAGTTAGTTTCAAAGTTGTTCTATTTTCCGATTATACCCCCTCTGTTCCAAATATTTTTATCTGAATTCTTATTCAATTTCATTAGCCTTTCTAATTTAACATGATATTTTATTATATTAAAACTTGAATACTTGCACCCGGAGGGTGCATATATTTGCTAGTTCTATTAAACAAAGAAACCAAACCTACATACAGATCAAATTTTGTTAAGTAATTCTTCAAATAGTTACCAAAAATTACCTCTTAGATTCTTCTTCTTCTTACCATTATTTCTGAAATCATTCAATTCATTTTTTTTTTTTTTAAGTTACACTATTGGTTTTATACTGGCTCTTTCCAGCTCAGCACAGTTTGGATCTGTGTGGTAAAGTGGGGAGCTGGTGGTAGATGCAAAAGCAATCTCCCTTGTCTAGCACTAGTGAAAAGAGAATAGACTCCCTCACTATCCGTCTGATAGCAACACTATGCCACTCTGCCAACTTTATTTACTATTGGCATAAAACCTAATGACTGTATTCACAAAGCTTTATATAGTTTCTCCAGTGAAAACTTCATATGATTATTATTGAAGTTAAATGCTCATTCTGACAAGTACTATCATACTGGATCCGAATAGACATGTAAATGACAACATTACATGTCCATTTGGACATTTGTAATGACAACAATGAGGTGACTGTACACATTTCAGAGCTCCAATAACTGAAGCTTCAACACCGGATGCAGTTTAATGTCATAGTGGGCCACCTGGGTGTATTATACAAAACCAACAAAGCATAGAGGTGTTAAGATAATTATTCGTTTTGTAATGGCAATGGAACACATCATGTGATTGAAAATGAAAGTGATATCTTATCTACAGAAAGTGATGTCAAAAGCATAGACTTCTAGAGACAGATTATTTATCATATGGAAATCTGATCTCTCTTCCAAGCTTTAGCTGGGTCAATACTACTGTATGGCTGCAGCACTTGGTCTGCTATAGACATTATTGATATGAAAATCTGATCTCTCTGATCAGATAAACCAACAATTCTTCTAAGCTTTAGCTGGGTCAATACTACTGTATGGCTGCAGCACTTGGTCTGCTATAGACTATTGATATGAAAATCTGATCTCTCTGATCAGATAAACCAACAATTTTTCCAAGCTTTAGCTGGGTCAATACTACTGTATGGCTGCAGCACTTGGTCTGCTATAGAAATTATTGATATGAAAATCTGATCTCTCTGATCAGATAAACCAACAATTTTTCCAAGCTTTAGCTGGGTCAATACTACTGTATGGCTGCAGCACTTGGTCTGCTATAGACATTGATATGAAAATCTGATCTCTCTGATCAGATAAACCAACAATTTTTCCAAGCTTTAGCTGGGTCAATACTACTGTATGGCTGCAGCACTTGGTCTGCTATAGACATTATTGATATGAAAATCTGATCTCTCTGATCAGATAAACCAACAATTTTTCCAAGCTTTAGCTGGGTCAATACTACTGTATGGCTGCAGCACTTGGTCTGCTATAGACTATTGATATGAAAATCTGATCTCTCTGATCAGATAAACCAACAATTTTTCCAAGCTTTAGCTGGGTCAATACTACTGTATGGCTGCAGCACTTGGTCTGCTATAGACATTATTGATATGAAAATCTGATCTCTCTGATCAGATAAACCAACAATTTTCCAAGCTTTAGCTGGTCAATACTACTGTATTGCTGCAGTACTTGGTCTGCTATAGACATTATTGATATGAAAATCTGATCTCTCTGATCAGATAAACCGACAATTTTTCCAAGCTTTAGCTGGGTCAATACTACTGTATGGCTGCAGCACTTGGTCTGCTATAGACTATTGATATGAAAATCTGATCTCTCTGATCAGATAAACCAACAATTTTTCCAAGCTTTAGCTGGGTCAATACTACTGTATGGCTGCAGCACTTGGTCTGCTATAGACTATTGATATGAAAATCTGATCTCTCTGATCAGATAAACCAACAATTTTTCCAAGCTTTAGCTGAAACAATACTACTGTATGAGTACTTGGTCTGCTATAGACATATTGATATAAAAATCTGATCTCTCTGATCAGATAAACCAACAATTCTTCCAAGCTTTAGCTGGGTCAATGCACCACTTGGACTCTAAAACACTTAGAGAATAAACTAGATGGAACTACACAAGAATGCAGTTTTTAACAAATTTTCGAAGCAGCATCCCATACAAAAGCAGCTGTATGGCCACTTACTGCCTATTATATCATATGTATCATATATCGCCATATGAAAGAGGATCATTTATTCTCTATAACACAGCAGTTGAAAATGTAGGCCATGAGATGTGCCATGGTAGACTGAACTGATGAGTGTGTGTGTGTGTGTGTGTGTGTATACATATGTGTGTATGTGAAAATATATTTCGATACATGCGTTGTAAGTGCCTTCGAGGAAAAATTTTATATACATATGATGTGAATGAGATGATAATATTAAGAAAATTATTAGAAAGATTGAAAATAAAATAAACTTTTAAAAATTTGGATTCTGTTGTATTCAACAAAATTTGTTTGAATATTTATTTTCTTCTAGAAAGAAACTAAAGCAAACCTTTCACATTACACACACACACACACATATATATATATATATATATTATTAAATTAAGGAGAACTGCAAGAGTAAGTCAATGTTACTGCTTTGATTTTAGAGATTAGTGTAAGGCATTGGACCATAGATATGGTCTTAATCTTCAGTTCATTATTCTACTTATCTGAAATGGGTAAATAGTAGAGCAGACTGAGCTCATCAAATAGTTATATGAAACCATATAATTGTGCATAAATGTATATTTTTATATAGTGATATTTGAAATGATACAACTGGATGCAAACAAATGATTATGAAATCCCACCTATTTATAATTGTCTGAATTTATTTAGATGAGACTTGATAATTTGTATTATTTAGATTTTTTTTTACTGTTTTCCTTATTTTTATTATTATAAACACAATGTTTCTGCTGATGTGCCCTATGGCTTTCTTCAGGTATTTCTTGTCATAACTGGGAGCCTTCATGGAACTTTGAACCAAACTTTTTTATCTAAACCATTGGGGTAGATTGTTCTCATTCCATTAACCATTACTGGGTACAGGTGTTAAGCTTTTAAGTATTCTATGATATTTTTGCCAATATTCAGGATTGAATCTGCAACTTCCAGATGATTGTTACTTAGAACTATATTAACTCAACCATTACGCTATGTGTCAAACTAGAGGGTACATTGACCATAGGCATGTATATAACATTAAAGTTGAGGATAACAGTCCCAAAAATCTAAATAACACATAATTGATTTTACATTATTTTTGGTTTAGGCTATAGATTAGGGAACCTGGGTAAACATTAGTCTTCCTGATATCTTAACTTCATGTATAAATCGCAGAGAATATGCTGAGCTATAACATGCCATAAAATACAGTTGCCTATATACTATAAATATCAACCTATTGCTGGAATTTTCATTATGTTTGTAACTTCAACTCATCAAAAATGGCACATTATAGAGAGATTTTTATCAGAGCAATACACTTAAAATGCTCTAGAATAAAGCAATTTCTCATTAAATTTACAAAATTTTGTAGAATGAGCATTTTAATTATCCAAATGTTTGATATAATATAGATGATTATGAAATGCTAATTAGAATTCTTCACACCCTTCCTAAAAGAAGCATCAATATCATCATGGACTGCTGTTAACTATGAAATACTAATTGGTACAGTGAAGAGTCAAAGTTTAGGTACTGGACATGTATGCCGAAAAGTGTAAGGGGATCTCTTAAGGAAAAATTGTGATATAGTAAAAAGTACCCAGGTGCATATTAAGCATAACATTTATTGTCTAGATGTAGATATGATTAAGATTATTCATATATCTAGATAATAAATCATCAATTTATTTATTCATATTTACAAGGTAATATGAGAAAATTATATTTGCCTTTTATTAGGATCCTCTTTTGTCAATGAGCGGTAAAAGTTTAAAATATTTGTTTATTTTTTCCCTACTGGAGAATAAGTTGTAAGGAGCAATATAGAGATGCTTGAGTTGCTGAATCAATCTCTTGACTAGCATCCCATTAAAAAAATAAATTCCAACAAAGATTAAAGAAGTGTATTTATCAAAGACATCAAAGATTAATTACTTAGAAGAAGAGGCAATACTTTTCACAGGAAAACTGAAGAATCCCATGAGTCATATGAAAAGTGTCTTTGGGCAGCAATCCAAGATAAAAGGTTTTACAACTAAATCCTTGTCTTATTAGATTTGCGTGTGAATCCTTTTTTCTATAGCGGCATTTCTTTTCTGGTCAAAAATTTTATATCTTTGATCTTCAAAATTTCATTTACTACAACTTTACTGGATCAAAAGCCGAATCATTTTTTTTTTTTTTTTTAATGATAGATTTCAAAAACTTTAGAAATCTTGGCCTAACAGAAAAATAAGAATCCTTTTCTTCTGTAGCAGCATTTCTTTTCTGGTCAATGAAGTTATCATATCTTTGATGTTTGAAATTTCATTTACAACTTCACTCAATCAAAAGTGGAGTTATTTTATTTCTTTTTTTTTTTATGATAGAATTAAAAACCCTTAGCGATGTTGGCATAAAATCATAGAAAGTTAACAAATATTTTGATGATTAAGAGATATATGTGCTAGTTATTATTAAGCCACAAGATAAATTTTGAGTAAAAGATTATAGAAAATGTAATATATATACATTCATTATAGTGTACAAACATTTAAGGTGCAATTGTTACCATTGGTTTCCAAGCAGCATGTTAGCCACATTTCATCAAGACGTGTGTTAAGAAATGCAGGAAATGTCAATTCATTTATATATGTGGTTGTTTTTGTGAGCTGAATCTTTGTATTTCACTGCATTATGGTGAAAATAGTGCGTATATGATCACCTAACTATATATATATATATATATAGATTTAAAGGTATGAATATCAACCAATAACTGAAATTTTCATTATGTCAACTTAAACTCGTCAAAAATGGCACATTATAGTGAGATTTTTATCAGAGCAATACACTTAAAATGCTCTAGAATAAAGCAATTTCTCATTAAATTTGCAAACATAAAAATTTTGTAGAGTGAGCATTTTAATTATCCAAATTTTTGATATAAGATAGATAATTATTAAATGCTATTTAGAATCCTTCACTCCCTTCCTAAAAAGAAGCATCAATATCATCAGGGACTGCTGTTAACTATGAAATACTAATTGGTACAGTGAAGGGTTAAAGCTTAGGTACTGGACATGTATGCTGAAAAGTGTGGGGGATCTCTTAAGGAAAAATTGTGATATAGTAAAAAGTATCCGTTGCTTAAAATTTATTGTCTAGATATGATATAGATTATTTACATATCTAGATAATTAATAAAAATCTATAATCAATGAATACAATTTTTTATATATATGTCATGATGTCATTTTTTTCTATTAACATTAACTTTTAAGTTAATTATCAAGACTTTAGAATTTAATAAAGATAGCAGCTCATTCAACTGTGGAATATGGAAATTTGTGCATGTTAACCACCATATATCAATAATACTATTATACTACTTTTTAAAAGGGAGTAAGACGATAAAAACAGTGTTATGATTAATGCAAGTGGTCCTAATGAATAGAATATGAAAATTAATCAAATTTGCAAATTTATTGGAGTTATTCCCATTAGTCTATTTATTTTTGTCTATTTTCTCATACTGCAGCCGTTAATTTGGTCCTTAGTGACCCCAAAAGAATTCATGGGTAAATATAAATATCACAACTGGATTACTTAAATACTACCATAGAAAAGTTTTGCTTGATCTTGATACAGAGCTTTGTTTTCAATTGCATCCTTAGACTGATAGACACCACAAATATAATATGAGATTTAAAAATAAAAATGGCATTTTCTATTTTGAATCGTCCTCAGAATTTGAAAAAAATCTTATTTTTTGTCCATTAAAAATCTGCAGTATTTACAACTTGAATATAATACTAAAAATACAAAAAAAAAGAAGCAATTTTTAGCCGAATAATAAACTATTTTTTTTATAACTAGTAAAAAAATAAATAAAAAACTGCCCTCTGGGTGGTGTATAAATCAATTTTTGCCATGCTCTTTATAAAAAAAATGTAAACATATCTTTGAAATCTTATATATTTTTTTTAATAATAGACATAAAAAGTTTTGCTGTCAAAATTAAAAACTAAGTTTATAACAGCTAAATTCAAATATTTAAGGTTTTTTCTTAGGGGTGCATCAAAACCATTGTTCTATTCTCTCTCATAAGATAAAATTTTATGACAGACAATAATCAAAGCAATGTTTTTTTTTTTTTTTTTTCACTGTATAATTAGATATAAATTTAATATAGAAGAACATAATATGATTATTTCTTGTTTGTAAATAATTTTCACATTCAATAATTCAATAACTTTAGATATATATATATGAAAATAAAAACTGTATAAATCAATAATTGTGACATAATAATAATTGAGACGTAAACAGTTATGTAGTTTTAGTTACAGACAGACACCGATTTTCTATCATACATAGATAGTAGTCATAGCCATGATGAAAATACATAACCTAAAGGCTCGAGACAGTCTGAATAATTACAATAATACCTTGGACAGGTATATGTGTCTCCCCTAAGAGAACATGTTAGAGACTAATTCGGGCAACTGTACTTATAGAAGATCAGCTACAAAAAATTCAGTTAAGAAAATGTCTATGCTAGCAAACACATTAGCAAAAGAGTATTTCAAACAACAGAAGCCATAAAGTGTTGTCAGATAATTATGAGACATTGCATGTGATGGAACAACATCATGACAAGGTTGGATTATAATGACGAGCTGTACATGCACATGGTTTTCACAAGTTCTCAGTACAGACCAACAAATAACTATCATCCTTTGATAATTCCAATTATTCAAGAAAAATATTCTGCTCTGACCATATCACTTATAAATATTGCTACACTTAACGGTTTCAGCAGTGAATGGAAAAAATAACAGTTATAAAAATAGAAAAAAAATGGCACAAGTGAAAGAAAAATAGGAAAAAAATGGCAAAACAAAAATCATTCACTATGGTCAGTGGGTTTATACAGAAAAAAAATTGTGATATATGCATATCATCTAGAATTAGAGTAAGGATTAGGGTTTACTTAAGGGCACATATATATTAATTTAAAATGGTGAACAATGTTCTTACTATATATATATATATATATATATATATATAGTGCTTAATTGGAATCGGACCTAATTTTGAAAATTAATTAATTAATAATGAATTAGGCGGGAATACCTATTAAATGTATGGCTAAACAAATCGAGAAAAATCAATCTGTATGTACATTTCGGCCTATTAGGCCTCATCAGCAGAGCTATAGATCGGAAGACCGCCCTGTGCGTGATTTGAAACCGGACTGCCAAGCTGACAGGCCGATCCCATAACCTCTACACTAAACGGACCTCTTAGATTTTATGATTTGTTTAGAGTAGGTTAATATTCCTCTTCTAGTGACTTTTATTACACGTCGATATGATAAGTTGTAAACAAGGTTTGTTTAGAATGGCTTTTTGCCGATAATTTTTGGGAGAATAAGTGCTTAATTGGAGTTAATTTTGAAAATTAATTAATTAATAATGAATTAGGCGGGAATAATTCATTATTAATTAATTAATTTTCAAAATTAGGTCCGACTCCAATTAAGCACTTATTCTCCCAAAAATTATCGGCAAAAAGCCATTCTAAACAAACCTTGTTTACAATATATATATATATATATATTTCAATATATATATTTGTAGATGTGCTATTTTTTCTCTTGTGCCATAATTACCTAAATTCATTTCAACATAAACATTGCCATTTCTGACAGCAATTTTACTTTCCTTTGCAAGGAAGAAAGGAACGACATGGAGAGGTACTGGCATATTTCCTACTAGTGCCAGTGATCAATGTTTGAACCTAAATAAGAAGCCCTGATTAAGTATTGATTTTAATAGCAGGTTTTTCTCAGACATGTGTATATGTGGCCTTATGTTGAATGAACATTATAAAGAACAATGCTTAGAAACTTGTTTTCCCTTTCCTCTAACCACCAGACTTATTTTCCTTCTTCACTACTATAAAATCTGGTTCTTTCAATGACAAAGTTCATTTCTTCACTCTTTCCCTCAAAGGTCTGCTCTACAAGGATTTCATAGTTATCTATGTTAAATCCTGACAAGTAAAAAGTAAGTAAACTCGACAGAGTTGGCCTATTGTCAGTATCAGCAGACAGTGAGGGATTCAATCCTCTTCTCACTAGCACTAGACCAAGGAAATTGTTTTTGGCATCTGAGGTGGAGCACAACACCTACCTTCCCTGTGCCACTCATACACTGAGTTGGCATGGGCCACTATCGAACTCGGAACCACAAAGTTACAAGTCAGATGCTCCACTGACTGAGCTAAACCAGCCATAATATGACATGTAAAACTTAGAAGTGCTACCTGTCATTTATGTGCACAACAAATTATGCATATTTATAAATTATGGCAATATCAACTCATTGCCAATTTTAAACTGCTCACAGCGGCTCTCCAACCACGGAAATCCTACTATAAGCAAATTGAAAAAAAACTGAAAGTTAGTTCCTTATAATTGAGCAAAAGGACTTAGATTACAAAAATAATAGGACTTTATTTGAATAAGATGAGTTCTGAGCCAAATAGAGAGTGAATTTTGAAATATCTCATCATACAGGTAAAAAAAAAAATACCAAGAAAATTTGATACAGCCATGGTGTAAATTCAGTAGGCAAAGAGTTAAGGACTCAAACGTATGTAGATCATAATTCAAATGACTGCTTACACAAAAATTACATGAAACAGCACAACCATTTTACTTGAGGGAATTGAAGGTAATCACAAACATATACAATAATTACAAGACCATGTTCTAATCAATCACAGGTTTGCAGTTATTTTCTACCCCCCACTCCTGAAAAAAAAAAAAAAAAAAAAAAAGTACACCATGAGGTGGAATATGATTATGCCTAGTAATTGATAAATTGCATTGAACAGTCAAAAATCATCAGCACTTCCGAAAAAGGAAATAATTTTCAGTAGGGAAATCTGCAAAGCAATCTTCTATCTATCTATACATATATAAAGAGCAGTTGTGTGTATATGTACGTCTGGAGTAAACTTTGAAAATAAAACAATTAACGACAAAGTAAATATATATATATATATATATATATATAATATACACATTAAATATTAACATTCATTTAATATTTTAGATAGTAGATATAAACATTTCTTTTCAGAGTAGCTGGATCAATGCAACGTATATATATTTTTTTTTTTTTTACATAGGGATTTTAATGGGGCATCCCACAAGGATACAATTCACGATTCTGTAATAATGGATCTGTGGGACTAGCTTTAAAAAATTCCCCTCTACCCAGGCAACACCGGGTAACCGCTGCTAGTCCTTAATAAGCCTTGTTTATACCTCAGTAAAATAAATATCCTTTGAAATGAATTTGTTGCAGATAAATAAGGGAGAAGGTAAAATGCATCAGTTGCCAGATGGGTAATAAACTAGAAACAATAATTAATGCTATGGTATTTTAACAGAACTCATAGGAAGGATAAATTTTCATGAAAATGCAGTATAGAATATAATAACTCTTTGCCTACCAAATTTACTTGGTATTTTTTACCTGTATGATGGGATTGGTCCCCTTTTGCAAAAGTATCAAGTACCAGTCTCAGGGTTGGTTCACATACAAAACAAAAGTTGGCAGGGGTGTCCACATACTGATTTTTCATTGTTAACTAGTGACACATGCAAGAGCTGTTGCCAACGGTTTACAGTAGGATCACAGTAGTTGGAGAGCTGCTGTGAGTGGTTTAAAGTCAGCAAAGAGTTAAATCAACAAAAAGAGTAACACTATACTCAGAGACATTAAAAGATTCCCTACTACTTTATATCAGATACTTATTAGCATTACATACATAATATCAGAAGTGATTTTGAGTCCACTGTTGCACCAAAGCCTTTCCTAATTCTTCCCATGTCAACCTTCATAGCCTCTGCTATATCAACAAACTTTACTATCTCATCACTGATCTACTACATGCTTTTTATCTCTTGGGTACCATTATATTGTCATTTTTGTCCAATCTGTTATCCTCCCCTTTTAGCTCCTGCCCATTTCCATAGATCTTTGGTCTATTTTGATCTCCAGGATTAACAGCAGTATAAGATTCATCACTCTGTATTTTGTCATGAATATTAAAACTTGCATCTTCCTATGATTTAAATTAAACTACAAAACCCGATATAAATAGTTATGATTACAATCAAACATTTGTCAATGGATTAAATTTCAGCATCAGATAATCCACAAGGTTGGTTGGGTTTTATGGCATGTCAACCCTTGTTAAGTTATTTCATGCCAAAGACATTTTGTTTTATACATTCTTGATGGGTATTCAAATTCTTTTTTTTTTAACTCAATTTTTTAAAACTTATTTTTTTCTATTTAATCCATAGATGGGATGCTAACAGGCACTACTACTTTAGGTTTGAGTGGACCTGGGAGTAATGGCAATAAAGGGGTCCTCCACTTTATAGAAATCCAAAATTGGAATGTTACTATTAAATGCAGTTTAATAACCTTCAAGGAGTTGATATGCTATTAAAAGAATAAACCACGATACAAGATATGAATAGTTTTAATTACGATAAAATATTTGCAAATGAATCCAATATTGGCATTAGATAACCCACAAGGAGTTGATATGCCGATATTTTTCAGAACATTATCTTCTGTGACATCATTTCTCAGAAACAATTCTGAAAAGATCAAACAACTCACTGGAAACATTGTTAGCAATGAAACCTTTCAAAATTACAAATAAAACA
The DNA here is from genome assembly GCA_023376005.1 of Doryteuthis pealeii. Classification (NCBI taxonomy): domain Eukaryota; kingdom Metazoa; phylum Mollusca; class Cephalopoda; order Myopsida; family Loliginidae; genus Doryteuthis; species Doryteuthis pealeii. The sequence goes on along the minus strand of CM042138.1, from coordinate 100,459,122 downwards.
GAACTTCAAAAAAGAAGCAAGGCTCCTATTTTGTGCAAAACAATGTCTTTTATGAAAGAATCTAAAATTTATGATCAAATATATCTCATGTGATGTCTTGCTTAGGTGTGATTTCTCTATTCTCATAACTTTAAAACTGCCATTATAAAAGAATATGTTCACAGCTTTGTTCTGAGGTTGTTTTGTTTTTTTTTTCGTCACAAGTTAGAGTTAAATTGTGATAAATAGTATCTTCAAGGAGCAGAACTCTAAACTAGCTGTGGTACCCGGCTATGCCGGGTAAGAGTTTAAAACTTAGAGTGTAGCTTGTTATTTTACAATCTTTGTCGTCAAAAATATATACCACACACTTATATACATTTACAAAACCACTCTGCATGAGCAAGATGCGACACAAGTTCAATTCTTCAAGCAAAGTTTAAAAGGTTTGAATTCAGAGTTTTTCTTCACTTATACCAATTGCTATAGGAAGCGCGTGGTGTAATGGTTAAAATCATGGGAAATTGACTCGTCGCCCCGAGTTCAAATCCTGGACGTGGTAATTGCATTTCACTTAGCGCTAATACCCTTGGGAAAGGTATGAATCCTACTCTCCCTCCAGCTATGGGTAAATAGTAGGGCAGACTGGGCTCTTTAACCTTGGTTAGGCAACCGGTCTAGGAGAAGGAAAACTCTGAATTCAAACCTGCTGAACTCCGCTTAATAAATTGACCTTGTGTCACATCCTGCTCGTGCGGAGGGGTTGGTAAATATATATACCAATTGCTATATCAAGGTTAAAGAGCCCAGTCTGTCATACTATTTACTCATAGCTGGAGGGAAAATAAATCGATACATACTTTTCCCAAGAATATTAATGCTATGTGAAATGTGCATAGCTTTGTTAGGATTTGAACTCTGGTGGCCATGTCCATTTCTTATGACAATAGCCATTATACCACAAGTGCCTCTAACATAATTTATTATTACTGATGGAAGCGCGTGGTGTAATGGTTAAAGTCATGGGAAATGGACTTTTTGCCCCGAGTTCAAATCCTGGATGTGGTAATTGCATTTCACTTAGCGCTAATACCCTTGGGAAAGGTATACATCCTACTCTCCCTCCAGCTATGGATAAATAGTAGGGCAGACTAGGCTCTTTAACCTTGTTTAGGCAACTGGTCTAGGAGAAGGAAAACTCTGAATTCAAACCTGTTGAATTCCGCTCAAGAAATTGACCTTGTGTCACATCCTGCTTGAGCTGAGGGGTTGGTAAATATATATAACATAATTATTACTCTAAATGATAAATGCACATAACAGAAAAGATTCATTGACTGATGTCAACCTGTCTTGAGTCATTTTATGCCTAGAAGTTAGGGTATGGTGTTCAATGTATGTTCATATTTACATTTGTTGTGTAATTGTTTCATCTGGACTTTAGCAGGTACTACCAGTCCAGGTCAGAGTGAACCTGGTAGTAATGACAAAGTGGTACATAGCTCTTCCAATATCTACTTCTATTGAGTGTCTTCTTACTTTTATCAGGGTTTCTTCTTGGATCGGAGTGGGTATTGGAAGGGAGGTTTGTCTCTCTATGGGTTCCATCTTGGGTTCTTTTAATCAGGAACATGAAGACAATTTCTTCTGTGTACGCATCTTTATTTCCCAGATTAAATCTTCAATTCCCAATATATTATTAACCCACACATGTGGGGGAGCAGGAATGGAAGCCAACATCTTACCCAAAGAGGCTGCTAGGCTCAACTAAAAACTAAATCTATTTCCACAGCCTTATCCAATCATCTGATTCTCTTGGTCAATGTAGGTCCTATTCAAGACCTGTCAATCAAACTATTTAACTGTTTTCAATATTTCAAACTACTTTTTAGAATTTATCTATATAGATATATTTATTTATTTTACCTATATAGATATATAAGAAAGCTTTAATAAGACAAATTCTGATAACTTTCACAGAGCCTCTTTCTACATAATATTTCATTATTTTCCATCCTTTGAAAATATTTTAAATCTTTTTCAGTACTTTAGAACAGCCAATATATAGCTGGCCCTGTGAAAAAAAGTGATATAACCTTATCCATCCCATCATTTATCAATATTTTTGTACTTAAGATCACAGCGTATGATCAGAAATGGCATATTTTATAGATTGAAGAACTGTTGTGAATATATATATATATATATATATTAAAAAAAATGATACATCAGAAGGCTCCATCCACCAGAGAATATTAAGTTACTTTCAGTTAGAATTGTTTGCACAGGATTATTATTAGTTACTTGAAACCATATAACTGTGTGCAAATTATTAGATAGGAAAACTTGATATAATTATGCAAAAAACTCTTAAGAAACACCTACACAAACTTAGTAAAACTTACTTTAATAATCAAATGCACTTTAATTACGAATTTTGTTATTGCTATGTAGACTTACAAGAAAAACAAAATTCCAGACATTTCACAGTTATTAAAATTACAGAAATTTACATTAAATGAATAAATAAATAAAGTAAAAGTAAGTAAAGTCATTGAGGTGGCCTAAAGTTGGTATCAACTAATCAGCGAGGTAGTCTATCCCCTTTTCACTAGGGCTTGACCAGGGAGATTGTTTTTTTGTGTCTGAGGTGGAGCGCCACTCCTACCATCAGCTCCTTACTTTACCACACAGATCCCTGTGCTACTCATACGCTGAGTTGGCGAGGGCCGGTATCGAACTAGGAACCTTGTGGCTTCTAGCCGAACGCTCTACTGACTGAGCTAACCCAAGTAAAACACAGCTTTCTGTTTCAAGATCCATACGCAGGTTAATAATATACAAAATATCTAAACTTATTTTATAAAATGTTACATGTCACTGAATATTCTCAAATTTTAAAACTGAAAGTATCTCTTAAATTTTCAAAAGAGATTCTTTTTTCCGAACACAATCAAATTCTCTGTATTCACAACTTTTTATCTTTAAATATCAAAATATCTTGCCCTTTTTCTATATGTCTAAATTTTATGTTTCTCTATTATAATAATTTTATTTATATTTGAAATAATACTAAATAGAATACAATGTATAAAAGGACAAACTCTTGGATGAAACATGTGTAAAAAAAATGTAAATTTAAACATATAATTAACATAATTACTTAACCTCTAGCCATAAAATAGATGGCGTGACATGCTGTTAAAACCAATCAATTCTTTTTGAATATTCTGTAAAGTTGGCAGAGTGGCATATTGTCTGTATCAACTGGACAGAGGGAGTATCCATCATTAGTGCCAGTTTAGTCGATAGAACATCCATTTAGGAACTACAAGATTTCAGGTTCGATACCAGCCTTCGTCAATTCAGCGCATAAATAGCCCAGCTTGTATCTGTGCAATTAAAGGGGAGCTTGTAGTAAGGGTGGGGCTCCACCTCAGATGTAAAAAGTATCTCCCTGGTCTAGCACTATTGATAAGAGGGAAGGAAATATTCTGTAATTACTACAAATTTAATAAGAAAGAAATCTTTTTTTTTTAAATTGAGTGAAGAGGTAGAAAAATAAAGAGTTGTAATTGTACTGAATTATTTCTCTGAATTTTGAGATGAGGCTTGATAATTTGTATTATTTGGACTATTTGCCTCATCTTTATTGTTATCTGCACAATATTTAGGGCAATGTGCTCTCCAGCCTTCTTTAAGTATTTCTTATCGGACTCGGGAACCTTCTCGAACTTGGGACCCTCCCCCTCTTTGAACTTGGGAACCTTCATAGAACTTTAAACCTAACCCTTTATTCAATCTATGGGGGTAGACTGTTCTCATTCCATTAACCATGACTGGGTACAAGTGTTAGGCTATGTTAATTATTCTATGGCACTGTCACCCTTGAACAGGATTGAACCTGCAGCCTAAAGATAACTGTCATTTAGAACTGTATTAAACCAATGCCTATATCCACTATGCCATGTGTCAATTGGACAGTCTAATAGATTCAATAAAGGGTTAGGTTCGAATTTCTGTAAAGGCTCCCTTTGAGGAGAGGGTTCCCAAGATCAAGAAGTTTCCTAAGTCCAACAAGAAATACCTGAAGAAGGTCGGAGGGCACATCGGCTGAAACATTGTTCAGATAACAAAGATGAGGACAATAGTAATGTAAGAAAATTCTTCACTGACACTTCTCAAATGTAGAAGTGGAATTTACAACTAAACAGTGCAGTTCACCAGGGAATTGGGGTGCCAGAATTGGAATCATTTCTCTACTTGTGAAAAAAAAAAAAACAAAGAAAAAAGATTCAATCAAGAATTGGGTTGGGGGAGTGAACTGTTAAACAGTTGATAATTTTATTCACACTAACAAACAAACAAACAAACAAAAATATGACAGGTTGCTGTAAATTGCAAGGCTGAAATTACCATATTTATTGATGTACAATTCAAGGAACATATCAGATTCAGAAGACAGAATGAGACAATTGCATTGTACATGCATATCATATTTCAACCATTTTGTTTACTTGGATCAACAATGTAATCATTACCACACACACATATATATAAGCAGAGATACCCGGGATTTAAAAAGTTAAAAATCTTCACTATATTTATATACTGATCAATCAAAATTCTTTTTCTATATATTTGTTTCATTATCTTTTATTTAAAAAAATATTTTCTTGTTTTTTAACTGTTTTTTATGATTTTGACTTGTTTGCATTTTTTTCCCTTTTATTTGGTTTTTATTCTTTATTATTTTGTTTTTTAATATTTTTAATATTATCTTATTATAATGGAGATTGTGTGTTTTTCTGTCTGTAACCGAAACTATATTACTAATCGAGTCACAATTAACATAGTTATTTACATCACATTCTCCATGATTTTATTTATATTTAAACCTCAATTATTAATAAAATTGCTTCACCTTTTTATTAGTGCTGTCCATATCTACATACTAATGACATGCTATTGTATTTATATATACAAAAAATAGCGGTTTGCAGTGTGAACGGGAAGGCTAATTTGCATATTGATATTAAAAATGTGATTTTATTAAATATGTGTTTAGTATTATTGATTTCTAACTGTTTGGTTTTATTTTAATGAATATAAGCAAAAATCTCTCCAATGAATCTTAAATGAAATCCATTAATAAGAAAAAATAAGTGTAATTTTATTCTTTATTTCCTAATTTAACTAAATAGTTAAATAAGTAAAAATCAGAAATGAAAGACGGGAGTAATGGAAGAGTAAGTTTCATTTCTATTTTTCTATTATAACCCCACTCTGTTTCAAATCTTTTTATCTGCATTCTTATTAGACTTTCTAATTTAATATGATATTTCATTACATTAAAACTTGAATACTTGCACCCGGAGGGTGCATATATTTGCTAGTATATATAATATTTTAATATATCAGTTTTTTAATCAATGTTTTAATATATCATTGATTTATACCCTTATTATATTTCTATTTAGCTGTTCTTATGTAAAATGAGAGGTAAAAAGTTTTTTTTTAATCCACTTCTCAGACAAAAATATGGTGTAGATTTTATTGAAGCTCGGTCTTTGTTGGTCTCCACCAATTTTACTTTATGAAAGACTTGCACTCAGTTTATATATATATATATATATATATATATACACACACATGGCTTGAAAATATATTATAGTAGAAATTCTTATATGTAATGAGTTTTAAATGCTTTAAGATATTCAGAAGTCCAGTATTTCCTAATCCATCCCAAATGACAGCCTTTGTTTAAATATAATATTAAACATATTTAGAAGTCTTTGATTTATGGGAAATAACAGGTAACTTTAAATGATAAGGCCATTCTTAGCCATTTATTGGTAAATTCTTAGAGGAATGGGGCTCTGGACTTGGAAAATTCTCAACAGGATGTTAAGAGTTAAGATGGTTTTTAAATTTCCCTACTATCAGCTCCCCACTTTACCACACAGATCCAAGCTGTGCTACTCATGTGCAGAATTAGTGAAGAACAGTATGAAACCTGGTGTTCCAAGGCAGATGCTCTACTGGCTGAGCTAAACCAGCATGGCATATAATCATATTGTTTCAAGTAACAATTCCTGTTAATAATCATTTGTTTGACACAGTTATCTAAAGAAAAGGATTAATGCACCAATCCCTATTTTTTCTATTATCTTTTTGTAAATGTCAAAGAATATGAGAAAACAATTACTCTTAATCAGAATATCCTAGTCTGTTACAAGGAATATTTGAAAAGAAATATTTTTTTAAAAATTCAATTATGTATACCCAACCCCACTTACAAGCTAAGTTTTTAGGCAGAACTGTTGAATTGAGCGAGTTATTGCACTATTGAACTGTGCAACAACAACTAAGTACAACTGAATTTGTACATAAAGTAATTGGTATTTTTAGCACTGGAATATTCCATACTTGCATCTGGGTGATCTCATTTCTTGAGTTTTTATTGGCTGCTGGTCTCAGTGTGGATATTTGTTGGATAAATATCCATCATTCTGCCTTATGCTCCCAGCAATACTGATCTGTATTTAGTTACAGCTTGCTTGCTTCTTTGTTTGCTAATTTGACAATAGTTGGAATCCCGCCGCATTGCTTCTGTAGTTCCTTGTGGCATAGATTCCTCTATCCAAGTGTCAACTCTTATGTTCTCCCAAACACTGAGGTTAAATAGGCAGCTCTCTCTAATTACCTTCCTCAAGGTGGCTGTTGATTGGTCAATGTAAATTATCAACTAGCACCATAGTTGATCCTCCCCAAACAGGCAATTTACCAAGGGTGGATAACTTAGTTATCCTAACAGCTTCTACAATATCAGGGGGACAACTTCTACATAGAGAACAGCTCATTTGAATTCAGTTTTCCTTCTCATGGCTTCATTACCAAGGCTAAAGAACCCATTCTGTCCTACAGTTCATGCTTGTCCCAGGGGTATTAGCATGCAATGAAATACAAACAGTCTCATTCAGGATCCAAAATAGAGAGAATTTGATCATAAAAAAAGCTAGTGTGACTTGTCCATCCTCTGATGCAGTTTCACTTATCCCAATTTGGCATAACTAGCAAAACTCTTTTGCTCTAAAGTTTTTAACTACTTTTAAAACTACTTGGTAACATTGTTATTATTATTACTACATTAGTACATTCATTGCTAGCATTGTCATAATCAAAATATTTTTATTTTTTCTTCAATTTAATTCCACCTCCAATTGATAAATAAATTATACCAATAGAGTTATTATGTACTATATTCATATTTACCTTGCTGCTGATTTCAACACATTTTAAAATGTTCTTTTATTTTATCTTATCTCTGTTACCCGGCAACCTAAATTATGCATCATAATAGATAAAAACATATTTCAGTGAAGTAAAATATAAACAAAACAAAGAATGTCTAACACTTTAAAAATCATTTTTTTCTTCTTTTTTTTTTTTAAATAAGAAAATCAATCAGTTTAAATGTCATCAGATCCTAAAGAGAAAAGGTCAAATCAAACTAAAAATAAAAATATTTTCTTAATTGACAAGTTTTTGACTATCATTTAATTTTTTTCAGTTAATTTGCCACAGAAAAACTTTTATAATAAGGAGTAGATTTCCTAGTATGAATATTTAAATAGAGGCATAGTGCAAGATTTAATTCTAGACATTTTATGTACACTACAGCTGGTTAGAATTCAATGTTTTCATTCTCCTAGACCAGTTGCCACACCATGGTTAAACAGGACAGTCTGTCCTATTTACCCATAGCTGGGGGAAGAATAATTGTATTTATACTTTTCTTAACAGTGTTAGAACTATGTGAAATGGAGTCAGATACATTCTGGATTTGAACTTTGGTCACTGTGTCCATTTCCCATGACAATAAATTTTACATAACTAGGTATTATATATATATATATATTATATATATATATATATTTTAACATTTATTGATGTTAGTCAAGAAAGTAATGGGACTAGGAAAATGGTCCTAGGAAATGGATTCAGATGTGATGTAATGGTTACTGTTGTATAAATAGGAAGAGGTAGAAAAATAAAGAGTTGTAATTGTACTGAATTATTTCTCTGAATTTTGATAATTTGTATTATTTGGACTATTTGCCTCATCTTTATTGTTATCTGCACAATATTTAGGGCAATTTGCTCTCCAGCCTTCTTTAAGTATTTCTCATTGGACTCGGGAACCTTCTCGAACCTGGGAACCTTCATGGAACTTCAAACCTAACCCTTTATTCAATCTATGGGGGTAGACTGTTCTCATTCCATTAACCATGACTGGGTACAAGTATTAAGCTATCTTAATTATTTTATGGAACTATTGCCCTTGAACAGGATTGAACCTGCAGCCTAAAGATGACTGTCATTTAGAACTGTATTAAACCAATGCCTATATCCACTAAACCATGTGTCAATTGGACAGTCTAATAGATTCAATAAAGGGTTAGGTTCGAATTTCCATAAAGGCTCCCGATTATGAAGAGAATGTTCCCATGCTTGAGGAGAGGGTTCCCAAGATCAAGAAGTTTCCCAAGTCCGATAAGAAATACCTGAAGAAGGTCGGAGGGCACATCGGCTGAAACATTGTTCAGATAACAAAGATGAGGACAATAGTAATGTAAGAAAATTCTTCACTGACACTTCTCAAATGTAGAAGTGGAATTTACAACTAAACAGTGCTGTTCACCAGGGAATTGGGGTGCCAGAATTGGAATCATTTCTCTACTTGTGAAAAAAAAACAAAGAAAAAAGATTCAATCAAGAATTGGGTTGGGGGAGTGAACTGTTAAACAGTTGATAATTTTATTCACACTAACAAACAAACAAACAAACAAAAATATGACAGGTTGCTGTAAATTGCAAGGCTGAAATTACCATATTTATTGATGTACAATTCAAGGAACATATCAGATTCAGAAGACAGAATGAGACAATTGCATTGTACATGCATATCATATTTCAACCATTTTGTTTACTTGGATCAACAATGTAATCATTACCACACACACATATATATAAGCAGAGATACCCGGGATTTAAGAAGTTAAAAATCTTTACTATATTTATATACTGATCAATCAAAATTCTTTTTCTATATATTTGTTTCATTATCTTTTATTTAAAAAAATATTTTCTTGTTTTTTAACTGTTTTTTATGATTTTGACTTGTTTGCATTTTTTTCCCTTTTATTTGGTTTTTATTATGCTTTATTCTTTATTATTTTGTTTTTTTAATATTTTTAATATTATATATATAATATTTTAATATATCAGTTTTTTAATCAATGTTTTAATATATCATTGATTTATACCCTTATTATATTTCTATTTAGCTGTTCTTATGTAAAATGAGAGGTAAAAAGTTTTTTTTTAATCCACTTCTCAGACAAAAATATGGTGTAGATTTTATTGAAGCTCGGTCTTTGTTGGTCTCCACCAATTTTACTTTATGAAAGACTTGCACTCAGTTTATATATATATATATATATACACACACATGGCTTGAAAATATATTATAGTAGAAATTCTTATATGTAATGAGTTTTAAATGCTTTAAGATATTCAGAAGTCCAGTATTTCCTAATCCATCCCAAATGACAGCCTTTGTTTAAATATAATATTAAACATATTTAGAAGTCTTTGATTTATGGGAAATAACAGGTAACTTTAAATGATAAGGCCATTCTTAGCCATTTATTGATAAATTCTTAGAGGAATGAGGCTCTGGACTTGGAAAATTCTCAACAGGATGTTAAGAGTTAAGATGGTTTTTAAATTCCCCTACCATCAGCTCCCCACTTTACCACACAGATCCAAGCTGTGCTACTCATGTGCAGAATTAGTGAAGAACAGTATGAAACCTTGTGTTCCAAGGCAGATGCTCTACTGGCTGAGCTAAACCAGCATGGCATATAATCATATTGTTTCAAGTAACAATTCCTGTTAATAATCATTTGTTTGACACAGTTATCTAAAGAAAAGGATTAATGCACCAATCCCTATTTTTTCTATTATCTTTTTGTAAATGTCAAAGAATATGAGAAAACAATTACTCTTAATCAGAATATCCTAGTCTGTTACAAGGAATATTTGAAAAGAAATATTTTTTTAAAAATTCAATTATGTATACCCAACCCCACTTACAAGCTAAGTTTTTAGGCAGAACTGTTGAATTGAGCGAGTTATTGCACTATTGAACTGTGCAACAACAACTGAATTTGTACATAAAGTAATTGGTATTTATAGCACTGGAATATTCCATACTTGCATCTGGGTGATCTCATTTCTTGAGTTTTTATTGGCTGCTGGTCTCAGTGTGGATATTTGTTGGATAAATATCCATCATTCTGCCTTATGCTCCCAGCAATACTGATCTGTATTTAGTTACAGCTTGCTTGCTTCTTTGTTTGCTAATTTGACAATAGTTGGAATCCCGCCGCATTGCTTCTGTAGTTCCTTGTGGCATAGATTCCTCTATCCAAGTGTCAACTCTTATGTTCTCCCAAACACTGGGGTTAAATAGGCAGCTCTCTCTAATTACCTTCCTCAAGGTGGCTGTTGATTGGTCAATGTAAATTATCAACTAGCACCATAGTTGATCCTCCCCAAACAGGCAATTTACCAAGGGTGGATAACTTAGTTATCCTAACAGCTTCTACAATATCAGGGGACAACTCCTACATAGAGAACAGCTCATTTGAATTCAGTTTTCCTTCTCATGGCTTCATTACCAAGGCTAAAGAACCCATTCTGTCCTACAGTTCATGCTTGTCCCAGGGGTATTAGCATGCAATGAAATACAAACAGTCTCATTCAGGATCCAAAATAGAGAGAATTTGATCATAAAAAAAGCTAGTGTGACTTGTCCATCCTCTGATGCAGTTTCACTTATCCCAATTTGGCATAACTAGCAAAACTCTTTTGCTCTAAAGTTTTTAACTACTTTTAAAACTACTTGGTAAAATTGTTATTATTATTACTACATTAGTACATTCATTGCTAGCATTGTCATAATCAAAATATTTTTATTTTTTCTTCAATTTAATTCCACCTCCAATTGATAAATAAATTATACCAATAGAGTTATTATGTACTATATTCGTATTTACCTTGCTGCTGATTTCAAAACATTTTAAAATCTTCTTTTATTTCATCTTATCTCTGTTACCCGGCAACCTAAATTATGCATCATAATAGATAAAAACATATTTCAGTGAAGTAAAATATAAACAAAACAAAGAATGTCTAACACTTTAAAAATCATTTTTTTCTTCTTTTTTTTTTTTAAATAAGAAAATCAATCAGTTTAAATGTCATCAGATCCTAAAGAGAAAAGGTCAAATCAAACTAAAAATAAAAATATTTTCTTAATTGACAAGTTTTTGACTATCATTTAATTTTTTCAGTTAATTTGCCACAGAAAAACTTTTATAATAAGGAGTAGATTTCCTACTATGAATATTTAAATAGAGGCATAGTGCAAGATTTAATTCTAGACATTTTATGTACACTACAGCTGGTTAGAATTCAATGTTTTCATTCTCCTAGACCAGTTGCCACACCATGGTTAAACAGGACAGTCTGTCCTATTTACCCATAGCTGGGGGGAGAATAATTGGATTTATACTTTTCTTAACAGTGTTAGAACTATGTGAAATGGAGTCAGCTACATTCTGGATTTGAACTTTGGTCACTGTGTCCATTTCCCATGACAATAAATTTTACATAACTAGAGTATATATATATATATATATATATATATACATACATACATACATTTATTTGATGTTAGTCAAGAAAGTAATGGGACTAGGAAAATGGTCATAGGAAATGGATTCAGATGTGATGTAATGGTTACTGTTGTAGGAAATGAACTCGGCAACAGGATTTCAAATCTTGAATGAGGCTGGTAACATTTCATATAGTGCTAATACTAATGGGAAAGGTATGTATCCAAGTATTCTCCTATTAGGTATGTGTAAATATTAAAGAAGACTAGGCTCTTTAACCTTGGTATGGCAACTAGTCTTGAAGGAAAACTAATTTCAAACCTGTTAAACTCCACTTAAGAAATTGACAATGTGTCCCATCATACTTGTGTGGAGGGGTTGGTATATATATATATATATTATAAAAAGAAGGTCCACAAAATGGATTTTTTTAAAATTTAAATTTTCAATTATTATTTTACATTAGCGACATGTGTTTTAGATCTTCTGATATCTTCTTCAGGCTTCGATTAACCACACAGAATATGATTAAATGTGACCTTCTGTTTTATAAAATATTTAATTTTCTCCCGTTGGACCCATAACAACACACACATATATAAACACACATATGATTTAGGAAAACAGGTTCTACTGTACTTACCTAAATGGGTGCCCTAATGGGTACCTAAGTATTGTAATATTTGGCAAGCAGACCATTGTTAGAGAGTTTAATTGCCACTAGTCATCTCATACTTTTGGTATTAGGCTAAACTAAGCTCAGTAACTGCCTACAGTCCTTGCTCAACTACATAATAATATCAAACACAAAAAGCTTTTTAGAAAGATTCTAAAAATTCAATTAAATTTTTCTTTTTGTCTATTTTTTTTTCTAAGAGTTTTAATGAAATATACTTTTAAGGATTAAAACTAAATTTACATTTGTCTTTATCAGCCATTGAGATAAACATGAATAATTAAATAGATTCTATTAAAGATTTAAAATAAAAGCTTTCACAAATAGTTTTAGTAACTTTAAAAGTTTCTTTTTTTTTTTTACACTGATTTTTTTTTGCTAATTTCTTCATTGTTTCACTATTTTTTATCATAATATTTTGGCCTATCTAGACAGTTTTTCCTAAAAGCACATCCAAAATGGTTTTGATCAATTTGATTTTAACAGCATGTCAATACATGTAGGGTTATTTTATGCCTATATCTAAATTTTTTGTGTAGTTGTTTCTTAAGAGTCTTTTTTCACAATTATATATCAAATATTCCAATCTAATGCAAATAATTTGCATACAGATGTATAGTTTCAAGTATTCCAATCTAATGCAAATAATTATATGGTTTCAGTCCAAGTGTGCCAAAGATTTATCTGCTTTAAATGACTACAAACAACTTGAATATATGGTTTCAAATAATTATTTCTATACAATAATAGTAACTTGTTTGCACACTGTTGTATGCTTTCAAGTATTGCTATCAAATGCAAATATTTTATATATGGTTTCAAGTAATTATTTCTATTTAATAATCATTTATTTGCAAACTGTTATACGGTTTCAAATAACTAATAATAATAATCCTTAGTAAACAATTATAACTGAAAGTAAGGATTCTTAATACAAATATTCTATACACAGCTACACGGCATCAACACTAATAATGATTTTTGAACAAAATCACTTGACCCATAAATGGGACCCCAACAGGTACTACCACTCCAGGTCAGAGTAGAGCCAGGAGCAATAGCCATAACAAGGTAATCCATATTACCCAGAACTGGAGCCTCACTGTCAGATGCAGTTTAGTGTCATAGTCAGGGACACCTCAAATGTGATAAAGACATGTGAAAATATTATTAATAATAATAATAATAATAATAATAATATGGTATATGCACAAACCAGAATCCATTTGAGATAATGAGATGCATAAGATTCTATGGGATTTTGAGATACAGATGGGTCACTTTTTTGCAGCCAGAAGACGAGACTTAGTATTAATTAAGAAAAAGAGAATCAATGGGTGAAAAATCAAAGAAAACAAAACAAAAAGACAGATAAATACTTAGACCTTGCCAGAGAATGAAAAAAAAAGAAGAAAAAAAAAAACAACTGGGAAATACAAGGGTAAAGGTGACCCCAATTGTAGTTGGTGCACTTGGAACGCCCCCCCCCCCAGGCTTTGAAAAAGTCTGGAAAAAGTGAAAATCAGAGGAAGGATTGAGACCATCCAGACAACTGCATTGTACTCCGAAGAGTCCTGGAACCTGAAGAGACTTCTCACTCAGTGAAACTACCAGCTAACTCTGGGTAGAACTTCTTACTATAATGGAGATTTGGTGTCTGTATGTAACCAAAACTATGTCACTGCTCACAATACTCAGGAATTGCATAAGTTTATAAAGGAGTATTCAATTCATAGTCAAAATCATTAATACATAGTATAAATCTTATCTAATAATGATGTCTCCGTGAAAATCCAAGTTAGATTTGTCTCAAAACAGCCCACGTTATTAGTGCATTTAAAATCACATGTCTTATATATCGCTAAGAAATAAACCTTTACATAATATATGGTGTGGTCAATTTGCATACTGGTTTTAACAAAACCGGGTTTAATAAATGGTTATTAGATGTTATTGATCTCTAATATTGTTTTATTCTCCAACATATTAAAGTCAATCCTATAAATGATTTAATATAGAAACCAATTAAAATATAATTAAAATAAGTGTATTCTTTATAAGCATTCTTATTTAATTTTGTTAGTTTTTCTAATTTAATACATTAAAACTTACACCTGGAGGGTGCATATTCTTGCTAGTAATAATCTTATTATAATGGAGAATGTAACTATGTCACCACTTACATCACAAATTCCTTAGTTATTTAAGTTATATTCTCAACAATTCTGAAATTGTCATTATCTAATCCTAAATAGCATCTTAATCATTAACAATGTCTCTATTAAAGTAGCTGAGTTAGATTTTCTGCAAAACTGCCCCTCTCATTAATGCATTTAAAATCCTGAAATATGCTCTATATCTTTAAGAAACAAAGATCTACATAGTATATATTGGGAATAATTTGCATAATGATGTTAACAAAACTGGGTTTAATAAATGATTATTTGCTGTTACTGATTTCTAATGTTATCATATTCTCCAACATATTAAAAACAATCCTTATATAGAAATTAAAATAACATAAAAATGTGTAATATTTTTATTTTCGTTCTTATTTTGTTTGTCTTTCTTTCTAATTCAATATAATATTTTATTACATTAAAACTTAAATACTTGTGCCCAGAGTGTGCATACTTTTGCTAATAATAATAACAACCAATGATTTATTTCTTAAACTTATGTATTTTTTTAAGTCTTAAAATTGACTGTACATGTGCTAACATCATATAACATTTATTTAGATGTGTGTTCTGTTAAATGTAGATAGACAACTGGCTAATCAATGAATGATTATCTCTTTTGTTGTCTTCATTATCCTTTCTTTTTTTTTTTTTTTTTGTCATCACAATATTCCAATCAGTGAAGACATAGAAACGACAATAGATCCAATTGCTCTGTCCACAAGAGACTTGAATCCAATAGAAGTCCTAATTGAACAACACAATACTATATGATATATCATTAATATAGTTATACGGGTTTCATTCCAAGAACAGCTTTTATTTATTTATTTATTTTTTTAAATGTAGACTTCTGCATACTTCTGTATCTATGCAACAAGTTGATCTCTAGACACATTGGTAGATAAGATAGAACATGAGGAGGCAATCCAGCATTGCCAAGTAGGAACGAGGTGTTCAAACAAACAGAGGTGATAGATGATATCAATGTAAACAACTTCCGGAATACATAAGATTTGTCAGGATTACAAATCGCCATTATCCAAACAAAAGTCCCTGCCTACTTCCTGTCTGAGTGTAAAAGAATGATCTCTCAGGTTGTTTCTTTGGCAAGCCACAGTGTCTTTTCTTATTTCTGCCTGAGAGAGATAAATGAATAAAAAAAGAAACGACACTAGCCCAAAATAAAGTGATTTAGAGGTACATAGTGTGATGGTTATTATTGGAGGAAATGGACATGATGACTGCAGTTCAAATCCTGGAAAAATGTTTCCATTTCACATTGCTCTAATACCATTGGGAAAAGTATGAATCTAACTATTCTCCCTCCAACAATGAGTAAATAGTATGACAGACTGGAATATTTAACCTTGGCAACCAGGCTAGGAGTATGAAAAAGTAATTCAAAGCTGTTAAGCTCCACTTAAGAAATTGATCATGTGCTACATCCTACTTTTGTAGAGGGGTTGGTGAATATACATAAAGTGATTTGGTTTGGTTTGTTTTAATGGCATATCAACCTTCATGAGCAATTTAATACTAAAAACATCCTTGTAGAAGAACAGTAGTGGTACTATATAGCCAATTGCTGGGAAGTGAAGGAGTTCATTCCTTTTCCAAGTGTATTAATCTAAAAGTAAACATAATAGTGCGAGTGGGGTTTAAACTCGATTACTACAATGTTGCAATCCTGCATGTTAACGGACTCCCTCCTGATAAAGTTATTTGGAGATTAATATGTTAGTAAACATAGTGGAAGTGGGGAAATATATTGTCTGATCATTATTTTTTTTTCTTGTGGTACATAAAATAATAGTATCAATGTCAACACTGTTTTCTCTTGAGATGGGTCAGAAGCTGAAGTAATTAGTAGACAACAGTTAATTAACTGATCGATTTTAACAGCATGTCAACCTGCCTAGGGTTATTTTATGTCAAGAGGTCAGGAATCATGTTCATATTTACACTTTTTCAGTAGTTGTTTTTAAAAAATTCTTTTTTTGTACATGGTCCTATCAAGTAGGAATAATTCTTAAACAGACCTATTTGACCCAGAGTTGGGACCCTAACAAGTCAGAGTGAACCTGGGAGTAATGTCAATGAAGGGTCAGATGGAATTTAGTGTCATGCCCAGGACACCTTTTGTGAAAAGAGGTGTATCTCTTCTCAGGGGATACAAGGTATTTTAAAGCCTGTCAACATGTTGGAGTAAAAAAGACGAAGATTTATCAAAATTGTTAAAAATTTATCTTTTCTGATAATGGAAAGAATAGGATTATTATATCTTTTCTAGAAATTTCTTCATTTACTTACTATTTTGACTGACTAATTGATTTTAATGACATGTCAACCTGTTTAGGGTGATTTTATGCTGAGAGGTTAGGGAATCGCATTCATTGTACATTTATATCTACATTTTTGCGTAGTTGCTTTTTCCGAGTTTCAAATAATTACACTTGGTTAGATTTTAAAAGAAAAATGTTCTTTCATTCAATTTTCCATAAAGAATTGGATTATGATCTTGAAAATTTGGCAGAGGTTCAGAGCCCTTAATAACTTTTTGGGGATTTTTCTTTTACTTACTCTATTGTATGAACCATAAGAGTTGAGGCAACTTTTCTGTTTGGTATTTTATAAAAACCTTAGCAATGGTAATATTACTGTGAATTTTGTATTGGTTCAAAAATATTTTTCCTTTTTCTCTACCAAAGAAATGGTTGAACACAAAAAACAGAACAATTCTAACTTTTTTTTTCTTCATGACCACAAACATTGCAATTTTGGCACAAATAAATATTGGTAACAATAATTCCTGGTTCTCTACATTTTTTTTCTCCACAGAAATTTTCTCTCCTTTTTCTCCTCTCTCACTCCTCTTTGTTCTTCTCTCATAATCTTTCTCTCCTTTTTGTTCCTCTCTCTTGTACCTATTCCTCTCTCTCTCTCGTTCCTCTTAATCTGACAACTGATTCCAACTTTTTAGGAGGAATTGAATGATTCTAATTTGTATTTCATTGCTACCTCTATTAAATCTGGATATCTGCATGAATAAAAAAAAATGATGTTCACAATGAATGCAGGCCTCAAAAATTATCATTCAGTTGCAAACTGGACTGGATATTACTTTATTCTCCAAATCTAAGTGCATTGCTCTGATGAAAACCTCATTATGATGTGCCATTTTTGTAGCACACATACACACACAATGAGAATTTTAGCAATATACAGATTACTCCAAACACAACCCATTTCCTCAACTAAATTATAACCAATCAATTATTTTTTTCATTGGTCGTATCTTTTAGATTGGGATCAGCTAGTACATATTTTATAGCCAGTATTCTCTCTGAAAAAGCAATGCAATTAGTATTAGTGTAAAAATAAATAAATTAGAATACCAAGCATCAGTACTATCTACTGTTGCCAAATAAACTCCTGTGACAGTTTAATGTGTCTCCTCATAATTAATCAATTAAAAAAAAGACATTTGCTTCACTAAGAGTTATTGGTACATTAATATTGTTGCAATGTACTGAACTTGGCAGAAGTGTACGGCACCTAGTGAGAATAAAACTTACAAGCAATGGTGTGCTCACCTAGCTGATATGCACATTTTTATGGCATGTATCTACCAACCTCTATGCATGAGCAGGATGCGACACAAGGTCAATTTTTAGGGTGGAGTTTAATAGGTTTGAATTCAAAGTTTTCCTTCTCATTTTCAATGCACAATTTATAATTTTAAGAGTCGATTTATGGCCACGCATTTTTGGAGTCAGTCTTTTTCCAGCAATCATATAGTTTCAATTAACTAATGCTATTCCTAATAACTTTCATACAGCTATATGGTCTTAAATATTCCTATCTAATACTAATCATTTGCACACAATTATGTTCTTAAGTATTTCAAGCAATCATATGGCTACAATTTACTACTAATAATAACTATTCTTTGTGAACAGTTATGACTTCAAGTAACAATTCTCAATACAAAATTTGCACACATTTATATGATTTAAACTATCCATATTAAATTATATGGCTTTGAGTAACTACTGCTATTTAATAATCATAATAATCACTTGTTTGCATACAGTTATGTTTTCAAGTATTCCTATCTAATACTAATAATTTTCAAACAGACTATTTTGACTTGTAGATTTGATTCTAACAGGTAATGCTACTCCAGGTCAGAGTGGACCTGAGAGTAATAACAACAAAAGGGTCACGCCACACTTCCCATACATCCAGAACTGGAGCGTCACTACAAGATGTATTCTAATTTCCTACCAAATACACCCTCTTTTTTGTGTGTATGTGAGGAGGTGAACCCTCCACAGGGAGACAGTGTATTCTAAACTCTGCCAAAAACGGTGATATTTAATCATGTCTTTTTAAAATGAACAGTGACAATATCTGTAATCATTGTCTTGGCAGACATTATATCTGAGAATGGTTCATATACTTAATAATCCAATTTATTTTTCTTCATCAAAAATAATCCACACTTAATATACTTGGCAGTAGAACTGGACAGTCTCCTCTTCATACAAAGAAATTGAGAAAATGAATTAGTTTTGTTTTGAAAGGATTATTGCACAGCAACAAAATTTTACAAGACAGAAGCAAGCAGAAGTAAAAATCCACTTTCAATTATAATTAAACATTGGGAGGGTAACTTTTTACAGTTTTTCTTTCTTTTAAGCAATCTTTTGTTTACAGAATCTATTTTGTATTTTTAGTTTTAAAAACTTTCAGAAGGGTGAAATAGGATTGGAGGAATTTAAAAAAAAAAAAAAAAAAAAAACTTTCCAGCTTTGCCCAAGTTTGAACCTTTTAACTCAAATAGGATTTACAATGAACAGAAGATGAGAAAAAGTCTAAAAAAAGTAGAAGGAAAAGTTTTTTTTCTTTATTCTCTTGAGACAAGAAAAAT
Source organism: Doryteuthis pealeii (assembly GCA_023376005.1). NCBI lineage: Eukaryota > Metazoa > Mollusca > Cephalopoda > Myopsida > Loliginidae > Doryteuthis > Doryteuthis pealeii. Next base: position 100,439,604 of record CM042138.1, on the reverse strand, counting down.
GTTCAAAGAGCCTGAATTCCTAAAAAAATACATAGAAAAATAGACTTTTACCCAACCCATTTGCCACAGGTAGGATATGACTCAAGGTCATAAGTATAGGGCATCTAGTGAATACTGAACTCATTTTTCAGTAGTAATGGATTTTTAAACTAGCTTACTAACCATTACAATACAATGAGACACCACAAATACATAGAAATGTATGTGGATACTAAACTAAGGTTGTTTTCTACTTGTTTTTTCTATAAAATAGAAAAAAATACAATTTAATTTTTTTAAATTAATTCTTTTCTCATTCTTGCAACAAATAGTTAAGTACGAGGGGGAGTCAAAAAGTAATGCCATTTTGTTTAGGACATGTATAATTACCAACATAGGAACATGTATCATATATCAAAATGAAGCTGGTCCTGCGGATTACATCCCTACTTCTCCACAGTCACCATTTCCACCTTTGAATGAAATCTTGTATCCTGGCCCCATGAAATTCTGTTGACTGTTCTTTGAGTCACTTCTTCACTACAGATTTCACTTCCTCATCAGTGGAATAATATTTGCCTCTCAAACCCTCTTTAATGGGGCTAAAGAGATGATAATCTGAAGGCACTTAATCTGGTGAGTATAGCAGATGTGGTAAAGTTGTCCACCCAAATGAGGCAATTTTCACTCTTGTCCTGATGCTTGTGTGTGGTCAAGCGTTATCATGCAGGAGGATATTGTCAATTGTCAAGTTGGGTATTACTCATGGATTCTTGCTCTGAGCTTTGTTAGGGTCTCAATGTAGGCCTTAAGTTTATAAAAATACTTTACATGAAATAAAAAAAATGGCATTACTTTTTGGCTAAACCATGTATAAGCAGAGTTACAAATGTGCTAATTGAGAACATGATAAAATTAAAGAATTTTCTTTTGGTAGATTTAAAGAAAATTCTAAAGCTTCCATAATTCAGTTAAAAAAGAAAATCTTTATTTCCAAAAGATGTGGATACTTGAAACCTTCTGTGAAATCTCCATGGATATCTAAATGTTATCCAAGAGTTTATGTCAGTGATGATTTTCAAATAAGGTAGGATTCAGTAAATACATGTTCTATGATTTGAGCCAAGTGTGCCTCATTTAGGCCTTGCACAAGAATCAGATTAAAACCCTGACCATAGGGCAGGTTTTCTGCTAATTTTGATGATAGAGAAAAGAGAATAATAATAATATACAGACTTTTAAATAGTGTCTTCTCTATTTATAAATGTATCTCCGATTTAATAGAAAAAATATATCATTGATTTATATACAAGATCATGAAACACTTCCTTGTGAAAAATATTCTTGTTGAGTTGATGGATACAATTAAATCTCTTAATACTTAAATCATAAAAGACTTGTCTATTCATTGCATAATTATTCAGTCATCCAAATACATAATTACTTTCATTAATTTTATTCACATGAAATATAAAAGACAAAATCCAATAAATTCTTTAAATATCATCATGTATAAGTCTATCATGTATTTTCAAAGCCAAGTGTTGCTCTTAGTCCCACCCATGTATAAGTTGACCTCGTGTATAGGTCGACCCTTATTTTATGGTAGGAAATCATTAATTCATTAACTCACCTATTGTTTCTCTGAATGCTTAAGATGAGGCTTGATGATTAGTATTATCTGCATTATTCGGACTATTGTCCCCATCTTCATTGTTATTTGTACAACGTTTCGGCTGATATGCCCTCCGGCCTTCTTCAGGTATTTCTTGTTGGACTCGGGAACCTTCTTTTCAAACTCGGGAACTTTCTTGTCCTAATCGATAGCCATCCCAGAGCTTCAAACTTAACCCTTTATTTAGTCCACGGGGGTATCCTGTTCTCATTCCGCTAACCATAGCTGGGGTAGGAGTTGTGTTAATTATTTTTCTATGTTACTGTCTCTACTCAGGATTGAACCTGAAATCCAGAGATAACTGTCACTTAGAACTGTTTTAACCTAACTACCTTATCCACTAGGTCTTGGACAATTGAGTGTGAATTTTGGGAACTTATAAACCTAATTCATTGTTATGTATGATTTTTTTTACCTAGACTTATATTGTTTTTTTTTTTTTTTTTGTTTTTTTTTCAATCTGATCTAGCCTTCTTAATTATGGGTTCCCATATTGTATTCATTTCTATGCTAGGTCTACTTAACAGCCCAGTACAGCCTATCATATGTGCTGATTCTTTGAGGTGTCTTCTCTTCCAATATTCTTCTCTATCTATTATTCTAACTTCATCCCATAAGGGCAGATTGTTTCCCTTTTCATTCCATATATGGTTAGCCATACCCGACTTTTCGATTTCTCCTCGGACCACTTTTACGATGTTTTGTAGTCTTACTTTCAGTGGACAGCATGTTTCACCTTTGTAATCTTTGCCACAGCTGCATGGGATGGAATACACACAATTTCTGGTCATGTTGTATTCTGGTGAGGGCTTGACTCAAATGAGTCAAGGTTCCCAAGTCGGAAAAGAAGGTTCCCGAGTCCGACAAGAAATACCTGAAAAAGGCCGCAGGGCATATCGTCCGAAACGTTGTACAAATAACAATGAAGATGGGGACAATAGTCCGAATAATGCAGATAATACTGACCTATTGTGTTTGAATACCATATACACACATTCAATATGTCAATCTTGTGTATAGGTCAAACCTTGATTTATTTTGTAAAATAATTATGAAATAAAATTGTCAAAAATTTTCGGAAAGGTCAACTTTTCAAGAAAAACTGAAGCAGAGAAGCTAAGACATTTACACACAGACAGAAAAGACAATGTCACATTTCTGTCGACTAAATGAGGAGAGGGGAGGGAAACAATGTCACCTTTCCTCAAACTAAGGCAACTAGAACATTGACTTCACTTTTCCTTAATTGATACAGAAAAGGTTTAAGTAAGGATTGTAAAAGAAGGTGATTGCAATTTTAAATATTGATTAGTTGTTGTTCTCGTAAAAGAATCTACCTTTGATTATACTTTACAGAGTAAATAAACAAAATCTTTTTTCTGTAGGAAAAAATCAATAAAATAAATCAGTTTTGGCTTTGCCAGGTGCTCTCTACCTCATAGCTCAATGACAATATTCATTTACTCCTATTTTCTCTATAGACTTGTTTTATGCAGAAAAGAAATCTTGTCAGGTGTAACACTTGACAAGAAACAAGTGAATTCTTTCCTGCTTCAATTTACAACTCTTGCAAGCAATAAATCCATTAATTCCATAAAAAGATTTAAAAAATAATTAAATAATACAATTCTGATTGAGGATTATTTCAAAGCAAATAAATATCAAAGAAGCAAATAAAAGTTTGTAGTTGGAGAAGGAAAGAATTAAAGTTAACTTTTATTATAGAATTTCATTGTTGGAGTTCAATAGTGGCTAACTACATTAATTTACAATTAGTTTCTTTACCAAATTCACCTTTGATTTTCAGTTCCTTGTAGCAATATAGAAAAAGATGAAACCAAGTAAAATTAACTACTGCATCATTCAAAGAGTAGATGAAGAGGCAGTGATGATTTTCAAATAAGGTAGGATTCAGTAAATACATGTTCTATGATTTGAGCCAAGTGTGCCTCATTTAGGCCTTGCACAAGAATCAGATGAAAACCCTGACCATAGGGCATGTTTTCTGCTAATTTTGATGATAGAGAAAAGAGAATAATAATAATATACAGACTTTTAAATAGTTTCTTCTCTATTTATAAATGTATCTCTGATTTAATAGAAAAAATATATCATTAATTTATATACAAGATCATGAAACACTTCCTTGTGAAAAATATTCTTGTTGAGTTGATGGATACAATTAAATCTCTTAATACTTAAATCATAAAAGACTTGTCTATTCATTGCATAATTATTCAGTCATCCAAATACATAATTACTTTCATTAATTTTATTCACATGAAATATAAAAGACAAAATCCAATAAATTCTTTAAATATCAATAGAGATATATCATCGTGTATAAGTCTATCATGTATTTTCAAAGCCTAGTGTTGCTCTTAGTCCCACCCACCATGTTTGATTACACACTCATGTATAAGTTGACCTTGTGTATAGGCCAACCCTTGTTTTATGGTCAGGAAATCATTAATTCATTAGTCACCTATTGTTTCTCTGAATGTTTGAGATGAGGCTTGATGATTAGTATTATCTGCATTATTTGTTGGAGAAGGAAAGAATTAAAGTTAACTTTTATTATAGAATTTCATTGTTGCAGTTCAATAGTGGGTAACTACATTAATTTACAATTAGTTTCTTTAACCAAATTCACCTTTGATTTTCAGTTCCTTGTAGCAATATAGAATTATGATGGAACCAAGTAAAATTAACCATTGCATTATTCAAAGAGTAGATGAAGAGGCACTCATGGCATAATGGTTATTGTCATGGGAAATGGAAATAGGCACTAGACTGGTTACCTTTATCAAGGTGAGCCAACAGCACAGACTCATTTGACTCTCTTGTCATCTGTCTATCAACCATCTCTGTTGCAAGTCCTCTAGACAGAATAGTTTCTGCACAGAGTAAGTTTTTTTCTGGTCAGTCAACACTGGTGTGTCTATGTATAGAAGTCCATAGGAGAATACCACTTTTGAGATTGTCCTTACTTTTCTAGCAGTGTCACTAGCATGACATTTATCCCACTTAGATATTTTGTCTGACAGGAGGTAAGTGGCCATGCAACTGTTTTTCGTCAGGTGCTGCTTCTAGGATTTGTTCAAAACAGCATACAGTACATTTGTTTAGTTCCTATCAAGCTTTTTAACCAAGCATTTTGTTAGAGTCAAAGTGGCAGCCATGCAGTAGTATTGACACACCTACAGCTTGAAAGTATTTCTATCATATGGTCAATAACTTGTCAATAGCAGTCCATGTTTTATCTATGCATATGTTGGCAATCACTTTACCAATAGTATAAGCACAAAGGGCTGGGTTAGCTCAGTCGGTAGAGCTTTCAGCTAGAAACCACAAGGTTCCTAGTTCAATACAAGCCCTCGCCAACTCAGCGTATGAGTAGAACAGGGATCTGTGCAGTAAAGTACGGAGCTGACGGTAGGTGTGGTACTCCACCTCATACAAAAAAAAAATCTCCTTGGTCTAGCACTAGTGAAAAGGATACACTCCCTGCTGATTGGCTGATACCGACTTTAGGCCACCCCGGCGACTTATTAGCACAAAGTGAAACGTAGACAACCTCATGCAGGATTTGAACTCGGGTTGCTGATTCCATTTCATATGATGACAGCCATCACATTAACCATGCCTACAGGTTGGGATCAGAATATGGTGTCTGTGTCAATATTTCAGCCATGTTCTTATCTTCAGGCAGAGTGCAGCCAAATGATTAGGTGCCTGATCCTGAGGATTCCAATCCCAGTGCAACACCTCCTTACAAAAGGGGAATGTCTTTATGGCATTGGTTACAGGGACCAGGCAATTTTATCATCAGTTACCTCTATGTGTATAGGCTGACATTTAACTGAGTATATTTTGAATAACAATTCAGTAAGAATATAGTTAAATACCAACATAAACATCAGTATAATAGAGGAAAACAAGGGAGATAATTGTAGTGATATATGTAAGATCTGAAAATTTTCTTAATGTAATTTAATTCCTCCCATGGAACAAGGCATATAGGCATAGACTTTGGAAAACCCAGGGCACTTCTGGTTAGGGGACCACTCAAATTGCCTCAGCATTGAAATTAGGTAAATGAGAAATAGATAAAATTTGGGGGACATCTAGTAGTCAGATTTTGAACTTCTCCATTTCTGGGGTATCTCACCTAAACCTACATTGTCTTTATACATTATATCTATTTATTTATTTTTTTCAATAAAAAAACTAATCCAATATTCATTACAAATTTAACTCGGTAGAGCATCCACCTAGGAATTACAAGGTCCCAGATATGATAGCAGCCTTCATTCCACCTCAGATGCAAAAACACTCTCACTTGTAAAGCACTAGTGAAAAGGGGATAGACTCCCTTGCTGTCTGGCTTATACTGACAATAGGCCACTCTACCAATTTACTACTACAATAAAGGAGGTCTGGGTGCCCCTTTGGCTATAAGGACCAGGCCAATTGCTCCGTTTGCCCCATTACAAATCTGGCTTAGCATATAAGACAATTGTTATCTATATTCTGAATATAGGATTTCCTCATTGAATTTCTGTTGCGTGTAAATTTTTATGAAAGTGTTGTTGCTGGTCTGACACCTACTTTTATCCAATTTTTAACCAGGCTTGAGAGTAGCTATGGCAACTCCGAAAAAGTGGCATTTTTTGGTTTGTTTTCTTGTTTTTTTTGTTATTTTTGTCAGAGTAACATCTTGGATTGCCTTACAAAGTTAACATTTTCCTACTACCCTGCTTTTTACCAAGGATAGGATAGAGATGGTTTCATGCCTTTCCCCCAAGAGCATTCGTGTATTAATATATAGATAATTTTTACATAATCTTTAGCAGATTATTATTCACTGGCCTTGGTGAATTGATTTTTTATTGCTAATCATAAGATTCTTTGTTCAATGCCTTTAAGTGTGATTCATTGTCATTTTTTCAGAGAAAGAAAACCCATTTCAAATCAATATAAAATTTCAATTGTAAAATGTTCATGGTATTAAGAACATAAAAACAATTCATGCCATTTCCTTTCATTGCATATACTTATTAAAAAAAAACTTTAAAAAAAAAAAAAAATAAAATGCTTTTAAGATTTTCCCATGCTGAATGTTGGCATAATCAAAACATTTATCTCACTTTTGTGCAATATACACATTATACACAGATATATACAGATATATATATTACACACATTATACACAGATATACACACATTATACACATATATACAGATATTACACATACACACATTATACACATATATACAGATATTATACACATATACAGATATTACACACAGATATATACAGATATACACATTATACACAGATATATACAGATATTACACATATATATACATATACACATTATACACATATACAGATATATACAGATATACACATTATACACAGATATATACATATATTACAATACACACATTATACACATATACACATACACACATTATACACAGAATATACAGATATTACACATACACAGATATATACAGATATTACACATACACACATTATACACAGATATATACAGATTACACATACACACATTATACACATATATACACATATTACACATATATACACATTATACACATATATACATACACATTATATACATATATTACACATATACACATTATATACATATATTACACATTATACACAGGTATATACATATATTACACATTATACACAGGTATATACATATATACACATATACACATATATACAATATTACACATTATACACACATATTACACATACACACATTATACACAGATACATATATTACATATACACACATACACACACATTACACACATTATACACACATATACATATATTACACATACACATTATACACACATATTACATATATTACACACATTACACATATATACATATTACATACACACATTATACCACATATATACATATATACACATACACACATTATACACACATATATACATATATTACACATACACACATTATACACACATATATACATATATTACACATACACACATTATACACACATATATACATATATTACACATACACATATACACATATATTACACATTATACACATATACACATATATACATATATTACACATACACACATTATACACACGTATATACATATATTACACATACACACATTATACACACATATATACATATATTACACATACACACATTATACACACATATATACATATATTACACATACCCACATTATACACACATATATACATATATACACATACACATTATACACACATATATTACACATACCCACATTATACACACGTATATACATATATTACACATACACACATTATACACACATATATACATATATACACATACATACACACACATATTACACATACCCACATTATACACACATATATACATATATTACACATACACACACACATTATACACACATATATACATATATTACACATACACACATTATACACACATATATACATATATTACCACATACACACATTATACACACATATATACATATATTACACATACACACATTATACACACATATATACATATATTACACATACACACATATATACATATATTACACATACACACATTATACACACATACATACATATATTTACACATACACACATATATACATACATATATTACACATACACACATTATACATACACACATTATACATACATATTACATATACACACACACATTTATATTACACATACACACATTTTATATATATATATATATATTCCCATACATATTATTCACACATTCCCATGCACATATTAGACAGATATTACACATCAGTAAAGCACCAAGTCCACAGAGTAATGATAAAAGAAACATATAATTTCCACCAAAAATATATTTTTTGTAATCACTTTTCTTGTGAATGCATTTAGCACAGGGGTGAATATTGATGTCATTGATTGTAAATTATACATTGAACATTTCAGATCAACACTCAGACTGTACAAATATTTATCCAACCTCAGATACATGTGTATATACAATGAATACTCAGGAATAAAATTATTATCTTTAATGATATCTCAACCATAATACCTTTTCCTTTCATTCATATATATATATATATAATGAGGGGAAATACAAACATAAATTCCAAAAGAAATTTATGTATGAATAAAATAGAACACAATTACTTAAATAAATAGAAAATAACAAAAATATAATAAAGACCAACAATAAAAATAAATATACCAATTATTACTAATAACACTAATAATAACTAGTAAAAAATTCCTGAGAAAGAAAACAAATAAAAATAGAAAAACAATGTAAACATAAAAGAGCAGATCAGAGTAACCTTTGAATAAAACCCCTCACAAAGGAGACATATATTCCCAGATTTCAACAGATTTAGTCTCTAGAGATCAGAAAATCCTGTTCATTGTATGTTCATATTTACATTTTTTTGTAATTGTTTCTTAAGAGCATTTTATTTTTCTTCTTTTATCAGATATGAATAATTTTGAAACAGCTCTATTAAACCAATAAATGGAATCCTAACAGGTACAACCACTCCGGTTCAGAGTGGACATGGGAATAATACCAATAAAGTGGTACTCCACATTCACTAGATCTGTAGAACTGGAGCCTCACCATCAGGTGTAGTTTAGTGTCATACTCAGGATACCTTCCAAGAGGGTGCTCAGAAAATAAAGATTTCTATTTATTTCCACAAAAAAATACAACAGATACAAGGATAAAAATAACACTATTGGATATAATGACTTTTCAGCTATAAAACACCATTTTTTCCCACCTTCAGCACTCTGAAAAGTATATATATATATATATATATATATATATCAAACATCTGTAGAGGATTTCTGCAGATATGTGACCCTGGGATAAGACAACTGTAGGTACAACAGAAACTTAAAGTGACAGTCAGAAGGTCATAGGTCATTCTCTTCCATAGAAAACTTCATTGCTTTGGCTCTATGGAATTTCATTGATCGAACTGAATTTAACGAGTGATAAATAATATTGGATTCAGAATTTTGCATGAATGACAATAGTATTGTATTATGTAGGTATTATGTGATAACACAAAATATTAACGGCAAAAAAAGATTTTTTAAATTATCCTAATAAAAAAATGTGAAAACAGACAAAAATAATATTCACACTGGGACTGAGGCTTTTAAAGTGCATTTGTTGAGGTTAAATCACAGTTGCGTGAAACTCAATAACTGCCTTTATATATATAATATATATATATATATATATATATATATATATATATACACACCGGCCAGGTTAATTCAGTCGGTAGTGTAGAGCGTTCGGCTAGAAACCACAAGGTTCCTAGTTTGATACCGGTCCTCGCCAACTCAGCGTATGAGTAGCACAGGGTAAAGTGCGGTAAAGTAAGGAGCTGATGGTAGGTGTGGTGCTCCACCTCAGATGCTAAAACAATTTCCTTGGTCTAGCGCTATTGAAAAGGAGATAGACTCCCTCACTGACACCGACTTTAGGCCGCCTCGTCGACTTACTTTATATATATATATATATATATAGTCTTTGGGTTCTATATAAGTGATTTTACCTTGGTTATAGGTGAATGAATATACATTGAATATATATATATATATATATATATATATATATAGTCTTTGGGTTCTATATAAGTGATTTTACCTTGGTTATAGGTGAATGAATATGCATTGAATATATATATATATATATATATATATATATATATATGAATATCACATGTAAAGAGAGATAGGTTTAGGGATTTAGTTAAATTCAAATAGTCAGTTGGAATCCATACTGAATGAGAAGCAGTTTGGCATTTAGACCTCACCTAAAAAAAAAAAAAAAAAAGAAATCAGTGTCTAAGCCCTAAAGGTGTGGCTGCCGAAAGAAAATAGTTCTCATGTTTTAGGTCAACATGATCTGGTCATGTTTACTCCTCTATGCCCTTTCACAAAGGTCACGATTTGGTCAAACCTCCCAAAATACCACTACCCTGCCCCAGGTAGTAAAGACTGTGTTGAAGTGAGTGAGTATGCTGTTGAAGTGACCAGCTAAGTCTGAGGAAATTTGACATGAACCAACTAGTATATATGGCACTCAGGAATATTCCATATTTGCATATGGGTGATACCATTCCCTGAGTCCTGATTGGCTGCCGACTTTAGTGGGGCTATGGTACTTAGATAAATAAAACACCATTCTGTACTATGCTTGTGGCAATGCAGGATCCATATTTGAGTTACGACTTGCTTGCTACCTTTGTCTTCCAATTTGACATTAATTGGCCTTCTATAGACTGAAACCTTCTTTTGGCTTCAAAGATCTCTACTATTCTTACCTTTCTGTTATAACCAATTGCTTAGCCCACTATGCCAATGAGGTAAACATATTTCTTTTTTTACACAAAATATATGTACATAATTAGGTTTTTCGTTGAAATGTAAATTTACCATCTAATTGAATTATTCCCTTTTTGTGTGTAAAGTAGAGGCTTTCATTGTTTCCATGGATTTTCTAGGCTTGCATGAAAATTGATTATTTGTAAATTCAATAATAAGTTTCTGCCTTAGATTATAAGAAATTTGTGGCTCTCATAAATGTGAATGTTTTCCTCCATTCACACATTTACCATATTTCCTCTCACACCTGTTCAGTGGAATTCTGTGTGAATTCTTTGCTTTGTGATATTTTGTTTCAGAATGGTTGTAAAATTGTTAGAATTTCTGTTTGTAATATTTTGTATCCGCACACTCAAGCTGACCACTTATACCAATTGTTTTTTGTTTAATTGCAATTTTCACAACTGCAATACATTTTTGAGAGTAAATAAAAAGTTTACAGAACTGTATACTGTAGAATAAATATCATACTGGTAAAAGAATCTTAATTACCATTGAATTGGTAATACAAGGCAACAAGGAAGCCATAACTCAATACAGATCTTACCTTGTTGCAAGCCTACTGCAGAATGCCAGAATATTTATGAAGCATCATAACACCACAGAAACCAAGCAGTCAATCAGCACTCAAGGAATGGAATCACCCAAATGCATGAATGGAGTATTCCTGAGTTCCATAAATACCAGCTGTTTTAGGCACCAGTTCAGTAGTGCTTTGTTGTTGTTGTTCAAACCAACAGCATACTAGCTCACTTCAATATACTCAGCTCGCAACACAGCTGGATGCTAATCACTCCACCAATCAGCACTCAAGGAATGGAATCACCCAAATGCATGAATGGAGTATTCCTGAGTTCCATAAATACAGCTGTTTTAGGCACCAGTTCAGTAGTGCTCAGTTGTTGTTGTTCAACCAACAGCATACTAGCTCACTTCAATATACTCAGCTCGCAACACAGCTGGATGCTAATCACTCCACCAATCAGCACTCAAGGAATGGAATCACCCAAATGCATGAATGGAGTATTCCTGAGTTCATAAATTCCAGCTGTTTTAGGCACCAGTTCAGTAGTGCTCAGTTGTTGTTGTTCAAACCAACAGCATACTAGCTCACTTCAATATACTCAGCTCGCAACACAGCTGGATGCTAATCACTCCACCAATCAGCACTCAAGGAATGGAATCACCCAAATGCATGAATGGAGTATTCCTGAGTTCCATAAATACCAGCTGTTTTAGGCACCAGTTCAGTAGTGCTTTGTTGTTGTTGTTCAAACCAACCGCCTACTAACTCACTTCAACATACTCAGCTCACACCACAGCTGGATGCTAATCACTCCACAAATTTCTACAAGGTATTTAATGTCAAATCCATTCTTGTAGAAGAACTGTAGTGGTACTATTTGACCCATGGGTGAGGGTGTTTCATATGTATTCCAGAGTTCTATAAATGCATGCTGTGTGTCACTTTTCTTAAACATAAGAATGGGCTAGCATGATTACACAAGGGTGACTGTGAAATGACTTTGTTAATAAGTTTCTCCTCTCTGAATGACATTGAAGGTTTTACCCCTATAATAACAGTGGGTATTGGTATATAACCAACACTATTGTTCTTATAATGCTTTAGTGCATCCATGGATACACTAACAATGAACATTTGATTAAGAAAGACAAACATCTTGCATGAACAATAAACATGAGTGTTTAATATATACAGCATGTAATAACATAATATATATAGGTCATTGATTCTGACCAGAGTTTACGTTTACATTATTTTGTATAATTTATGTGCATGAAAGACTAACAGACTACAGATAGTGTTTTTATAATAGTTCTTCATTTTCTACACCATACGACCATATTTTTGGATATAAGGTGTGCTCTAATTCCCCACCTGGATTTATAGACTAAGCGAGATCATATGGTCTATTCCTTAGCCAATCACTGGCCATACTGTGTGGCTGATACATTACTTAAGCACTGATTCTTTCACAGTATACTTGCGACCATTGACAAAGGAACTGAGGATTCTTTACCCGAGAGGATTACCAAAGGATTCATTATCGGAGGACTTTTTACCAAGGATCCAATTCCACTGTACAAGTGCTATTGCTTGAAGGCCAAAGGATGGCCCATAAAAACTTAACAAGCACTTTATCAGGTTGGAGTCAAAATAATAATTTCTTATTATCTTTACTAAGAACGTGGTGACACATTCCTACACCTATTTGAGCCTTGCAAAATCTTTTACTTTTAGTTCTAGATATCTTTTAGTGTTTCCACTGTCTGCTACAGTGTCCTGCTGCTAAATACTAACAGACTATTTTTCTTGGGGAAAAAATAAACAGTGGCTAGGTTGCTGGGTTTTTGCATGATAGGGGAGGGTGTAAAATAAACCTGTTGACCCACCAGCACAAAATGCCGAGTCATGGCAGCAGCCACAGTCCTAAACAGATAAACCAAACAATGTTTAGTAACATAAAGGGTTCTTCCACTTACGTTTGAAGGGTCATTATTTCCACCATGTGGCAGTAGGAATTATCTCATTGGAAAGAGATAAGGATAGGTGTTCACGCTAAAGTCATGATCTAAAAGAAGATGAGAAAACGGTCTAGTTTCTCATGTGACCAATGGTCATTAGATAAAATTGATTTGTAAAGAGATCAAAGAAGACACACCTCCAAATTAAGGTAACTCCTTGTTGCTGTAAACCCCTAAACAAAAAGACTGACTTCTTTTAAGACACACTGTAATAAATGTGGAAATATAAGACATAAAATGCATTTATCAACTTTTTTCCATCATCTTAAAGCAAAAACAATGATTGGCAGTTTGTCTAGAACCAAGTGACAACCTTTTGAGACTATTGATTATATCTGGCACTACAAACAGAATGCAATGCACAGTCCAACCATTGGCTATTTTCTTTTTTTCAGGGGTTGCCACAAAAGAAAAGAACCTGTATGCTTCACTCATAAGAGACTCATTCTGAAACTAATTCCTCCAGTTTTATCATGTTATCCCACATTGTTGGTGGTATGGCAGTAGAGATTGAACCATATTTGTCACATTTTCTTCATATTGCCTTATTAGGATGTGGCAGAAGTAATAAGGCAGATTGGTACTGTAAATGCAAGATAATTATCTCCCTTGTTTTGTCCGGCCATCCTATTGTGTGGGTACGGGCACCGTTTGACACCGGTAAAAGTCACGTGTTTGCGTGGCGCTGGATTTCGAATTTCATTTAGCAGCAGGATTTGAAGACGACAAGAAGGTAATTACGTGCTTGGAACTTTTCTTCCGCTTTTTCGATTTTAGTAGTTGTATTAGAGAAACTACATAGTCTATTTGTATACTATTGTAGTTTCATGTTGAAGACGTTCGTTGAAGACCGTTGCAAAACAGGAGGATAGTGACAACTCCCGTATTTACCCAAATAAAAGCGTCTTCAGCAGTCGACTCTGTCTTTATTCATTTCTTTGCTGGGTGTTGCCGTTACAGGTACATTATTAACTGTCCTATTACTTCTACTTCTGCCAGTATAGTTAATTATTAGATCAAGCTCCTCAAAAGCAAAAACACAAAATAGCATTTATATCCTAGGGATTTTAACATTAAGGTGGAGAGGAATGTTCATAGTTCCCACCAGTTATAATTCTTAATTACGAAGCAGCTAATAGGCTACTCAAGGTACCCTTTATTTATTAAAATAAATGTGCATGTGATTGTTTTTTTTGGTTTTTTTGTTTAATGGCATATCAACTTTCATGGGTTATTTAATGCCAAAACCATACTTGTAGAAGAACAGTAGTAGCAATATTTAACTTATAGCTGGAGGGGTGAGGAGATTCATATCTTTTCCAATGGTATTAGTCTAAAAGTGAATGTAATAGCTCAACTAGAGTATGAACTCAATTCCTCTGATGTCATAGTCCAGTGCTTTTGCCACTACATTACGAGGACTTCCACTGAAAGTACATGTAAGTGTAAATGCCTAGGAGTAGGTTAACTACTATAAACTAAAAGTCCAGTGTGAATAGAATAGAAAAACTAATAAAAATTAAATGTCAAGTTTTAGGAAATGGTTGATTGTGAAAACAGTTCCAACATGAGGCAAAGTTGTCCACAGGCTATGTTTGAGACCCAGTAAAAATGCTGACACATTTAAGTTATCACAAAAACAGCATATATAATATATATATATATATATATATTGGTTTGGAGGTTGATTTTGAAGGCTATCACAATGCAAGTGTTCTCGTGCTGCATGTGTACGTAAATGCATTCACGTACACATGCAACACGAGAATACAGTTATAAAAAATACCATCATTTTCAAAAGAAAATTTTTTTTTTATTTAACTAGAAATGCCATAAGACGACTTCAGTTCCAGTGATCTTCTGAAAAAGAGATTTTATCTTGAAAATTCAAGAATAAAATACAGGTTAACACACAACAGCACTGTTACCTTATTATTTTTTCTTTACACCTGCATTGTGATAGCCTTTAAAATCAACCTCCAAACCAATATATACACAATGCTTCAAGCAAATTATAAAACTCTCTTATACATATATATATATATATATATATATATATATATATAAATATGAGACACATTTTGTTGCTTTCAATATCAAATAGTGATAAACTGCACCAATTATCAAAATTAGCTAACTTCCAAAATTAAAATATTCAAGGGAAGTAATTTAACTTAAATATCGCAGAGTAATTTTGCCAATAGACAGCTAATCATCTATCTATATCTTTATTTAGAGAATAAAATTGGAAGAACGAAAACTGTAATTATTTAACAGCAGACAGACTGGAGAGTAGAGGATAATTGCAAATTTAGTTTTAGCAGCTTTTAGAGAGACAACTTGCTCACATTTCAGTCTATTGCGATGATTTATTGGACAACAAATTGTTTTTATGGCATAGATATTTACAGAAGCACATAAACTGCAACGGGAAAATTTGTTTCATTCATTCATAGTTGATTTGAAAAATAGGTTAGTGAAGCAAAGTGTTAACTTAGACAAAAATATCTTACAGAAAATCATTGCTTTCACAGCATTTTTGATAATCTATTGAATACAAAAACTTTCTTACTTATATCAACTGCTTGCATTACCTGTGATATCACAGGTATGATTTAATAAACAAATCTTTACAGACATTCATTCACTCTGTTGATTATATGTACTAGCAAATATATGCACCCTCCGGGTGCAAGTATTTAAGTTTTAATGTAATGAAATATCGTATTAAATTAGAAACGCTAATGAAACTAAATAAGAATGCAGATAAACAGATTTGAAACAGAGGAGGGTATAATCGAAAAATAGAAAAACTGAAATTTACTCTTCCATCACTCTCGTCTTTCATTGTTATTTTTTCAATGTTATTTTTCTTGTTAATGGATTTCATTTAAGATTCATTGAAGAGATTTTTGCTTATATTCATTAACAGTTAGAAATCAATAACACTGAGCACATATTTATTAAATTCGATTTTTTAATATCAATATGCAAATTAGCCTACCCGTTTACAAACCGCTATTTTGTTGTATATACAAATATAAATTAACAGTATTAATAATGTAAAACAATTTATCAATAATGAGGTTAAAATTAAAATAAAATCCATGTTGATAGTGATATAGTTTCGGTTACAGACAGAAAAACACACAATCTCCATTATAATAAGATATTTAGATACATATATAGATATATATAAAAGAAACATTCTGTATGTATGTAAAATGACAAAGTACATGTCCTTTTATAAAGGAAAATTGGTGGAGACCAGCAAAGACTGAAGTTCAATAAAATCCATACACTATTTTTGTCAGAGAAGCGATTTAAAAACTTTTTACCCCTCATTTTACAAAAAAAAAAAAGAAATTAAAATAAGTATATAAATAAATGATATGTTAAAAATTTAGAACAAATTAAAGGATAAAGATAAAAGCAAATAAAGAAAAAAATACAAACAAGAAGAATAATGAAAATAACTTAAAACCAAGAATATAGAAAGAGAAATAAAATGAAAACATATATACACAAATAATTTTTAAAAATCTCTACATAAACATTGGTAAGGGATATATTTTCAACTTTAAATCCCAGGCATCATAAGGTAGCTCTGTTAGTATATGATATCCCCCATCAGCCAGTACAGCCCAAACAATTCTTATGAAAAGTTAATTTTCTCCCAAATCATTATCGTGTCGCACTGACAGCAGGGATTTCCATGACTGACCACCCATCCTCATTGGTCCTGACAATTCCTCCTCACAATATCTAGTATCCATTGATGGTACCAGCCAGTCAGTGAGGGAGTCTATCCCCTTTTTACTAGTTCTAGACCAGGGAGATTGTCTTTGAGTCTAAAGTGGAGTGCCACATCTACCCTCAGTTCCACACTTTACTGCACAAATCCAAGCTGTGTTACTCGTGTGCTGAGTTGGCAAGTGCCAATATCAAACCCAGAACATTGAAGTTCAGAAGCAGATGCTCTACTGACTGAGCTAAACCGGCCCACTGGTATTTTTGGTTTAGAATAAAAATTAACTTTTAATATGAATTTGCTACAGGTATGTTTATCTATTGGGAACACTGTATATAGTGACAAATTCAGACAGGAAGGAAAAATAAGATAATCATGGCCTTATTTTAACATCAACTGCATTTGAAACTGGTAAGTTTTTATTTTTCTTATTGCTGCCCATTGACTTCACATTTACTCCTTGTTTGCCTTCTTTTGAACTAATGAACTAAATATTTCTAGTGGTAAAAATATCGATGGGTTAGCACTACATTTTCTGAACATGCTTCAATGTTCAGTTGTGTATTGAAAAAGACCCCCCCCCCAAAAAAAAAACAGGCAAAATAGTTCATAATCAGAATTAATACATCCATTTCTGACTAAGTAGAGCTGTTGGTTGGTTGGATTTTATGGCATGTCAAACCTTGTTGGATTATTTTATGCCAAAGACATTTTGTTTTATTCATTCTTGATGGGTATTCAAATATTTTTTAAATCAATCTTTTTTTTTAATTTTTAAAAATTAATTTTTTTAAACACATTTTTTTAAAAAAAACTCTTTTCTTTAACCCATAGATGGGACCCTAATAGATACTACACTCCGAGTCAAAGTGGATCTGGAGGTAAGGGCAATAAGGGGTACTCCACTCTCTCCAGAGCTCCAAAATTGGAACTTCTCCATTAGATTCAGTTTCACATCATACCCAGGACATGGTTATTACTTGTATCAGGTAAATGCATTGCTAATGGTTTTATTATAGAAATCCATTTTAAATAAGGAAATAAGGTGAACAACTCTTGTAAAAATAAAAATAATCATAAAAAAAAATTTCCTGCTTGATACTGTTTTTATTTTATGCTTTCAAGAAAGAAAATCAGAACCAGAGTATTTTCTTACAGATATATATATATATTACACCTGGAAAGGTGAGTGAATCTAAGAAACATGAAGGTTTTTAGTGTAATCAGTAGCGAATTCGATACTCACTAGGTGCATTGTACTTAATGGTAAGCAAGCTAGTCTTACGAAGTGCTCTGTACTTCCAAAATTGTCCCACAATATATTAAGTTTGGTAAATTTTTATATTCCTGATCTTTCAACAGGTCATATTGATACAAGGACTTTTTAACAGAGAGCCACACACAAACCGAAGCTCATGTGGTGACCAGTGTAAAAAGTGTTTGATCTCTTTGGCTTTCCCCTTTTGGGGTGCATGGATAATAAACTTAGCTCTGCCTGGTGGGATGACCCCCAGAGACCACGTGATTAATTTTACTTTACTAACTGGTTGAGAAGCCAAAGCCTCTGGACATCAGATAAGTATAGGTTAAGTTTGGCAAATGTTGATAAGACTGTTTTGTTCACTATATAATGATCAGACCAATTTCTTGTTTGATATCTGTCTATGTCATTTTTTATGCAAATAAATATGAATTAAAAAATTACAAAAATAAGAATAAAAAAAAATGGTTACATAATTTTTGATAAAAGAATCATTTTTACACAGGAAATTACATTAAATTAATTCCCCCCTTTTTAGGACTAGAATATTAGTAAATAAATGAATTGGGGGGAAACCAATCTTTTCATGATTCTATAACATCCTCTCAGCTTCACTTGAAGTAAAAAAAAAAAATATAATTGCTAGGTAATGTCAAAAGCTTTCAATCTGTCTTTTATGCACTGAAAATAGGTATTGTCTTTTTTTTTCAAGGTAAGAAAAGAGAAAAGCATTTTTGTAAAGATTATATCATCATATTATAAAAGTATCATCATATTGTAGTTATGTATTCTACCCTAAAGAAAGCATTCATTTTTTTTTAAATACAGAAAAAAGATGATTCTTTACAGAATTACCAAAGGTGCCAAAAAGATTTTCTGACCCATTAATCCAGCTCACTCCAAATGGCCAGAAAAGTACTAACCATTACTTTATATGCAATACCAAAAAACCTTAAAAAGGAGGAGAGACTATATGTGGCACAAGGTGAATTCATAAGCAAAGTAAAAACTGGTTTGAATAATGGTCATTCTTGTAGGGAATGTGCCCTTGAGAAAAGCATGAAGCCATCTCTTCTACCCACCTCCCACCCAAAAAAAATCTCTGGGTAAATAGTAGGGCAGACTGGGTTCTTTAAACTTGGAAAGGCAACCAGTCTAGGATAAGGAAAACTGAATTCAGACTAGCTGTACTCCACTTAAAAAACAACCTTGTGTCACATCCTGTTCGCGGTGAAGAAGTTGGGTAAATATTAAAGTTTTTGTAGACTTTCCAGAGTGCTAACCATAAAAAATAAATATCATTTTTAAAGCATGCTAGTGTAGGCCGCCCAGCAAGGAGCTACAACAATCAGCTCTGCATGGATTCTGGATGCTGCACAGAGGACCATTACCAGGGCTGATGACAGGTATGGTTTATGAGATATTTCATGGATATCAGTGCTGCAGACAACATGTGCCCTTAAGGTTGTTTTTTTTCCACAGTCCTATCAAATGATTATTTTCCAACATAATTGACTCACAAATGACCCTAACAGGTACTACTACTCCAAATCTGAGTTGATCTGGGAGTAATGGCAATGATGAGGTACTTCACACTCTAGATCTCAAGAACTGAAGACAGCCCTGCAGAGGATAGTCAGCATATTCTCATAAAGGCACAAATTTAAACCAATGTTCAATCTTACTAACAATAGCTTGCAATACCATTGTACTAACTGTTGGGATACAATAATTAAATGGTAGGCTCTCTTCATCAAGTATTTTTATTTTAAGTTCATAGGATAATTTTTTCTGATAAAGATAAAATTTTGATTTTGAACAATTATTTTTCTTTTCTTTTTTTTTTTTTTCATGATGAAATCAAAGATCTTTAATCTCTCTTCAATACAGATAATTTCCTTTGTAGTATTTTATAAACCATGATATTTCAATTGATATTAGCCATTTATTCAATCCAAATACAAACTGATAAAAGCACATTGTCCAACTAGAAAAATTATCAATTTCATGGTTCAGTAATTTAATCTCCAAACTTGAAAAATTTTCACATTTATGAAATTTATAAAAGAAAAGATCAGGCTTTTATTTTTTGGTTCTGATGGTTTGCATGAAAGGAATAAAAACAAAAATAAATGAAATAAAATTAAAGGTTATAGTCTCAATTAAAAGTGCAGTAAATGTAACCCTAAGCCAAACTTTTTTTAGACCATATTTTTCCTTTATAGATATCATTGGGGAGTGAAAAAGTTTTGGTAAATGGGCAAATGCCCATTGTGTAAAATACTTTTTTCAAAAATTCTAATTAAAACTTTGCCAGTTATTCCACTTGGTAAATTATATATAAATACTTAAATAAAAAAAAAAATCAGTCTTTCAAAAATTTAAGCATAGACTTTATTTTTATTTGCTTATAAATCCTTTGAGTACAGTATACCAGTGTGATTTCCATTCCCCTCCCATACACACACACACCATAGCACTGGTTTACAGGTGTGGAGATAACCTTCAAATGGCAGAGTAAACTTAGGCTCAGATACCAAAGTGTTAAGGAAAAAATTGATATCGACCCCCCACCACCACCTTGGTATGAACAGGATGAAACACAAGGTTAATTTCAAGCGGAGTTTAACAGGTTATAAAAGTTAAAGGGGTTTTGGCTTCAGTTGCTAATACCACTTCTTATAATACATTAGGAGGCCTCAGAAAAGCCTCCAAAACACAGGTAAATATATACCAACCAAGAGGTACATAACAAAATACAGACTTTATGTTATAGGTGTTATAACCTATGGACATAAATGGAATGCGCCGATGATTACTATAAGTAGCAGGAACAATTGTGGCTTGACACGAAGCAAATGCGAGTCAGCTCGTAACTGTATGGTCAGACTCAATCTCCACTTTCTTTGCTGTAATTCCTACTCCTTTTTGTTCAATACATTTGTATCCATTGTTACCAGTTGTTTGTCTTATTTTTTTACCCTTAAAACCCTACAACATTTTATTGTCTGATCAAAACAAAACAGCTAAAACAAAAGTCCTAAGAAAAAGAGTACTTGAAAGTCAAGAGGTAAATGAAGATAAGTCCTACATGAAAAGGTTATCACTTACTTTGTACCGGAGCTGCGTGGTAGGCGTCTCCATGCAGACATGCGAGTGCAAATAGGTATATGTGCTACACAGCTATATAAAAGGTTGGTGAAGCAAACACTTCTATGGAGTAAAAGCACAGTATAAGCCTATAGTTGGGGGGCAAGGCCCCTAAGTCCAAATGGACAGAGACACAACTAGTGCATGTCTGGAAATTCCTGATGATAGAGAGAGAGAGATTTTCTGGGATGATTTTAAATAGCCAGGTTACAATGCCATCAGGTGGCAAACCCTGGTGGCAAGGGAAGATAACATTTTGCCAATCTCTACCCCATCCAACAAGGGAAGATAATCACACAAGATTTTTTTTCTTCTAAACCAGTTGCTATACAAAGGCTTAAGAGCCCAGTCTGTCCTATTAACCCATGTTACATGGTCTTTCTCTTCTTGGTCAGACAGAACTTTTAAGCAATATTTGAGTATGGTCAAATGGAATAAAGACAAATATCAATGAAATTAGATAATACTGTTTCCAATGAAATTGAAGTGAAAGAAGAATGGTTGTGCCAACCAACAAACATACTTTTATTCATTTACCCAACCCCTTCTGTACAAGCAGTATGCAACACCAGGTCAATATTTTAAGCAGAATTTTCCAGGTTTGAATTCAGAGTTTTCCTTCTAGACCAGTTGCCATACCAAGGTTAAAGGGCCCAGTCTGTAACTATTTACCCATAGCTGAAGGAGAATAATTGGATTCATACATTTCCCAAGAATATTAGCACTATATGAAAACAGCCTCATCCAGGATTTGAACTCCAGTCACAATGTCCATTTCCTATGATGATAACCATTACACAATGAGTGCCTCCATAACTGATATAGACATATATATCACTAAATATCAAACTGTGGCCACCATTATTAATTTTTAAAATAAAATTCATCTCCAAAAGGTAATTCTGATATCATTGAAGAATAATCAAAGTTCCAATTACCATCGAATTGGGAAGACAAGGCAACAAACGGTTGTAACTCAATACAAACCCGAATAGTTGCTAAGTCTACTGCAGAATGACAGGGTAGTTATAAAACTACACAGTATCATTCAAATCAAGCAGCCAATCAGAACTAAAGGAATGGAATCCCCAAATTCATGAATGGATCATTCTTGATTTCTATATATACCAACTGTCTTGGACACTGCTTCAGTTGACTCAGCTGCTGTTATTCAAACCAACAGTAGACTAACTGTCTTCAATATATCATTTACTATATAATAGCCACTTAGGATGCACAAGTGTTTATATTTGATTCATTTATTTTTAAAGTACTTTCTTAAGAGGAAATTATCACTCCATGTTCAAATATCCAATTGTACAAACTTCCTGGCACATAGCTAAGTGCAGTGTGTGTGGGAATTCTAATTTCATCTTTTCCACAATGCATTATTTGGATTATTCAGACTATTGTCCTATTGTTATCTGCACAATTTTGGCCAATGTGCCCGGCCTTCTTCAGGTATTTCTGAAATAAAGATGAGGACAATAGTCCAAATGATACAAATTATCAAGCCTCATCTAAAAAATTCAGAGAAATAGCATCATATAAACTATTATTAATTTTGGATTCATTCAAAAGATCTTAAAAACTCTCAAAACCCCATAGAAATTAATAAATATTTAATTTCACTATTTTCCTAACTTAAAGAGGTAGTATTAATTTCATCATCATGCTGATGGCATGGATTTCCATGATTAACTCTTGCCACCCATCCCTATCAGTCATTGCTCCTGGCAAGTCCTCAGTACAGCATCCAGTGTCTGAACAGAGCTGATCAATGTGATTTTACTGGTTGGCCAAACACAGGTGTGTTCATATGTAGGTGTCCACAGGAGAATGTCACTTATCAATTTATCCTTGCTTCTCAAGCTGTCTCCAGCTTGTCTTGTTCAGATGGTTTATGTGATAGGAGGTAAGTGGCCATACAGCTGTTTTTGTGGGATGCTGTTTCCAGAATTCCTTGTGTAGTTCCTATCAATCTTTTTTCTTTAATTGTTTCGTTAAAGTCCAAGTGGGCAGCCATACAGTAGTTCAAACATATCAACAAACTTGGAAGATTTCTCTATTTATCAGGGAGGTCCGATTTCCACATGATCAATAATCTGTCAATAGCAGTCAATACCTTTCCTATGTGTATATTGACATCTACAGTATAAACATATTAAAAAAATAAATTTTTTAAAAAGTTGCCTTTTTTAAGTCAGCTGATCATTGAAAAGAAAAGGATTCCCACTTAGTGGCTCAACACATGGTTACAACTGAGAGTTAAGGTGCATATAGGGAAAGAGAGAAAGCCATTTGCGTCTTATAACTATTACCAACAGTGGGTAAGTACTGTGAGATGGAAACCCTTTTACAGTGACGGCGAGAGATCCTACATAAAAAAAATCCTACATCTGCTAGTATGAATTTATCCAAACCCTCTGCATGAGCATGTGTGACACAAGGTCAGTTTCTAAAGCAGAGTTTAACAGGTTTGAATTTTCCTTCTCCTAGACTGGTTGCCTATCACTAGGTTAAAGAGCCCAGTCTGCCCTACTATTTACACCTAGCTGGAGTCAGAAAAGTTAGATTCTGTTATAGGTGATATAACCTATAGACAATAATGGAATGTGCTGATGGCTACTAAAAGTAATAGCAACAATTGTGGCTTGAGGAAGCAAATGCGAGTCAGCTCATAACTATATTGGTCAGACGCAATCTCCACTTTCTTTGCTGTAAATTTCTACTCATTTGTTAAATACATTTGTCTACATTGTTACCCATCGTGTTTGTCTTATTTTGACCCCTTAAAACCCCACAACAGATTCATACCTTTTCAAAGATATTAGCATAATGTGAAATGCAAACAGCCTCAACCAAGATTTGAACTTAGTTCGCCATGTCCATTTTCCTACAACTATAGTAGAGGTTAAAACATTTCCAAGAATGACTAAGGAATTTTTTAATGTTTGGTTGAAATCAGATCAAAAAATGATAATAAGATTTCAACTAGTATTGCATTTTATTTTCAATTAAAAAAAAATATTAAGATAAAATGCTAGTAAAAATTATTAATTAGGATTAATAGTGCTTCTTCTAAAATTAATAACTAAAAAGATGCAATCATTTAAATTTAAACAATTTATAATTTTGAAAAGAATCATTATCATTCTGAGAGTACTCCAAGACTATATTAACACGCTCAATTTATTTGTTTATTTATTCATTTATTTTTTTTGTTCATCACCTCTTTTTTGGGGGGGGAGTCCCATGGCATAGTGATTAACTTGCTGGACTCATAGTAAGCAAGTTTGAATTCCTGTCACTATTACATTCACTTTTGACTAATACCCTTTGGAAAAGTATGAATCCCCTCATCCCTCCAGCTATGGGTTAAGTAGTATCACTACTGTTCTTTGGCATTAAATAACCCATGAAGGTTGATATCCATTAAACAAACCAAACCATTTTTTGTCAAAAAAAAAAAAAGAAAGAAAAAACACTTTATTTCCCTATGGATTATACATTTGTAAAAGACTATAGAATAGGTTCTGATAACCAGAAAGGCACCACGAAGAATTAAACTACAGAAATGTATTAAACCTCTGCAAGGAAAACATAGTATATTCTTAGCCCTGCCAACTGGGCAATCATAATTTAGATAAGATATATATACAAGTGTTGAATATTATGCATATACAGTAGTACTTTGACTCAAGAGTTTAATTCATTCTGCTAAAAACTCAATTTCCTTGAATGTCAAATAATTTTCTCCATTGAAATGAAAAATGCCATTAATCTGTTCCAGCCCCCGACCCCCCAAAACAACACCCTCATTTTTTTGTTACGTTTTTTAATTTAGAAAAAGAGCATGGTATTGTATGAAAACATAAAATAGAATGTAATGAATTATGTGCTGTAATATTTTAATGTTTATTCTTTTTTTTATAAATGATATTTTTCTTTGGCATAATAAATTTGGAAACTTAGATGTTTTTAGTCAAATTATTAACATAAGCATATTTGAAGCTCACTTGTACCTCAAATTTCAGCTCTCAACACAAAGCAAAAAACTAACCAAGTGACAACTTGTAACTTGTAAAACTCCTAAGTTGGGATATTTTTAAGTCAAGGTATCATTGTATATGAGGATTCAGACTGTATTTAAAAAGAATATCAACAACAAAAGAAAACTTTCCCAGAAGATGCAGTCGGTGTCATCAAATAATCTATAGGCCACCTTTAAGCAAATAGCAATTTTTATTTTGTTATGAACCTTTGCTTCTGGTGAAGAGCCTCATTCCATTTCCTCCTGTCGTAAAATGCCAATTTGAAGTAATCAGTGCCAATTTAAGAGGACTGTAACACCCATATCTTCCTGTTAAGCAGCCAACTTGCCTGCTTATTTACATAATAATCACCTTGCTTCCTTTTAAAACACTTTCCGAACGTTCATATTACAATGTGGTAGTTCCAGTAAGATAAATCAAACTTGACTATCGCAGTCCGGTCCTGATCGGCCAATGTCTTGTAGTCAAGCGTGCTTGGCATGCACAATTATCCTTCCTGAACACTAGCTGGCTAATGTCACCAACATGCTCTCAGAATACAGTAACCAATCATACTTAAGTCAGAGAGCAATACACCCCCACCCTTTGCCAAGATTTAGAATATACTGACTGTATCTTTTGCAGAGGGCTAAGACCTCCACATCTCTCAAAAAGGGCTGTTTTGCATACTACACTAAACTGCATCTTATGGTGAGGCTCCAATTCAGGAGCTCTGGGGAGTACCATTTCATTTATATTACTCCTATATCCACTCTGACCTAGGAAGCGCGTGGTGTAATGGTTAAAGTCATGGGAAATGGACTCGTCGCCCCGAGTTCAAATCTTGGACATGGTAATTGCATTTCACTTAGTGCTAATACCCTTGGGAAAGGTATGAATCCTACTCTCCCTCCAGTTAATGGTAAATAGCAGGGCAGACTGGACTCTTTAACTATGGCTAGGTAACCAGTCTAGGAGAAGGAAAACTCTCAATTCAAACCTGTTCAACTCCGCTTAAGAAATTGACCTTGTGTCGTATCTTGCTCGTGCGGAGGAGTTGGTAAATATATATATCCACTCTGACCCACAGTGGTAGTACCTGTTAGGCTCCCATCTATGGGTCAAGTTGATCTGTTTAAATATTTTTTCATATTCAATAGTAATACTTGAATATGCCATATAATTGTAAATTATCTGGATTAAGATTAATTACTTAATGCTATAATTGTTTACTTAGATTTTGCATTAGCCACTTGAAACCTTATAACTGAGCAAAAAATGACTTATCAAATAATTATTTAATCATTAGTATTAAATAATACTTGACACCCTAAAACTGTGCAAAAAAACCTCTTAAGAAAAAACTACACAAAAAATGTAAATATGAATGTACAATAAATACAATTGTTGCGTAGCGGCATCGTCACGGTACCAAATAGATATATTTGTTACGTAGTGCCTTTTCTTTGACGGCACTAAATATCTATACGTTGTATTCTTCTTACGTCTTACTCTGGTCTATTCTTCCGGCTGTCTTCTGATCGTCTAGTCTTCTGTCTTCTATCTTGGTCTGGTCTTGTCGTAGTGTTTCTTGGGGACTCCGGGTCTGGTTTCTGCTGGGGAGCGTTCCTTATCAGAAGCCTTGTGTCATTGATAGCTTTTAGTAATAACAACAAGACTTCGATTTACTTTTGATGTTACTTTATTCGTAGAACCCCAGACCAGACAATCACGCAGTGAGCTCACATCTTGCTAGCTTCGCTTCTAACTTCTAACTCCTAACTATCACTGCAACTAACTGACTGAGTTGCTTACACCTTAAACTGGAAGGGCTTCTATTGACTTCCGTTCTCACATTCCATCCCCAGAACGCAAGGTGAGAGTGAGGTCAAGCATTGTCACTCACTCTCAAGGCCATCAGCTGTACTGATCGCCATAAGGATTTCTATACTACCTTAAAAAGATATTAGGGATCCATAATTATGTAACACAATTACTAATCTTTAGGCATAAAATAACCCTAGATGGATTTGATATACTATTAAAATCAATCAGTAAATAAATATACCTTCCTCCTATTCCAAAATAAAGTTTAGCATCCTTGGAAACGTTTTGAAAAATTGTGAAATTTTATTTTCATACTAGCATAGTTCTCATCAAAATGCTTAGGATCAAAGTGTAGCATCTGTGAACTCCCAAAATCCAGGATGAGGATCATTATACTTCATAGCAGAGAAAAGTATAAATCTATCTGTTTCCTCCAGTTATAGGTAAATAATAGGGCAGACTGAGCTCTTTAACGATCGTAAGGCAACCAGTCTAAGAGAGAAAAACTCTAAATTCAAACCAGCTGTACTCCACTTAAATTGACCATATGCCAGATCCTGCTCATGGTGAAGAGGTTAGATAAAGATATATATTCAGTCAAAGATCCGTCTCAGAATAATTTAAGAATGTCACTGTCTTTCACTTTCACAGATACAAAGAAAAGAAACAGAAATAATCAGCAGGTTTTCTCTCTTGAAAAGAATCAATGAAAAGACGTTAACTCATGTAATTCTCAATTGCATCAACAAGAAACAGGTTGACAACATCTACCCTCAGAGTCAACATGGCTTTTGGTTAGATTGCGGTAGAGTTGACATGATCTTTAGCTTTCATCAACAGCAGGAAAGAGCCCAAGGGCATATGGAATTTTCAATGGTCATTGTTGACCTAAGAAAAACCTTTAGCACAGTGTCTAGAGAAAGATTGTAGAAGATTCTAGCAAAAGCTGGCATCAAATTGCTTCACAAAGGCATGAGGGATGGGTTCGCTCAAATGGTGAGCTGCCTTATGAAGCTGGCATCATAAATGCTACTGAAAAATTTCTACTTGATCCTGTTGTCTACACAATATATATAATGCAAAAGGAGGTGTTGGTTGTGTAATGGTTATCATCACAGGAACCATGACAGTAACCATTACATCACAAACACCTCCTTTCATGGTGTTGTGGACTAACCTATCTTACCTTTTTCTTAGAGAGTAAATGAACTGTTCCAAAACTACCTGTGTACTGCCGTTTAGAGCAGTGGAAGAACCTTACAAGAACTGTCTACTTACAACCTCAATTATTATTAGCACACTGTTGCGAAGTACTTTACTGTTAGTGTGAACACTTATTTGAATCTACTAGTATACCTAACATTCTATGTTCCAGTATACAACGAACAGCTACCCAAGATCAAATCTTAGACAAGGCTGTTTGCATTTCACACAGTGCTAATACCCGTGGGAAAAGTATGCAGTGAACTGTTCTCCCTCCAACTATGGGTAAATAGCAAGGCAGATTGGGCTCTTTAATCATGGCATAGCAACCTATCCAGGAGAATGAAAACTTGTTTGACTCATTAAACTTTGCTTAAAAAATTGACCCTGTGTCACATCCTGCTTGTGCAGCTGGGTTGGTAAATACATAATGCTAAAAGACCTTTCTTGGTATTTACATTCATGACATTATTAATGATCTTAGTATTGATGCTAGAATACAAAGTTATTTATGTCATGGAAATATCATCAATTGGGAATATTAAACAAATATGAGGGTCATTCAATAAATAAGGGAATTTATTTTTTATTTTTATGAAAAAAAAAATATATATATGGAAATACGGTGAGGAAATTGTAGGAAATTATCTTAGTATTGATTTTATTTTCCTAGTACCCCACTTGTACCAGGTCAGGCACAAAGGCCCTATTAACGTGGGACCACCCACAAACCGAAGTTCATAGGTGGCAGGTGAAAAATTGCGTCGATCCCCTCGGCATTCCCCTTCAAGGGGGGTGCCTCAGGCACTGGACAATAAACCCAGCCCTGCCCCTTTAATTCGAGGGGGCAGGTATTGCCTGGGGAGATGGCCCCCAGGGATCGACGCTATTAATTCAACACATCGGTCCAGTGGCCAAAGTGCACTGGACCCTGGTAGAAACCAGCGATTGAATGATCTTAGTATTGATGCTAGAATACAAAGTTATTTATGTCATGGAAATATCAATTTGGAATATTAAACAAATATGAGGGTCATTCAATAAATAAAGGAAATTCAATTTTTATTTTTATGAAGAAAAAAAACGAAAAAAAATTATATATATATATATTTCTTTTCAGAATTTTATTTTTTCATAAATACTAAACTCTGCATTGTTTGGAATTCGTTTATAAACATTAATCTCACAAAAATATTTGTTTTGAGGCTATCAAAATGGTGGCAAATAAAACAGTGCTTCATGCTTGAACAGAAGTCTGTCATCAAATCTTTGGTGCCTGAGAAGTGAAAACCATGTGAAAATTACAGTAGATTGTGTGATGTGTATGAACGTGCATGTTTTAGTAACAAAATCTTAACAAATGGGCTAAATATGGATTAGTCACTATGAGCCAGAGTTGAAAATAGAGTCCATGGGGTGGAAACACATTGACTCTCTAGTAAAGAAAAAGTTCTGGGCATAGCAGTCAATAAATAAGGTTATGCTGATAGCCTTCTGGGACATAAAAGGACACATTACTATTGATTTCCTTGAAAAAGGTGCAACTATAAACAATACTTCCTCCTATTGCCAAATCCTTAGGCAAAATTTACATTATTGAATGATTCTTTAATGTTAAAACTTGATAACAAAATAGTAACAATACTAAGAGCACATATTGTAAATTTTCCACTTACATTTATTGTAGGAACAGATTTCACTAATCTAACCTAATATAGGGAGTGCTGAAAAGTTCTTAGACCAACCAAGAAAGGAAATAACTCTTTTTAAAAATAATTCTTAAAGGATTCAATTAATTTGAGAAATGATGTACCAAGTGCATGTTAGATTTATTTAATGACCTATCAACCTCTATGGGCTATTTAATTCCAAAATATGATTCATTTGTAAATGTTTGATAATAACCTTTTTTCCAATATTCCACTACAATAATTTTTTTTTTAAGTTCATTTTTTATTTGTCAAAAAAATAAATCATTCCTATCTAATCAATCTATACACAATCATATAGTCTCATGTAACTATTGAATTTTAATAATAGTAATCATTTGTTTGCATACATAGTTTTAAATATTACTATCCAGTACTAATAATTTTCAAACAGATCTATTTGACATATGCATTGGGAATAACAGTTATTACCACCTGCAGCCAGAGTGGACCAGTAGTGGGGTAGTAATGATAATGAAGAGGTACTGGACATTCTCTGAGCACCAGAAATGGTGCCTCACCATCTGATGCAGGTTAGTGTCATACCCAAGACCTCTTAGGAGAAGGAGATCTAACCCTTCTGCAAAGGATGCAGTCAGTATGTTCTCAGTCCCACCAACAGGGTAATACCAAATCCAGGATAAATAAGCAGAGTATCATGTATATTTTGTGAATATAAAGTCTTTCCCTTCTCAATTGAGACAAAAACTTTTCGGCAGCATATGATTGGAGTGAGTTTATTATTCAATACTTACCTTTCTATCTTACATTTCTATCTATCTCATTCTGTTTCTGTCTATTTATCTATCTAAGTCAATATCCTACAAGAAAACTTAGGTTAATATTAATGCCTAGTATGCCTTCAGGTAGAAAGAGTTCATTCCTCATACATGTTACAGAAGAATTTTTCATAGCCAACTACTAGTGGGGGGATTGTTTCGGAACAAGGCAAAGGTAATTCCAGTTTCATGAATAAAAGTAGAGAGTGGAGGAGAGTAGTGTAATGGTTATCATTGTAGAAAATGGAATCGGTGATCCAAGTTCAAGTCCTTGACTCATCTGTTTGCATTTCACATATCTCTAATACACTTGGGAAAGATATGCATCTGATTATTCTCCCTCCAGCTATGGGTAAATATTAGGGTAGATTAGGCAAGTGATCTAGGATAAGGAAAACTGAAATCTAACCTATCTTTAAGAAATTGACCTTGTGTCACATCCTGCTCGTGCAGAGGGGTTGGTAAATATGTCAAAGAACTTTACTTACAGTCAAGTCATGATAGAAATTATGAATTTTCCCTTGATCATTGAAGTTGTCACAAAGAACCAGCTCAGTAGTTAGAAAGAGTCATTACAGTAAGTAATGCTCATCCTCTGTGCCAGACTACCTATAGTAAACCTTTCTTTCCAGTGTGTATTCCCAGAATAGGTGGGCGGATAAGTGATCTTTGTGGTTTTGGTCTAATAGCATTTATTTTTGTTGGAGATTTATCTATAGTTATTTGTGCACTAGTATGGGTGTTTATTCTAACTTTATTTGGTTTAGATTGTGGTACTGATTGACAGGTGTCGGTAGGAAAAAGTTTTTTTGTTTTTAGTTGCTCCTTAAACTTGGGCCAATCGCTCGGTCCCCGTTTGATAAGCTACGTGACAAGCACTTTTTATTTGTTTGTTTGATTGTTGTTGATTATAGTTGTTCTCTGTGCTACAGAGATTGTACTACAGAGATATGTCAGAGTTCTATTTAATGTAGGACTCCATTATTTTTCAAGCTCCAAAAACTGGAATATTTTTTTTATATTTGATTTCTATTATTTCTCTTTCTCTCGATCTTTCTCAGGATCTTGAAATATTTCTTGGCAATTAGACATTTTTCATTGGAATAACCCCATAAAAATTTATTAAATTGTGCCTTAAAAAGTCAGTAGTCAATTAAATGAATGTTACTGAGAGAATACAGCTAACAGTCATAACATGATCTGCATCATTAATTGGACAAAATGCCTTAAAATTAGAACAAACACCATAAAACTAGCATAAATAACTTGCGAAAAAATAAAACTATCACTAAAGCTTAAAAAACACTAAAAACAAATTTTAGTAATATTTCTTTAAGAATAACGAATGAGCGGAATGTGACACATGGTCAGTTTTTTCAGAGTTTTCCTTCTCCTAGACTGGTTGCTATACCAAGGTTAAAGAGTCCAGTCTGCCCTACTATTTGCCCATAACTAGAGGGATAATAGTTGGATTAGTACCTTTCCCATGAGTATTAGTACTATGTGAAATGCAATCAGCCTCTTCCAGGTTTTGAAATTAGATCACCTTGTCGATTTCCTTCAGCGATATCTATTACACAACAAGCTCCTCCTTGAATGTATGCAGTAATACTCCACTTTGATAATATCTAATATTGTATTAATTAGTTTTAATTAACATGTTAAGATAGTTAACTATTAAAGAGCACAGGATTTAAGTGACTACATTCAATTGTTTGATTGGTCATTTGTCTTCATTTTGAACATTAACATTATATATATATATATATATATATATATATATATATATACACACACACACACAAAAGAAACTAATACAGAGGCAAATAGGATACATGATGATAGGAGGCAAGCCAAATGGCATGAATTTATGGTCTTGTTTCAATAATTCTATATTCAAATCTAGTTAGAAATGCCAAGCCACACGGCAATTGAGAATAACTAACTTATAATCATTACCTCTAAATTGAGGAATTCTGTCCATTATTCGCGATGATTTCCCCACTAAATGATTGTTGCACCATTAGTACAATGAAATGTTTCATTCTAGAAACAAATACCTTATAATATGACCATTCTTTTAACAAAGGCATACAACTATCAAGAATTCAGTTCAGATAAGTGTACTCTCGGGCTTTCTTCAGGTCTCTTGGAGTCTAACCTTCAGGGTCTTTCAAACTGAATCTGTTATTCAATCCGTAGGGTTGAATTGTATTTATTAGTTAAATAGAACCGACTGATTTTTATGGCATGTCAAACCATCTGGGGTTATTTTGTGCTTTCAGATTAGGGAGTCATGTACATTTACATGTAGATGTTAAAGAGACTTTTTTTAAAACTTTTAACAATCTGTCAACATTGTCTGGGATTGATTTCACATAACTAATTTGGGAGGCCTTTGTCGTGTAATGGTTATTGTCATAAGAAATGGACACAGAAAAGAGAGTTCAAATACTGGATGCAGTTGTTTGCATTTCACATAGTGCTTATCCCCATGGGAAAGGTATACATCCAACCATTCTCCCTCCAGTTAGAGGTAAATAGTAGGGCAAAATGGGCTCTCTAACATTAGTGTGGCAACCAGTCTAGGGAAAAAATTGTCTTCAAACCTGCTAAACTCTGCTTAACACATGGGCCTCGTGTCGCAGCCTGGTCTTGCAGAAAAGTTGGGTAAATATAATAACTGAGTTGGGATTATGTTAACAATTACTCTTTATGGTATTGATCATGTTTACGTTTCTAATTTTGGATTGACTTTAACAGCACATCTAGGTTTCTTTCATGACTTGAGGCTAAGGAATTGCATTCATTATACATTTATATTTTTTGTCTAGTTGTTTCTTAAGGAGATTTTTGCACACAGTTATATGATATAAAGTATTCTATCTAATACAAATAATTTGCACATAGTTTTGATTTTTTTTTGTATCAGAATTATTTTTTCTAAGAAAGTGCAATGTTTATTTAATATGGTAGATGAGTGAGAATCTCTAATTAAAGCATAATTCTTTTTTTTATTTGTTTTGTTTTATGTTGAAGGAATATTATAACCATTCTCTTAACTAATTCAGAATGCTTTTCATTGAATGTCGCCTTCAATTTTTCCAATTTGGTTTGCATATCAACCTCAGTGGGTCATTTAATGTCAACCAAGTTTTGAAATGCATTCATTCTTGATGGATACTCAATTTTTCTTTTATAAACATTTTTCTATCTAACCCATAGATGGGACCCTAACAGGTACTACCACATTGGGTCAGAGTGGAGAAGGGAGCAATGGTGATAAAGGGATGCTCCACATTCCCCAAACCTCCAGAACTGGAACCTCACCATCAGATAGAGTTTAATGTCATTCCCAGGACCTGAGGACCCTTAGCCACCATCTTCTAGCACCCATATGATAAAAAAAGGGCTGGGCTTGCCATAAGAGCAATCATATAGGTGCTAGACGTATCCAATTAGGAACAGTCCTTGTTCAAATCAATAGTTTAGTTATCTAAAAGGAGCTCATGGTTGAGAACTACTTTCCAATTCCACAATATACACAGTCTATTATATATATAGTTAAATTATAGCATTGTGGTATATCCACATGTTGCACTAGTATGTATTGTTCCATTAAGGTTTCTGATAAGGAATTGAAAATATACTAGTTTGTTAGTAATGACAATAATTTTGAAGATTATGTTCCTTGCAAGTCACAAAATTCTTAATGAATTAGTATGTATTTACCAAACATAAATTTATTATGATGCTATATATTTCTGCTACGCCATTAAATCTCATTTGTGGTCAAATCACATAGAAAGCATTGGTTCCTGCTAGATAACAGAAGTTAAGCAACGATGAGCCTGTATATGTTTTAGCATCTTTTGTTGTTAATATACATTGAATCATTTGAGCAAGGGTTTTTTTGTTTGTTCATTGAGAATATTAACTATAAAACAAAAAAGTAAGACCATTAAAATACATGCATGATGATGGAAGGGAAATCAAATCACATATGAATTTATGGTCCTACTTCAATAATTCCTTCTTCAATTCTAGTTATTAATGCCAAATCTCACAGCAAATGAGAATAAAAATAATAACTTATAATCATTACGTCTAAATTGACAAATACTGTTTCCATTATGGCTGACAATTCTCATTTAAATGATGGATGCATATTTAAAAACAAACAAACATTTAAATCCTGCAAACAAAAAAATCCTATAATGTGACCCTTCCTTTGTTAAAGACACACAAATAAGCAAACCATTCAATATTGAGTAGGAGAATTCTCTTTTTTTCGAGGGGTGGAGCTGCATCTGCCAGTGATTTTCATTTTCCAGAAACATTTCCATCCAAAGAGATCCTTAATAAACTAATGTAATTTTATCTTGTACTAATAAATTAATGAATGCTTAATACCCCTGTTACATAATAGTTGTTACATTTAGTGTAGCAAATCTAATAATTATTACTGGACACTACTATAACTCTTTGAAACCAATTATTAAATTACATAGGCCTTTAGTTAATTTTCTCTTGTACTAAGACAGTCATGAAAGTTTAATACATCTAAGACTGGCACATACTAACCCCAATCGCCTCAATCTAGTGGGGGCCTGCTTGGGGGCCCCAAAAGGGTGGGTTTCCTATATTTTATATGAATACTCATCATCAGGTCACACTGGCAGCATGGATATGCAGGATTCTCTCTGACTGTTCTTATTGGTCATCACCCTGGGGAGATCTACCATACAGCATCCAGAATCCACAAAGAGCTAATTGATATAGGTTTTCACTGGCCAGCCTACACTGGTGTGTCCATGTGTAGGCGTCCATAGGAGAACGTCATTTATGAGTTCATCCTTGCTTGTCCAGCATATCTTGTTCATCTTGGATGTTTGTGATAGGGGGTAAGAGATCATACAGGTGCTTTCTTGTGGGGTACTTATTCCAAAATTTGTTCAAGACAGCATACACATAAAGCAATAATTGACATCTATCTTTTTAGATCTTAGAGAAAAAATAGATGTGGGATATGAAAACTACTTAATGAAATTGACATGTAGTAGAGTGGGAGGAATGATACCCTACCACCAACCCTGAATACCTCTGTCACATAATAGTTGTTACATTATGTTTATTGGATTTATATACAAATGTAAGAATCATTATTGGACAGCAGTAGAACTAAAACTATTCTAAACCAATTATTAAATTACCTAAGTGTTGTGGGGTTTTAAGGGGTCAAATTAGAACAAAACGATGGTAACAAATGTAGGAAAATGTATTAACAAAAGAGTAGACAATTACAGTACAGAGAAGTGGGAATTATGTCCGACAAATAGAGTTATGAGGTGACTCGCATTGGCTTACTCTCAAGCCATAATTGTCCCTGTTACTTATAGTAACCGTCAGCGCACATTCCATTAGTCTATAGGGTATATCACCTATAACACAAATAAGAGGTCCTTAAATTGTGAAAACAGATACTTCAAAAGTACAGTGATAAAAGAATATTACTTAACTCAAGAGGAGGATGCAAAAAAAAATATTTACTTGACTGAGAAGGGAAAAACATAGAACTATGAAGTATATTTATGCTACAGTTAAATGTACTTGCCACATTGTTTTTGGATTGTTCCCTTCTTCGTTGGGCTGAGAACTTACCAGTACACTCTTATATAGTTATTTCTTAATTTATCTTGTACTAATACAATCAAGAAAGCTTAATATTTCTGTTTCATAATAGTTATATTTACTCTCAGAAATTCATGTGTAAATGTAATAACTTTTATGGAAGAACAGTAGCACCACATCTTTAAACATATTAAATGATATAAAAAAAACTAGAATTGTAATTTACCTACTCATTATCATTTTTAAGGTTGTGATATTTTTCTATATATATATATATATAGTGATGATGATACCTTTTGGATTTAGTGCATCCTGAGATGCACATATTTGCTTTGAATGAGTCCCCAGGTAAATTAATGGGGACCAACTAAAGTTTCTTAATAGATTGTAGGGTTTTTATCTATGATATGGGGGAAAAACTAAAGCTAACTAACTCCTACTTAGTAACCTATCCTGTGTAATTCGTTTCTAAAAAAATATTGAAATGTATTTACAGAAATGATGAGGGAAGAAAAAAGAAAAACTGGGATGCATGATATGATTTGACTGCCTCCTTTTAGATTAGGACATGTACCTATCAGCATCTCTCTCTCTCTCTCTCTATATATATATATATATATATATATTTATATATATATCAACAACCTCTCCATACAAGTAGGATGCAACAAAAGGTCAATTTTTTTAAGTTTAACAGGTTTGAATCAAGAGTTTTCTTTCTCCTAGACTAGTTGCCTAATCAAGGTTAAAGAGCCCACTCTGCACTGCTATTTACCCATAGCTCGAGGGAGAATAGTTGGATGCATATTTTGTGTGGAGACTCTTCTCACATAATGGATAGCCTATCATTTTTGTAAGATAGTGTAGATTTCAGATTAACAGTTAACTGGAAAACTACAGTACTGGAGTTTGATTGGCAACACCCTTGAAGCCTGAGTCATCCGGAGCAGGGCTGTCATTGTCATGTGGCCAGGTGACTCTTAGAAAGAAGATTGTAGTATAGCAGAATTGAGCACCAACAGGCTTGGTGAGCAGAGGAGTTTTGCATTTCTGCTGCTTCTAATTGTGCATATGTGGCCAGAAAAAAGTGTGTACACAAAAATGTCTGTTGATTTGTTTCTAAAACCCAACAAAAAAAACAGCAATAATAACAAGAACAGAAAATATGAGAGAGAGAGAGAGAGAGAGAGAACCTCCAGTTGAAGAGCACAGCACAATTGAAAAAAGAAACCCTGATATGAATTGATGGAAGATAGAAGAATAGAAATACAATATTCAAATTTAAGAAGAGAACTATGCAACACTTAACTCTTTAGTTTTATCCTTTCACACCAGATTCATAAGAATTTTTGCATACAGTTATACATCAAGTATTCCTATCTAATACAAATAATTTACAAACAGATCTATTAGACTCATAGATGGGACCCTAACAGGTACTACCACTCCGGGTCAGAGTGGACCTAAAACTAATGTCAATAAAAGGGTATTCCACACTTCCCAGATCTGTATCATACCCAGGACACCCTTTTATTATGGGGTGGGGGTCTTACCCTCAGCAGGGGATAAAGTCAGAGTAGCTAAACTAGTCAAAAACACCAGTCAGTGTCAACATAAGGTGTTCATAAAAGGTCAACTACAGATTAATTAAAAAAAATAAATAAAAAAAAAAAAAATAAATATTTAAGTCCCATCAGAATTCCCAAAGAAACAAATTGCTCCCTTGAGAAAAATACATGAATAAATAAAAAAGAACAGATAATCCTAACATGTAAACTACTGAGAGAAGGTAATGATCACCTGCTCTAATAGATAATCCTTATACACTGGAGAATTTATTTATTATAGATTATCTATCGTTAATCATTGAAGATCATCTAGTTGTTTGCTGTATAAAGAGCATCACCCAAAATCTCAAAAGATTCCCAATGAAAAGCACACTGGATATTTTATGTTAAGATTGATGTTTGGGAGATAATAGATGATTAGTGGGATGGGTCATTGTGGTCAATCTTCATAAAAGTAACAGGTTACACTTCAGCTATAACAAAGACCAAGTCTTATTTATGTGGAAACAGGCAAAGATCATTATTGATTTTTTAAGTACGTTTTCCAACTTACCTAAGATTTTGAGTTGGTTGGGATTTGTCATAGATGCGCAAGAAGAAATCTTATTCTTATAGGTAAATGCTGTTCTTGATACTAAACTTATAAAACTTGCACAAGTAACACAAAGAGATTTCATTGTCAATGACACCATTTTTTTAACACCATGCTTTGAGGTTATTGGCAGAGAAATATAGTTTTGACAAGTGGAGAGAAAAATGTGCAAAAGAAAGATTTCAAAAAGCTCTATTCAATGATGTAATGGCTTTAAACTAGCTGTAAAAAATTCCTGAGTAAAGCAAAAAATAGACCTAAATGATGTTGTGAACTGTCCAATAACAATTTATTTTCACAGTTATATAGTTTCAAGAATTCCTATTAATACTTATAATTTGAACAGTTATATGCTTCAAGTATTCTGATCTAATATTATTAATTTCTGAAAAGATCTGACTGATAGATGTTTCACCGAAAATAAGACAGGGCTTACATCAATTTTCACTCTGAAATATAACACTAGGGATTATTTTGAGGGGAATGTTGAGTGTTTGCATCACATGATGTGATTGTGAAGAATGCTTATTTATTTTGTCTGTTTGCCACTTTTAACTAGGGTTTATTTTAAGGGGAGTGCTTATATTAAAATCATCTTTAAAAAATCACATTAGGTCACATTTTCGGGGAAACACCATGCCAGCCAGGCTCAGAGTAGAACTGGGAGTAATGGCAATGAAGGGGGTATTCGACACACCAGAACTCTGGACTTGAAGCCTTACCACCAAATGCAGTTTAGTGCCATACCTTGCAATCATGGTGTGGAATAGTGAAAATTTGTGATCGAAACTTATTTTAAAAATAGTGACTAACATTCCAACGTGATGACTCCTCATGACCAGCTCACTTACCAGATCCGTCCTCTTGTGTTTACTTCCTCTGGACATACCTCAAGGTTTAAATCTTTAAATATATGTCACAGATAACTGACAGACTGAAATATTTTTTATTTATCATGAAATCACAGCAATACCAGAAGCAATGATGAGGTGAGTGCTACAGAACTTCAGAGTAAGGCTCTAGGCAAGTATAACTCATAAGGGCAAACATTTGGACAATATAATCTTTTAAAAAATGACAATAACAAAACAAAATGGCAAATATTGTTCTTTCTTTGAGTAAAATTAAATTTTGAATAGAATCTATGTTACCATTTTTGTTTCCAAACCCAACAAATCATTCTGGTAGACCGTGTGTGTGTGTGTGTGTGTGTGTATAAACATATCAAGTTGTTCTAACAGTAAGAATCTTCATGATTCTACATTGACATACCATTTCGACAATGGAAGGACATAGAAAATTTTCCATGGTGCATCATTTTGTGGTCTGTTAATTCACCAGATATATCCCCTTTTGATTACCTCACCTGAAATATCAAGTCTAGGCCACAAACAACTGACTAACTGAAAGATTTTAATCATCATGAAATAGCAGCAATACTAGAGGCAATGACTTGGCAAGCAATGCAGAATTTCAAAGTGAGGTTACAGGAGTGTATCACTCACTAAAACAAATTGATGACTATAAGAAAAAGTAAAATGAAAAGTATTGTCCTTATAGTAATATTTGGAATGATTTGTGTTGCCATTTTTTTATTTATTTTATATTCCAAACCCAAGAAATCATTCTGCCAGACCCTGTATTGCCTTTAAGGGAAGGATTCAGAGTGTATAAAAATGACTATCTTTCCAACATGATGACACCTCATGGTCAGCTGACTCACCAGATCTGTCCTATTGTGATTACTTCCTCTGGCCATACCTCAAGGTTCAAATCTTTAAATATGTCATTGACAACTGATAGAAAGAAAATATTTTATTTATCATGAAATCACAGAAATACCAGAAGCAATGAATTGGTGAGAGCCACAGAATTTCAGAGTGAGGCTTCAAGTGTGTATAGATCATGCCAATAAAATCTTTAAAACAAACTGATGACTATAAAAACACAAAATGAAAAGTATTCTTCTTTCTTATAGTAAACTTAAATTTTGAATCATCCATGTTGAGATTTTTTAAAATTATTTATCTTTCAAACCCAAAAGATCATTCTGTCAAACCCTGTATTGCCTTTAAGGGAATGATTCAGAGCATATAGGTTGGGAAGGAAAGAATTTGGACAATATGTTTAAAATAGTGCTCAGTAAATAATGGACAGGGCGAAAGGAATTCAAATTCTGGACAAACTTGTTTAAATTTCACATCATGTGAATACCCTTGGTTTGGTTTGGTTTGGTTTGGTTTGGTTTGGTTTTACGGCATATCAACCTCATTTAATGCCGATAAAGTTTTGAAATAAATTAATTCTTAATGGATAATACAATTTTTTTATAAATACATTTTTTTATTTAACCCATAGATGGGACCCTAACAGGTACTACCACTCCAGGTCAGAGTGGACCAGGGAGCAATGGTGATGGAGGGGTGCTCCACATTCCCCAAATCTCCAAAACTGGAACCTCACCATCAAATAGAGTTTAACGTCATTCCAAGAACATGTAGACCCCAGCCACTGCCTTCTAGCACCCATATGATAATAACTGTTGGGGCTTGCTATAAGAACAATAGGGTTGGGGCAATCATATAGGTGCTAGGGCTTGACATGACCAGCCGATTGATTGGAGGGGGTCTCTCTGACCGCCCGTCTAGCCCAAGTAAGGTTTTAAGTGGAGTGTTGCAGGTCATGGACTGCTTAGCCACCAAGACTGCGTCCTTAAGCATCACGGGTCATCACCCACGGCCAACAGGTGGCCCCATTTGGGGGAGTCTTACCCCTATGCAGAGGTGCAGTCAGTGCACTCTAATGCCTCACTGACAGGGCGAGAATACCCTTGGTAAAAGTATGCATCCAACTCTTCTCCCTCCACTTATGGAAAGTTGGCCAGGCAGGGCTTGTTAAGCTTGGTATGGAAGTTTAGGTTAAAGAAATCTGAATTCAAACCTGTTAAACTTCACATAAAAAATATTCTTGTGTCACATCCTGCTCATGTGAAGGGGTTGGGTAAATACCAATGTTTAAATCAAAGTGATTACAATAACAAAAATAACTAATACTGTCCTTTCTGAAAGTTAATAATTTGGAATAGGATCTATATTGCCTGTTTTTGTTTTTTTTTCAGTATTATTTATTTCTTCTGCAGACCAGAGAGATCATTCTGGCAGATGATAAAAAGTGATTACAATCTATCTCTTATCTTTTTTAACTAGTGTCAACTTTTATAAATGGCATCGGAAATGATTTTATGTTTCTTTTTTCTAGAAGAGAAAAAGATTTCTAACACAACTTAGAGAAAAAAAAATAATCATAAAAAGTCAATAAAAAGTAATCCATTATTTATCATATAAAACAAACTTGTATTTATTCAAAGATAGAAATTTGGTGTTTATATAAATGTATATATATATGACACAACAGATTACATAAAACATATCCTCTCTCTCTTTGTACATGTGTGTGTATATATATATATATATATATATATATGAGTAAGATGTGATTTATTTTTTTTAAGTGGAGATTATGTTTAAATTTAAAGTTTTCTTTCACTTCAACTGGTTGCTTAACCAAGATTAAAGTGTCCAGTTTTTTCTACTATTTACCATAGCTTGACGAAGAATAGTTGGATGCATACCTTTCCCAAGGGTTTTAGCACAACCTCATCCAGAATTTGAACAGGTTGCTAAGTCCATCTACTATGATGATAACCATTACACCACATGCCTCCAAAATCTCTCATTATATATATATATATATATATATATATTCTCAGCATGTTTAAAAATATTACAACAACAAACCTAGGCTAACAATAGCCACCTGGAATGTTCAGACACCTCGTTTTTGAGGGATCGGGAAACCCCGAACAACAAACTGGCATCATGGCAAAGAACTCTCGATATGGGGAAGACATCGCAACCCTGTGGAAGTCAGCTTAGCGATGAGGACCAATTGACAAGTGGAGGCCAGGTACACAATGTTTTGGAAAGGCAGGCTAATGGTAGTTGTGAGGATTTGAGGTAAGGCAGCTCAAGCACCTCATCTTGAAGTGGCCTCTATGGCATGGACATATTTCCACATTTAAGACTGATCATATATGTGACTAGTGTGGCAAGGCCTGCCTGTCGAGGATTGGGTCTCTCAGTCACGTACAGTCGCATGCGAGAGGAAGCCGACAAAGTGGTTCATGTGTGACTAAACTGAACTACTTGTCGCTGAAAACCTGTGTGGCAAGGCCTGCTTGTCGAGGGTTGGGTCTCTCAGTCACGTACAGTCGCATGCG
Source organism: Doryteuthis pealeii (assembly GCA_023376005.1). Lineage (NCBI taxonomy): Eukaryota > Metazoa > Mollusca > Cephalopoda > Myopsida > Loliginidae > Doryteuthis > Doryteuthis pealeii. Next base: position 100,396,144 of record CM042138.1, on the reverse strand, counting down.
AGAGGAAGCCGACAAAGTGGTTCATGTGTGACTGGGAACATAAAAAAATAAAAAATAAAAAAAAAAAATTGGACCAGTTGGCACTCTGCATACTAACAACTGAACTACTTGTAGAAATGGCTTCTTCTGTGAAGAAGTAGCAATCACCATATATATATATATATATATATATATATATATACCTTGATTATTGTAATCATTGTTTGAATTCCTGTTGATTTTAATTGTCTTTCCTCAGCACTAATGCACTTATAAATAATCCACTACTCTATCACCTTGCAGGATATTTTGGCTAAGCATTCCATGTCCTTATCTGCCACACAAGTTGATAAGAAAAGGATGAATGCCGAAATGTTTTATTAAAGCACTCCCATTATCTAATAAAAAAACAAAAAACAAATATAAATTGCTTTTACATCCATGTTCAATCTTGACAGAGCCCAAGTATAGACTATATTATGAAATTTGGAGATGTGCTGGATAACTGCAATAGTCCTGATGAAATCTCAAATGTTTTTACCGATGTGTCCAGACTTTAGGAGGGAGTCCCCATGGTGCAATGGGTAATGTGCTGGACTGCAATATCATAGTAAGTGATTTCAAACTCTATTCATCCTATTATGTACATTTTTGGACTAATACCCTTAGGAAAGGTATGACCCCCCCCCCTCCAATAATAACTATTTTTCTACAAGGATGGATTTGGCATTATATAACCCATGAAGGTTGATATGTGATTAAACAAGGAAAACAAAGCAAGCTTTAGAGACACACTTTATATGCTAAATATATGCACTATTGATTATTAAACACTGATATCTTATAAACAAGCACTAAACAAAGAATTGGAAATATTTAAAAATTCAATTGGAATTTTTTAGCTTCAACTTTCTTTTTGTTTTATTCCTAAGTTTACAATATAATTTTTTTAAAATAAAACTAAAAAACACCACATAAACAAATCCTTTACTTTCTTTATTTTGTATTCTATAATTATCAGATTTAAGCTATCATTTTGATGCTGATAGTTATGTTGGTTCTTTTTCACAAAAAAATGTTTTAATCGATTTTAAATCTCTTGTGAATTAACTTTTAAAACAGTGTTCATAACCAAGAAGCAGTTTATTTGAATTCTGGAAGGTGGTTGGGGGATATTTGTATTAAAAGAAACGATTTCCATAAACTTTTTTTTAACATGAGGAAACTTAAATCAATTCAGTCATTTCTGCACTAAGTGCAATAATTAGTATTCCTAGCAAAAAATATGAAATTAATACATTAAAAGATGTTCACCTTGTTTTTTTGTTTTAGCAGTGAATAAACAGGTAATGTAAAATAATCAAGTATCTCAATTGATTATTTTAGTAATTTGTAATTTATAATTTGGGGTTTAGATTCAAAACAAAAGAACAAGAATGTTAGAGAAACATTTTTTGGAATGAAAACAATCTGAGAGTCAACGTATTGTTTACAAATTATAGGTACCAGAATGTAAGCATCTGAAGAATGGAATGGGTTTACACATTATGCCAGTCAGTAATCAGCTGATATTTTAAGTTCTATGCTGATGTGGAACAAACCAATTAGGAAAAATTATGAGTTAATTAAAAATCATTAGGATATTTAAAAAACATTCTGAGAGAAAAAAGAACGGGTGCTACTGAGAGAAAAAAGAACGGGTGCTACTGAGAGAAAAAAGAACGGGTGCTACTGAAAAAGAAAGAACACACACAATGAGTTGGTGATAAGTGGTTAGCTATAGCTGTCCACTTTCACTGTCTTACTTTCTTTGTCAATATTGGCATAAACAGCTATTTCCCTGTCTCTCTCCCTATTTTGCAGACTACTACTACAGATGGTCACTAGCAAAAATAAATTTGATACTATCAGATGAGTAAAGTGATTGGCATTTGATTCCTTTTAACATGGGTTACCACAGGAAATGAGAAAGGATTTATTAACAAAGTAATGCTACCCCTCTTAAGTAGGACTGTAAAACAATGACACAAAACATTTTTATTTATTAGCTGAACATTTTGACATCATAGAATATTCCCAAAACAGATTAAATTATCTAAATTAATTTCCATTACTGCTTTTTTTTACCATACAAGGATAAAATGTTTATGACAGGAATATATGTCACTATTTATATCATAGAATTATTCTTTAGTAATAACATTTCTATGAACAATCAAAAAGCATTAAATTCTTTTTAATAAAATAAAACAAAAAAATCAATTTTTTAAAAGATTGCTTTATTTATAAGAATGTAGTGTTATTTTAATAAGTAAACAACTTCAATAGAATAGGGAAATTTGGTTGGTTGGATTTTACGGCATTTCAAACCTTGTTGGGTTATTTTATGTTGAAGACGTTTTTATTCATTCCTGTTGGGTATTCAATTTTATTTTAAACATTTTTTTTATAAAACTCATTTTTTAATCTATTTAACCCATAGGTGGGACCTAAACAGGTACTACCACTCTGGGTCAGAGTAATGGTGATGATGGGCTACTCCACACTCCCCAGAGCTCCAAAATTGGAATTTCATCACTAAATGCAGTTTAATGTCATACCCAGGACACTAAGACCCTCAGTCACCGCCTTCTAGCACATATATGATAAAAGTGTTGGGGTTTTGCCATGAGAGCAATACTGTTGGGACAATTATATAGGTGATTCCAGGATTCCATCTTTAAGCATCACCAATCACCACTAACGGTCAACAAGTGGGCCCATTGGGGGAGGGTTACCCCGCTGCAGAGGTGCAGTCTGTGTATTCTACATCCCCCAGCCAACAAGGCAGGAGAAGTTTGAAATCATGCCATTCCCAAAGTCATTAGTATAAAAGGGACATTGGTAAATAAATATAGAATTTGAAACTCGTTTGTTCCATTTGATACAAACTGCAATTTAAAACTTTAGAAAATTACTCATTTAAATTTGGATGTTCTTTTTTAGGCTTTTAGAAAAAATTGCTGAAGAAGACTTTTTTCCTTGTTAAAATCTGCAATAAATTTTTTTAATTTTTTTTTAATCTATATTGATAAATTTTACTACTGTCTATTACGAAGCAGAAGGTACTTCAAGATTGAACTTTAGATTATAACTTTCAGTTCAGTGATTAACTGATAGAGATTTCCATCACAATTTTTTCCCCTTATTTTCAAATTCTTCTAAGTGAACTCAGACTGAATTAAAATTGCTTTAAAAATAACTTTAAATAAGTTCTTCCCTAGAGACTGACTGATATGGTGTTCTGACATATCTGACTTTGGTAAAACTACAAAACTCTTTAAAAACATAAAATTTAAAAAAAATAAAGAAAAGAAAATAAATAAAAAATAAAAAAAATAGAATAAAATAAAAAATAAAATAAAATAGATAAATAAAATATCTGAAAAATACACAATGAGATTCTTATTTTCTTTTATTCAAACATTTTTTTTTATTCCTGTATATTTGTTAAGTGCAAGAATGGATTTTTGCAATAAAGATATTTAAAAAAATAATTGGTTTATGCAGACTGTACCCTCACAAAACATTCTGTCTTAATAAAGTAATGTAATCAAGTATTTTTTAAAAAAGTATTATTCTGTTGCTTTTACAGACTGGGTGACTACAGAACTAATCATGGCATAATCAGATCATTCTAAATAACCTGGTCTATAACAGGAACTATATAAATTATATAATTACTTCCTTGGTTTTGTCACAAAACCAGAGTTATAGGGCACACAGAGTTCTAATCAATCTCACTAAACATTATATATATATATATATATATATCAAATAAATGAAAAAAGTTAAGGTATTCATCAAATGATAATTTTATTTCAGCCTGTTGGCCTTATCAGACTTGACTACAAAATGAATAAAAACAAATAAACAGATATGGTTGGACAGTTTTGAGGAAGAGAGTGTGTCACATTAATGTGACACCATCAGCCAACACAAATTATATTCAACTCTGTATAAGTTATCATGGTAGATTTTATTAATTTAATAAAATAGAAACTTCAATATATATATTTACCAATTCCTTTACATGAGCAGGATGTGACACAACACCATATTTTTAATCAGATTTTAACAGGTTAGAATTCAGAGTTTTCCTAATCCGAGTTTGGTTGCCATACCAAAGTTAAATAGTCCATTATGCACTACTATTTACTCGTGAATTTGTTATTTTCTAAGCCTTGTTTTATTTAGCATACAGGCCTCAAGTTGTTTACAATACCTGTTGTTACTAAATCATCACTCATCTAAGTACTGATCAAACTCATCATTACTTAACTTGTAATTAATGGGTCAAATAGATCTATTTGAAAATTAATTTGAGATAGGAATACTTGAAACCATATAAAATGTGTACACTTATTAGATAGGAATTGTTACTTAAAGCCATATAATTGGCATAAAGTATTAGTATTAATAAGAATACTTAAAACATATGACTGTGTACAAGTTATTTGTATTAAGAATGGTTACTTGAAGCTATATTTGTTTAAAAAGGATTATCCTCATGAGGTACTTAAAAAATTATATACTTTTTCTACATCTCTACTAATTGTAAGGGAAGGTATAAGGTAAATATAAATTAATGTTGTGGGAGCTTTATCTCAGATAAACACCTATCTATTTACTCAACCTGTTCACACAAGCAAGATACAACACAAGGTCAATTTTTAAGCAGAGTTTAACAGGTTTGAATTCAGTTTTCCTTCTCCTAGACTGGTTGCCTAACCAAGGTTAAAGAGCCCAGTTATTTTACTATAAATATCAAAGTATAAATCTTTAGTTGTTTGGTTCAATGCTCAAACCATTGAGCTATCACATATTGAAAAGCAGAAGTTAGACATTGTAAAGGGAAAGCCATATCAAGTTCCACATGCATATCAAATATAAGTCTTTGAACAAAGTGGGAAGCGACTGTTGGGTGCGACTCAGAAAATGTTTGGCAAAGAATATTCAGCATGTTCTCAGAGATCTAATGAATGTTAGGGGAGGAATCAAAAACAAGAATTTTGGGACAGAATTTTGCATATTCAGTAGAATTACTGTATTTGATGGCATACAAGACGCACTTTTTTCCCAAAATGTTGGCTCAAAAAATTGCCCTGTGTCTTATACATCGTAGGTTATGTCTGAGACTTCCTGTAGGCCTAGGCTAATCTTCTCTATGATGCTCACTAACACACCTTACACTCAGTACTTTTACCTACCCTAAGCTCCATGCATCCTTATATTTTTTGCTTTTCTACAGCTATGTTTCTGCTTGGGTAATGCACAGCTAGACTGTTTTCAACAATATATACTTTGTTGAATTGTGTTGATATAAGGCATGGGGCAAATGGTCACTCCTAAATATAGACTCGTTGACTACCACGTGACCTGGGGTAGATTTCTATTGTCCAATCACTGGCACTGCTGCTGCTGCTTCTGCTGTATTAATAGAGCCACCAGAATGAGCTTATTTCATTGACATTTGGATTCTCTTGGACGTAGGACTTACAAAGAACACAGGATTCTTATTGGCTTGCTTACTTACTTATTACATCTGGAACCTAGGATGCCGACCAGATACTTAACATACTTAAATACACTAAAACTTTCCTGAATCTGACCTGCTGAAATGGAGGTGCATCTTATATGCCGTCAAATATGGTACTTTTTAAATAATGTAAATTTTAAGTAAAGCTAAGATACAAGAACAGCTCAGATTTGAAAAATTATGATGGCTGTTTGAATGGAAATTAAAACACTAAAATTTGAAAAATATGACCAGTTGAAAATGGCTAAAGAGATGTCTGTGTGTGTGTGTGTGTGTGAAAAAGAGAGTGACAGTTAAAAATGAACAGAATTTTTAGAAATATCTTCAGTTCTCATTCAACGTTTTAACTATCAAGATATCACAGACTTTAAAGCAAAAGTTAAACATCCTGAAAATAAAAGTTATATTAAGCTCAACGTGCATATCAAACAGGAGTCAAAAAATAAATAAAGAAAATATTTTGATGGATCATTTAAAAAAAAAAAAAAAAAAAAAAAAATCAAGATTTACAGGATGAAGTCATTTGATTTTAGAATCTCTTCATATTTTTTTTTTCCTATTTAATTTTTTTGTTTGTTTTTTTTATCTGTTTCTTTTCTTCCACTCCATTGAGTTTGTTTTCCAAATGAAAGAATAAACCTTGACAGATCTGAATTTCCTTTCCTCTTTACATGAATTTTACTACCGACTAAAAAGCGCACGGTTTTCAACTCCTTAACAGATGCTTTTTGCTTATAACAAGATATAATCATAAAAAGAACATTAAAAAAAACAACAAAACAAAAAAGAAAAAGGCACTTGTAAAGTCAAATGCTTGTCACAGAAATGTAGTGAACTCAAACTGATTTCTATCAGGCAAAGAAAAATGAATAAAACATTAGTAGAAAATTATTTACTGACAAACAAATTGTATTAACCTTCAGGATATCATGATATTTTGCCAATCAATTTGAACAAAGAGGGAAGCAGCTGTCGGGTATAACTCAGAAAATGTTTGGCAATGAATATTCAAGAATGCTCTAAGAAATCTGGCAGCAAACGTTACAAGAGAAAAGATTTCCATGAAAAATTCAAAAAACACGAACACAAGAACAGATTTTTGAATATTTTGTAAAATTACTTTTTTTGGAAATTTAAGCGTTCAGGGAAGTTAAGAAGATACAAGAAACATTTCAAATTTGAATAATTATGATGGCCTTTAGCATAGAAATTAAAATACTAATCTTGAAAATTATCTAAAAAACACTTCTGCTGCCACATTTTCCAATTCTTAATAGCTCCGAGTGTTGAATTTTCATACAAAAGATGACTTTAAAATACTTGAAATTACCCTAAATATATAATCAATGTAAATGTTAGGAACAAGAACATTTTCTAATAGAATCAGTCAATTTTTTGCTTTGTTTTTACTATAAAAAGAGTTATTTAATCCAGTTTTTATTATATATATATATATATATATATATATATACACACAAGTGTGTCAAAAACATATTGAGATTTTTTGTACTTTTTGACACATATTCAGAAAAAAAAATTACGTTCCATTTATTCTTCAGTTCTCTCTTGGTAAATACAGCCTTAAACTAGGTACTTTATTTTTACACACCTTGTATTCTGAAAAAAATTTATTGGTGGAACATTTTTTTTTCAGAATACAAGGTGTGTCAAAAAGTACAAAAAACTTCATACTTTTTAAACATATACATAAGTTGATTTTTTAAAATGTTAATTCCATGCTGCTTATTTTATTGCGAAAGGATATAAAAGCAAACCAAACACTGTACAGAAATTAAAATCCGGTACATTCTTATTTTTTGTGTAGTTTCCTAAGATTTTTTGGCACATGGTATTATGTATTCCAATCTAATAGGAATAATTCTCAAGTTATTTGACCCATAGATGAGACCTTAACAAGTACTACCACTCTGGGTCAGAATGGACCTGGGATGAATGAAAATGAAGTAATACTCCATACTTCCCAGAGTTCCAGAACTGAATCATTACCAAAAAGATGTGTCCTGGGTATAACATCAAACTGCATCTGGTATGAGACCTCTTACATACTGATACCAAGTAGGTTATAATATTTACAGATATATTCCCTCTAAATATTATAAATTACAGTATATTCTAAGATCTACCAACAGGGTAACCAAACAAAGGATACAAGTTCAAACCAATTCTAATTCTTGCTACTTACTTGTCAATAGACATAATAACCCAAGCATTGCAATAAAAAATGAGGAAAATCTAGTAAAAAAATTAATAGATTAAATCTTCTTTTAGATAAGTAATAAGTTGATTTTTTTAAAAACTTTTGATATCATCAGTGTAAACCTTTGACTTGCAAACCAATTACAGGATTATATGAAAGCAAAATAAGCTACTTATTAATGGATGCAATGCCTTTTAAAAAGACTTTTACAAACTCTTAGAATTGACAGATCCAAACCTACTGCCATTTACAGGATTACATGAAAACAAATTATATGTAAAAGAAGCAAATACCTCGAGAGTTAATCATTAAATTGAAAATTTCACATTGAAAACGTATTACATATGATTCAATCAATTATCAATTTCTCCAGCTTTTTATCACAATATTGTAGTTATATTCTACAACCATAAAGTGATCAGAAATAAAGACTTTGGATCATGAATAGAGAATTTGGTGAGATTTTTACTTGAATCTCATATCTTTGAACAGCACCTTGGTGTTCTTCAAGGCCCACCTGATTTGGACAGCACTTTACCTACATGGCTATGAAAATCAACCACCAGATAACATTTATATTTAGCCATATTGCTACATTAATTCATTATCCAATTAAACACTAAGTGAACATAAACTAGGTGTAAACAAACAATATAGAAGAGATTGAAAATTGAATAATGTAGCTATATGAATGATGCCTGCTAGTTGACTTTCATATCTTGGTCAGTCAAGCTTTGAAGAATAAAGGATTCAAGTTCAAATCTTGAAACAAGCTCATTTTTTGTTCTCTCTCTTATACAACCTGCTTAATGGTCAACATGAAAATTACTAAAACATCCAAAAGAAGCAACACAATTTAAATGACAGCACTTTATCTAGAGGTTTTTTGATCATCCCATAACTTTGCTTGAGAGTCCTGAAAGACTTTGTTTTATGCATCCACTGACATGAAAAACATGTTTTTACTACCGCTGGATCCAAACAGTTACTGTGCCAATGTCTTTGATCTTACTCCTCTGCCTTCTGTACATAAGTGCCCATTGTGTAATGGTTATCATGCTAGAAAATAGACATGGCAACTCAAGTTCAAATCCTGGATGAGGCTGATTGCATTTCATACAGCACTAATACCCTCAGAAAAGGTATATATCTAACTATTCTCTCTCCAATTATGGGTAAATAATAAGACAGACTTGGCTCTTTAACCTTGGTATGGCAACCAGTCTAGTAGAAGAAAAACTGAATTCAAACCTGATCAACTGTTTAAAAAAAATGACTGTCACATCCTGCTCATGTGGAGAGGTTGGGTAAATACATAGTCTAACTCACAGACCCCATTGACCACTTGTTGGGTTTTCTTAAAAAACAATACACACACACACACATATATATATATACATAAATATTTAAAATCTTTCTTCTCTCACATATACATGGATATGAAGACATATCAAGTTCAACTATTTGAAGTAATGTTGCAATAGGCATGAACTCAAACTCTTTACTTTGTTTGTTTTGTTTTACAGCATATCAACCACAGTGAGTCATTTAATGCTAGCAAAGTTTTTATAAGATTCGTAGCGATGGTTTGGAAGAAAATTTTAAAACTCAGTTTCTTTTTTGTAAACATTTTTCTATTTAACCCATAGATGGACCCTAACATGTACTACCACTCTGGGTCAGAGTCGACCTAGGAGCAATAGTGATGTAAGGGTGCTCCACATTCCCCAAACTGGAACCTCACTATTAGTTAGAGTTTAACATCATTGCCTTCTAGCACCCATATGATAAAAATGGTTGGGGGTTGCCATAAAGGCAATAGGGTTTGGATGATAAATGCTAGAGCTTGACGTGACCAGCTGATTGATTGGAGGGGCCTCTCCAACTGCCTATCTAGCCTAAGTAAGGGCCAAAGTGGGGTGTTGCATATCATGGACTAGTCATCCACCAGGATTCTGTCACGCATCACAGGTTGTCACCCACAGCCAAGAGAGGTGGTCTTGCGCCTCTGTTGAGGTGCAGTCAGTTTATTCAAAACCCCAGCTGACAGGGCGTGTCTTAGCTTTTTCACAGGGATTTTTGTACTAAATGCTACCCATAAGTTTGTTAAAAATTGCACAATGGTCAAAGAACCTAAAAACAACTCCAACAACAGAAAGCAAGAAAAATTAAATCAAAGAAAATCTAGCTGAAATTAATAAAGATAAAAATATTTGACATTTTTGATCATACTGTGTAGAAAGTAAGAAAAGCAGTTTACTTCTTTTGGATCTCTTTCCATTTTCCCTCCCCAGACAGTCCTCAGAATGAAAATTAATATTAATGAACAAAAAGGGTTGGGTTTTTTCCATATCCTGTCCAGAGGGAAAGGCAAGCAGATATATATATATATATTTAACAAACTGCAAATGCCAAGCATGAATGCAAATAAGGTTTTCTTGACACAGCAACTTTTCTATGTACAAAATTGCATCAGACATCAATTTTTCATAAAATATGAGATATTAGAAATATTTTCTTTATCAAATATACTAGCAAAAACATGTATCCTCTGGGTGCAAGTATTTAAGTTTTAATGTAATAGAATATTATATTAAAAAGACTGACAAAACTAAATATGGATGCATATAAAAAGATTACACTTATTCTTGTTATATTTTAATTTATTTCTATATAAAATTATACAAAGGATTGCTTTTAATTCATTTGAGAAAATTATTGATATCTTATGTAAACCTCTATTTCTTTGCGATATATAACGCACTTTGCTGGATTCTAAACTCATTAATAATATGGCTGTTTGAGCTAGACTTTAATAGAGACATCGTTAATATATAAGATGTTAATTAAGATAACATAATGTCTTTAATTGAGAATATAATGTAAATATCTAAATAAATCGTGATGTCGATGGTGATGTAATTTCAAGTACAGACAGATACAAAATCTCCATTATAATAAGATATATCAAGAGTTGGAGATTCTTATAGTAACTGACCAACAATAATAATGATACATCACATATTCAAAGACCGGTGTTATTGTAGTCTATGATTGATTGAGTTTAATGGTGTGTCAACTCGTCTAGGGTTATTTTATGCCTAGCAGAGAATTGCATTCATTGTAGGTATTTACCCAAAACATTTGCCACAGTTCAGGTTGTTACATAATCTATGTGGTTGCATAAGATTATTGTCAATCCCCTGTATTTCTAAAGGGATGGCCTTTTTCATATCACGGGCGGGACTTTCCATGGAATATTACAGAAAGCCCGCGAAATACGTGAAGTCACGTGGGACCTGGTTGGGTCCTCAGTTTCAGTTGGGCGTCAGGCAGAGAATATGTCCTGCCTTAACTGGAACTCACCTGCATACGCGCGCTATGTTTAGTTAGGTAACTAAACACTTATGAAAATAACACGGTTTTGTGATTAATGAATGTCTTGGTAACAAGACTGATTTAGAAGAAGAAATGAGTTAAGCGCGACCGACCACCAAGACGAAGTCCAGACGCTAGAAGAGACGCTAGAAGAAGAATTAGAAGTAAGTAAAGAACAAGGTATGCAACAAGGTGACAAGGTTGCAAGTATGGGGCATTTAGTGAGGATCAAACTTGCTATTTAGTAGTAATTCTACATATTGCTTGTTCATATATACATATACACATACATACAAGTTGTATTTTCTATCAGGCTGTTCACAAACTCCTCCTAAGGTTCTGGAGATAGACTCCCATATATATATATATATATATATATATATATATATATATATATATATATGTGTGGGAGATTATGTGCTTAATTGTCGGCCTTTGGCATTTTCAAACACATTGTTTGATCACTTCATACTGTCGTGCCATAAGTCACCCCCCAAAAAAGTGCGATATACATAATTATATATATTCTGAAACTACATTACCCAGGTTACTTGGAGAAGTGGATATTTTCTGACCTCCCACCATGTCAGATGAACATAAATTGGTTTGGTTTTTTTTTTTTTACGGCATATCAACCTCAGTGGGTCATTTAATGCCGATAAAGTTTTGAAATAAATCAATTCTTAATGGATAATACAATTTTTTATAAATACATTTTTCTATTTAACCCATAGATGGGACCCTAACAGGTACTACCACTCCGGGTCATAGTAGACCAGGGAGCAATGGTGATGAAGGGGTGCGCCACATTCCCAAACCTCCAACACTGGAACCTCACCATCAGATAGAGTTTAACGTCATTCCCAGGACATGTAGATCCGCAGCCACTGCCTTCTAGCACCCATATAATAAAAAGGGGTTGGGGCTTGCCATAAGGGCAATAGGGTTGGGGAAAATCATATAGGTGCTAGGGCTTGATGTGACCAGCCGATTGATCGGAGGGGGCCTCTCCGACCGCCCGTCTAGCCCAAGATAGGGCCAAAGTGGAGTATTGCAAGTCATGAACTGCTCATCCACCTGGGTTCTATCCTTAAGCATCACGGGTCACCACCCACGGCCAAGAGGTGGCCCCATTGGGGGAGTCTTACCCCTCTGCAGAGGTGCAGTCATTGCATTCTAATGCCCCAGCCGACAGGGCGGAGATGAACATAAAGTCTGATTAATATGGGGATCCATCCACAAACTGAAGCTCATTCACTGGCAAATATAAAGATTGCATGAATCACTTTGGCATTCCTCTTGTGAGGTGCCTCAGGCTCCGGGCAATAAACACAGCCCTGATCCTTTTAGATGAGGGGACAGGTGTTGGCTGGGGGGATGCTCCCCTGAGATTAACAATGATTTATTATATATATTACCAGTCCAGAGGCCAAAGCCACTGGACACAGGGCCTGAGGGCCAGGTAGTGGTACTTGGATAAGTATATTTCATTTACAGGGGGTCCTTGAGAAGCACAACCCCCTGCTGAAAATCTTTTCCTTTCTATTTATATGAAATTTAAACAATAGGTAAATGACAAGATATGATGCCTATTCACAAAATTTCAATAATATTAAGACACATTAATGGGAGTTGAACACCCCAATACAGAAATTATTAAAGCTCATAACATGAGTATTGGAACCTCTATTATTGGGTGTTTCTATTAGATGTAAATTAATTTAAAAAATATTACCTCTCTTTTATAGTAAAACTAGCTTAAAAGCTAGTATGTATATATTTTTAGTTGATGGAATATTTTTGTTTATTCTTTCCTTTTAATACCACTTGTGAGTATATTGTGTATGTTAAATGTTCTTGGTATGAAAAATTAGTTTTTGCTTTTCCTTCCATTGTGTTCTTGGATATACTAAAGTTGATACAAAATTAAACTGTTTTTATTAATTTCTTTATTTGTAGATGTTATTAGTCTTAGAATAACTACTAGAGTAACACTGAACTTTCTAGCCTGATTAACAGTTGTTTAACTGTTTTCAATCATGTATTATTATTTAATGGCTCTGCATTAACTAAATGAAAATCTACAGGGAGTAGAATGAACTTTCTAGCAGGATGAATGTTTAACTGTTTTAACTCTTTGCCTATCAAATTTCCCCCCACAGCTGTACCAAATTTTCTTGGTATTTTTTACATGTGTGATGAGATATTTCTAAGTTCACTATCTATTTACCTCAGAACTCATTCTATTCAAATGACATCCTGTTATTATTATAATCTGAGTCCTTCTACTCAATCATAATGAACTAACCATCAGTTTTTGTACCTTGCTTGAAAGTGGTAGGAGAGCCACTGTGTGCAACTTAAAGTAGGCAATTGCTCTACATTAACTCAATGAAAATCTACAGTGATAAAAATAAACTTTTGAGCTGGATTAATGATTTTGTTAACAGTTTTCAGTCATGGATGTGAAGTTATTTTTTTGCTGGAAAATAAACAAGAAGGGATAGAATGAGCAACAGCACTGGAGACAAACACAACAAAGAAACAAATACACATCCAAAGATGATGTTGTATTGTCAAGGTGAAATGATACACAGAAGAATTGAGTGCTTAATATATTTATTCAGCACTAGTATCTAGTGCTAATGGATACATACTTAAAACACAGAAATAAGTTACAAAACAATTAACAACACCATTTACAAGAAATAGAGGAGGGTCAAATGTGGTATAGCCAAACGCAGTAAGATCAGCCTGAATATTGATTAACTTATTAATCCACTGTTGAAGTCGAGACTATTTAAGGCTATGATCCAAGCCATCTGGTAGAGTTCTGAAAGGGTGCTAGCTGCAGCAGATGACAAAAAATTCCACACAGGAAAAATGCAAACAAAGGTTGAACATAACTGGGACTCAGAAAGTACGGGCAAGAATCGTAATGTTTTGTACACTAGTAACCCTGGTGATGACTCAATTGAAGAAGCAGAAAATCCATGTTTACATAGAGCTCAGAAACATTGGTAATTTCACAATTTAAAACACAGATCATTTGCATAAGCAAATCCTATGTATCACTCAGCCCACCATTGCGACCATATTTTTCATAAGCAGAAATTCTTGGGTTCACAGCGGCAATCATCTCCTGTATATGCAATACACCAAGCATTGCCTTTTTTGATCACAGTAATGGGGAGCCTTGTTATGTTTTAGGATCGTCGCATTTATTTTGTGCGGGAAATTCGAAACCTGGACAAAGAAGAAATTGAATAAAAGAAAATAATAGATAGCTTAGACAGAAAGTCTGGGGTAACAAAAGGAAGGGTAACAAAAGACTTCCTCTGTACAAACGGGAATTTGAACGAAGAGACTGGAAGGGGAAGAAAGAACTTCTGGTCAAAGGAACAAAAGGATGTGTGGGCGGGTTGCCTTTACTTAAGGGGTCAGCAGTAGCAGTTGGACAGTCAGACAGGAGACGGCGAACAGAGCACAAGGAGTCTGACCGATGCTTGCGGTCAATCGCTGCCAGTGGGCAGTGAGGCGCGCCCACCACCTTCCACCACAGTAGCAGCAGTAGTTCCCATTGTCAACGCCCGCCACTCACACGCACCATGAGGGAATTAAATAAAAAGTCAAATCTCCTACTACATACAGCATGCCTTGTGATTTCATTAAGCAGTATACCAGCAACGTATACGATTCAGAGTAGCGAAGAAGGGCTATGCAACAGCCTCATTAAAAAGGTAGCAGGCAGTTCATTCTCCCTTTCACTTTTGCATCAGGATGGTACTTTAATGTATATCAACAGTTGTCAAGCCATTGTAATTTGATCTTATAAGATACTAAGGAGAAGTTAAATCCTCATATGTGATAATGGGAAAGAGCTTAATTCCAAGTGAACTTTTCTAAATCTTCATAATTTAAAAAAATACCAGACAGCTAACTAAAGTTGGGTTGGGGGTTTTAAAACATATTTTATTACTTTTTATGATGAGCATGAAGAAAATTCACAATACAAAATTTCAAATTTACAGTCAAATAACATTTCGTGATAACTAGGATGTATTCTAATAGAATTGCTTCAGGCTTTAAGTCACAGTTAGTGTTCTGCTTATTCAAAGATTCAGCTGGAATTTTCTTTCTTTTGTTTTTTACGGAGATAACACTTTAAATAACTTTTAATAACAACAATAACTCATTGAAATCTTGTTTCTTTAGAACAAACCTGATCAAGCTGGGCCTTTGAGGTGCTTTTTTTTAATTTTTAAATTCAGTAAAATATTACTTTAGCAAATGATCAATTACAAATTATCCATATAACAGCTCTATTTCATCAGTGATTAATTCCTGACCACTGATAATCCCTTTCTTCCCGATGATCAATATATTTTATAGTAGGATTATGAGTAATGAACATTATCCATTCTAGAATATCATGTTAGTTTAGCAGTTATTCTAAGGCTAACAACAAATGAATGTAAACTTGGTTCAATTCTAATGATTTATTATATAACAAAACAATGACTTACAATATAAATTTCCTTCCCATATACATATATAGAATCAAGTTTGAGAGAATGAGTGATGGATAGGGAAATTAGATATCTGGTATCTTCTATTTAAATCTGTCTGCTCAGAGATTAATTCTTTCAACCTTGTTGTGGAGCTCATTTGTAGGTCTATGTTGAATATGAGCACCAAAACTAGACCACCTAACTTAGGTTAAATTGGTAATAAAATCTGGTTTTATTCTTTGCTTAGCTCACTTGAAAATTATAATATTACCTTGGGATTATCAATGTTTTATTGGCATATGTAGTTTTATTTTGGGAAATCAAAAAAAAAAAAGAAAAAAAATCAAATTGTCAGTCAAATATAGTAAAAATATGTTTAGGGATGGCCCAAACAATTTTTTAAAGTTTGGTCGAACTTTTTATTTATATATATACATATATATATATAAAGCAGCTTGTACTGCCAAAGGAAATTTTCTAACTTTTCTCTTAATGGTTTTATCACCTACAGTGAATGGATAAGTAAAAAAGGTAAATCATAAAAAGCAATTTGTTAATGGTATTACATAACAGGTAATATGTATTACATATATATAATATATATATATGATATGATATAATAATGTAATAGTTAATATATATTTGGCAGACAATGGTATGCAAGATGTAAGATTTAAATGCTCTAAGGTAAATGATGAATAATGGATTACAGGTATAATCTATCCAACACAATTATTGTTAGGTCAAACCTATAGTAAGTATCCTTTCTAATTGAGCCTTGCCTTTCAAATCAAACTGCCTGCAGAACCTAGTACCAAGCTGCCTATAATGTAAATTCACTAGTAAAAATAATGACGCTACAAATTTATATGAATTGCAGGGAAATAAAAATAATTGTCTTCCTTTTGATTGTAAGCATGGCTTCCTACATTACTTGTGTTGGTCACATGATAATTCAGCCCCTTAAAATTTTTGGGCCCTGATCTTTGAAGAAATAAGACCTTTTTGTTTCAGTCCTACCTTATGGAGTGGAAAAGGACAGGTTTTCCAGTTTGATTCATAGAGCAGAATAGAGATAATTAGTCTCCAACTTTATTACCATTTAAAACCATGGAAGACAGGTAAGTATTTTCTAACCAGCATTTGCAACCTCTTTATTACACTTCCTTGTT
>CM042138.1:100341808-100374308 GCA_023376005.1 Doryteuthis pealeii | reverse complement strand
GACTTTCATCTTTCTCTTTATCACTAGGGATGTCCCCATGGTATAATGTGCTGGATTGTGACATTTATTGACTCAATTCAAAGAGGTGGTTATTGAACTCAGCTAGCAAACTATTTTTAATCAATTTAATTCTTACTGGGTATCTCAAACTAGATTAAGTAAATAAATTAATTCAAAAATATCACTTGGTTGTCTTATGATAATTTTGTGGTTCTCAATACTAAATTTCTGGAATATGTTTTCTTATCAAAATGAAATTATTAAATGGACAATAAGATCTTGTCCAGAATCGATCAAGGAGATTGAAAAAGCAAACTGATATTGCTATTCAGGATAAGTGCCAAACTAGTAAGTTAATTTGGATCTCATCTCCTCCTGCTCAGAATCCTTAAATGATCCCAGATTTCATGCTTGTTCAATTACTTATGACCAGTACTTTCTATATAGTAATACTGATCCTAAATATTTGAATAAGAACAAGATCTGTTCTTTTTATTGCCAAAGATTTTAAAAAAAGCCCATTAATCATTTTGAGCAACGAGGATCAAAATTAACATAACAGTTTGTTAACTCTTCCAAAAAGAAATGTGAGTTCTTGATCAATTCTGAACAAGATTTAAGAAGAATAGAAAACAAAAACGTTTTTAAATTTAACAATTCTATTAAAAAAAATTGTAATCAAAAGAAAAAAAATATTTTTGACTAAATTTATACTTTATGTTGATTGTAATAAGAATGATTTTTCTTGGGTAATTTCATTTTACACTCTCAAATCTAAGTTCATCCTATTACACTGACTGGATCACCTGCTTGGGAGTAAGAACCCCCCCCCCAAAAAAAACAAAAAAAAAAACAATGGTATGACACTAGACTGCATCTGATGGTGACATTCCAATTCTAGGGAGTGTGAAGTACACTTTCATTGCCATTACTTCCAGGTACACTGACTGAGTGGTAGGACCTGTTAGGGTTACATCTATAGTCAAATAGATCTTTTTAAAATCATTTTATTCTATAGAAATATTTGGTACCATATAACTAAATTATTTCAAATGATAGTTACTTGAAGCTATAATAATTTACTAAGGATTATTATTAGCTAGTTGGTTGGATTTTACGGCATGTCAATCCTACAGTTATTTTATTCCAAAGACATTCTTATTTTATTCATTTTTGTTGGGTATTAAATTTTTTTATGTTTATGAATCATCAAGTTGCACTGACAGCATTAATACTCATGAGTCTCTTTCATCACCTATCCCTATCGATCATCACTCTTGGCAAGTGCTCATGACATCTAATCTCTGCACAGAGCTGATCAATGTAAATCCTTGCTAGTTATCCCACTCTTGTGTGTCCATGTGTAGGTGTTCACAGGAAAAGGTCACTAATGAGTTTATCCTTACTTCTCCAGCAGTGTCAAGCATGTCTTTTTCATCTTACTTGGATAATTTGTGTGATGGGGGAGCAGGTGGCCATGTAGATGCTTTTTTGTGGGTTGCTGCATCTAGGATTTGTTCAGGACAGCATGCAGCATACTTGAAATCCTAACTGCAGAAGAATTTGGTTGGTTGGTTGGTTGGTTGGTCAGTTGGTTGTATCTTATTGTATGTCAACTCTAATTGGATTATTCTATGAACATGTTTTGTTTTATTCAAGCTTGATGGGTATACAACTTTTTATTTAACTAAATTTTTTAACACATTTTTAAAAACTCATTTTTTTTCTATTTTTACCCATAGATGGGACTCTAACAGGTACTACCACTCCGTGTCAGAGTGGACCTGGGAGTAAAGACAATGAAGGGGTACTCCACACTCCGCAGAGTTCCAAAATAGGAACTTCACCATTAGATGCAGTTAAGCATCATACCCAGGACACTAAGACCCTCAACCACTGCTTTCTAGTACACATAAGGGCAATAGGGTTGGGACAATCATAGGTGCTAGGGCTTGACGTGATCAGACGACTGGTCAGAGAGGGGCTTCTCCAACTGCCTATCTAGCCTAAGTAAGGGCCAAAGTGGAGTGTTGCAGGTCATGGACTGCTCAGCCACCAGGGATCCGTATTGAAACATCATGGGTTACCACCCATAGCCAATAGGTAGCTCCTATTGGGGGGGGGTACCACTATGCTAAGGTGCAGTCAGTGTATCCTATTGCCCCAGCTGACAGAGCAGCTATAGATAAGATGAGGTTGCATGTTGAAATGTTACTAACTGTAGCATATACACTTAAAGACTGGAAAATCTCTAAACCAAAATCCAGACTGAAATGAGGATAATTTATTTGAATAATTCATGAAAACGAGTATGCCTCATCTACAAATTTCAAGTAATGTTGATAATTAGTCTTTTTATTAGATATTAGTCAAATTAATATTCATAGACTTACAGGTACAATGAGCTGGGGTCAGGAAAGAAGAATCCATTATACCAAATTGATTGTCATAAATACTTTGATTAATAGAGACATAAATTAATCTACAATAAAAGAGTTAAATCAATGTAATTATACATAAAATATACCATTATAAGCATAGGTTATATGTCATTAAACAAAACAACTAAACCATATAACTATCTAATATCAATATTTTGCCAACAATTATATGGTTTTGGTTTCTTTGTTTAATGACATATCAACCTTTCTCAGTTATTTAATGCCAAAGCTATCTTTGTAGAAGAACAGTGGTAGTACTATTTAACCTATAGCTGTGGGTATGGGGGGTTTCATACCTTTCCCAAGGGTATTAGTCCAAAAGTGAACATGTTAGTGTGACTAGCATTTGAACTCACTCACTACAATGTCGTAGTCCATCATGTTAGACTCCAAACTATGGTATTGGGTAATTGATTAAGAGCAATAATTTTTAAAAAACACTTCATACATAGTTGCAATGTTTTAAGATCCATTGTATTAATCTAATTGATGGGACCCTAACATTCTGGGTCAAAATGGACCCTGAAGTAATGGTAATGAAGATCTGACTCCACACTATCCACCATTCCAAATCTGGTTCTTCACAATCAGATGCAGTTTAGTCTCTTATCCAAGATACCCTTTTTTATTTCATTATCATCAAATAGGAATACAGTGGTACCTTGATTTATGAGTTTAATCCATACCTCTCATAACTCAATTTCTTTGTATATCAATGAATTACACCCTGTACTGTTTTAATGTTGATATTTTTATAATACTTTTGTTTAGCTTAATAAATTTGAAAACTTACAGGTTTTTAGTGAACTTATTAACACAAGTCTATTTAAAGCTCACTAGTGTCTCAAATTTTATCTCTCAATTCAAAGCAAATAATTAACTGAGGAACAGCTTGTAACTCTAAAAAATTCTAAGTTGGGGCATTCATAAATCAAGGTACCACCATAATCCTTTACCTTTACCCCCCACAAAAAAGCCCTACTGATTTTGGCATTACCCCTCTTCAGTGGATGTAGTCCACATATTCTAGATCCTACCAATGGGATGGCTGCATATCAAATTAAGTTATAGATATTTCATCTTAAGAAAATTAATATCTAAAAATATCATATATATTTTAAAAGTCTTCACTTTAACTTAAGACTTTTAAGCAGGCCCAATAAATAAGTTTAGTCTTTTATAATGTAAAAACTGCAAAAAGAACAATTTGAAAGGGTTTTGAGTAATTTAAAATAAAAAAATCCACCTTAAAAGCATCTGAATATAAATTTACTTTTTGGAAACATCAATCAAAAGTTTGGAACAGGCATGTCAGAAAAAAAATACAAACAGATTTTGATATAGAAGAACAACCATAGTCACTGGATATATATATATATATATATATATATATATATATATATATATATAAATAAAACCAAACAAGTATTTGTACTTCTCCCTTTATGTCCCACCTACTTTCCTACATTTTAAGATTCTTTCTGCATCAAAGCTCAAGACTCAAGAATGAAATGACATGGCCTGGCTTTCATCCTAAAATCCACTTTCTCAAGAAAAGCTATGGCAACAAGGTTGACCAGTGCTTCTGTGTTCTTTTTGTTGCCATTTTCCTCTGGAAAAAATCATAAATAAATATAGGATTGTCCTGATTTCTATTAATCAATGTACAAAGTTTTCCAACACTGTAAGATCTTTCACGGAAGGAAATACATAGTCACTATTTGATATAAGTTATATTGAAATACAGACACACATGCATAACAAAAAAAAAATGACAGTTTTTTCTTTTTAATGTTGTGAGAAATCAAATATTCAAAAAACAAATGTTCTTTTTTATGTAAAGATTACTTGCAAAACAAAAAGAAAATCACTGAAAATTAATCTATGTGGGAAAATGAGGAAAATTAAGATTTGTTTTATATTTTACTTTGTAGTTTTTTGTTTGAATTAAGAGTTGGACTTTGGGTGAATAGGTCACATTGAAATTAATTATCTACTTTTAAAGCCATACACAAATTTTTACACAAAAATATGAAATCTAAATTCTTATTTGATAAAGGCCTAATTTGATTAAAATATTTTAAAAAGTAAAGTTGACAGTGGCCTATTGTCCATTTTAGCTGGACAGTAAGGGCATCTATCCCCTTTCTGCTAGCACTAGACCAGGAAGATTATTGTGCTGAGGTAGAGTGCCACATCTACCATTAGCTCCGCACTTTATCGCACAGATCAGATTACCCAAGATGTGCTACTCATGATTTTAGAAATCCCCTTTTCACATGACAATTGGACATGTTATGTGAGAAAGCCCTGCCTCTAATATGAAAAGGGAGACAATTCTAATTTGTCTGCCAACAAATTCATGTTTTAAAATTGTCTGATGTTTTGGAACAGATTTCCAAAGAAATCCAAACATTATACACACAGAGATTGTATCTTTAACTCCTGTCCCAAATCAAAGACTGTCATCCGAGTAACTATCAGAGCACTGGTGTCTGGACATATTAAAAAAAAATCCCATAACCCTTTTGGTGTGGTGCATTTGAGTTGATGGAGACCAGTATTGAATCAGGAACCTTGCGATTCCAAGGTGAATGCTGTACCTACTGAACCCTTGATTAATATATACTACTTAAATAAAAAAAAATGGAAAAAAAAAACAACTTTCTTTTTCTTTCTAAAAATCAGTGGAATATCAAGTTCTTAAGTGGAGGTTGACAAATTTAATTGGTCTTTGGAAAAAAACAAGGAACACAGCACTTGATGACTTAGAATTTCAAAGATTTTCAATCTCTAGTTGAGCTACTCAGATAAACATATCCATTTCTTGTATATATATATATATATATATATATATATATATATATATCTTATTATAATGAAGATTGTTTGTTTTTCTGTCTGTAACCGAAACTATATTACTACTCAAGTCACAATTCCCTTAGTTATTTACGTTACATTTGCCGTGACTTTATTTTTTATCTAAAACTCAATTACTAATAAAATTGTTTTACGTTACTACTGTTAGCCTTATCTACATAGTAATACCATGCAATTGTATTTATATATACAACAAAATAGCGGTTTACAGTATGAACGGGAAGGCTAATTTGCATATTGATATCAAAAATGTTATTTTATTAAATATGTGCTTAGTATTATTGATTTCTAATTATTTGGTTTTATCTTACTGAATATGAGCAAAAATCTCGGGGATAAATCTTAAACGAAATATATTAACAAGAAGAAATAATTGTAATTTTGTTCTTGACTTTCTATTTTCTCAAAATAGTTAAATTAGGAAAATTTAGCAATGAAAGAGGGGAGTGATGAAAGAGTAATTTTCAGCTGTTCTATTTTTCGATTATACCCCCTCTGTTTCAACTTTTTAAATCTGCATTGTTATTTAGTTTCATTAGTATTTCTAATTCAATATAATATTTTATTACATTAAAACTTAAATATATGCACCCTCCGGGTGCATATATTTGCTAGTATATATAAAGATGTTAAGTGGTCTGACAGTGGTGCAGAAGAGGAGATCCGAACAGAGTTCAAATCCTGACAGGAACAACAACTTGTTCACTTTACACTAATGCCCTCAGGGGAAAAGGTCTCCCCAGGTATAGATAAATAGCAAGGCAATTGGAGCCCTTTATCCATGTAAGAAAAGTCAGTCATTAAGCTAAAACACCAACACTATTAAAATATTGACAATTGGTTCTCATGTTTGGGAAATGCCAACATAAATCATTACCTCATGTGTCATGCAGCATAGGAAGGGTCTATGCACTTTGTTTATTTTTCTTTATTAGATAAATGTATTCATATCTCTATCCTATTTAATGAACGTCTATTTTTTAGCAACTTTTTTGTTCATTCACTCAAGTAGTGAAATGTAGTTGCAGCCTCCCATCACCAGTGTACCTGGTAACCACCATCAAACTATAATCTGAAGGAACTCTTGTAAGAGGTGAAAGAAACAGTGAAACAAGAGTTGGGAAATTCGAAAAGGATCAGTCAGTAGCTGGCAGAGAGCAAGGAACAACATGTCTTCTTGGTTTGAGGTCAGTCTAGAAGGAGGTTGAAACACTAATATAAAACGATTGGTTTCTTTGATTACATACCTCATTTTGTTCTTTCCTATAAATAAGTAATCATCTTTTTTTGTCAACTTTTGTTGAGCCCCCTGCAAAACCACATTAGCTAAAGGATATATGCCTTTTTTTATTTAGCTAACTTTAAAGATAAACATCTTTTATAAAAAGGTAATTTCCAACAATATTCACACCATCTTATCCCACAGTGGCTTTGCATAGTGAAAGGAAAGGTGCCATACTTACTATGCTTGACTTGGAGGTTACTTGGGGAGGGGTTAAGTGGTACCATCACTGCACACTTTGGTGTCCTTATTTTGTTTACATTGCCTCTCTGACAGATTTAGACACAAGGTCAGAATTTTAAAGCAGAGTTCCATATGTGCACAGATGCACAGGTGAAAGTGGTGCCAAAAAGTAGCTTAGATTTTGGGAGGCATCATATATATAAGTACAATTATCAGACGAGACTTGCAATATATAAAATGATAATAAATCAGAAAAGTTTTTCAATATTGGCCAGTACAGCAGGATAAAGCCTAGAATAAATGAATGTTTACTCACCTCTTCATGACAGTCTCATTATTACTAGTTTTATGTACTTTAACAAAATAAGTACAATTATGAAAACATTTTCAAAAGAGTTATTTATCAAACTGTGTTGTTTCCTCCCTTTCGTTCTCTTTCTTTCTCATATATATATATATATATAATATATATATATACACACACATACACACACACACTTCAAGCAATCACAAAATTAGTCTATTTCATTGTCATCATTAATATGTCAGATCTTTGCAGGTGGGACCCTTAGTGCAGGGAAATTTTCTTTTAGAATGTGTAGATGAAGAACAGAGAAATGTATTTTTTGCAATTTGTTCTCATAAAAGATTCTAGAAAACATATACAAAGCCTATGAAGTAGTTTTATTTTCTTCAATACTTAAAAACAACTTGTCAAATAAATTGTTCTGATAGCAATTTGAATAAAATATTCAATTTATTTTGTATCTTTATTTCTGTTTTTATTTTTCTATTTTAACCATATATTGAGAAAGTTTTTTACAAATGAAAATTCTATTTTTTTTATTTTATCTCATTTTATTTCATTTCATGAACATGCCTGCATGATGGTCTTATCTATTCTTTTACAAGATTTGTTTTGCATCCTGCAGATTTTCTCATGTATTATCTCAATACCTCTGTCTTTTGAAAGGGTCCAAAAATTCAAGGTAATGTCAATCCTTTGAAAGTCTCTCCAGCAAACGAAATGCAATTCCTTTTCCAACTGAACACGCCACTCTCACATCAAATAGCAGTCGTCAGATTTCAATTGACGTCCAAACACTTTCTTCCTCACTCGCCCTGTCAGCAACAGTCCGTCTTTATTTCTGCACGTTCAAATGCGCTTATGCAAATTCGCATATACTTTATTTGGGTCTCTACTAACAATACCTCAGCTACGAGGAGGTAGTGAGTTCGAGTATCCGTAGCCGCTCGCCACAGGCCAAACATATCCTGATGCGCTTTGTTTGTGGGGGCTGGGAATCTGCTTGTTCATAGGGCTGCCTTTCAGTCTCGTCACACTCTGTTAAAGGCAAGATGTGACACAGACAATTTCTAAGAGGAGTAATGCTGGTTTGAATTCAGAATTTTCTTTCTCCCAGACTGTTTGCCTAACCAAGCCTAAAGAACCAGTCTACCCTACTACACAACTGAGTGGGAAGAATAGCTGGATTCATGCCTTTCTCAATGTAATATAATGAGATGTAGAAAGACCAAGATTTTACTTATACCTTATGTGAGTGCCAACAGAATTTTGGGATGACATGTGAAATGCTACCTGTCGTTTTCTGATTGGTCAGCACAAGCCAAGAACAAGAGTGAGAGAAAGAGAGAGTGAAGAGTTTTGGAGGCTGGGCTGAGTGTTTGAAAAGAAGAGATGCAAGATGAGTATCATTTTTCCAAGGAATTTTTTTTACTTAGGATGAAACAAAATGAGCTCTGCACAAAAAAAAATGTCTTGTGCTCATTATTAAAAACTAAGCAACGGTACAAGATGAGACATCCTCAAGATGACCCAAGTAGTTCCAGACCCCTCGAGGAATGGAGAGAATGCCAGCCTAACAACCGATCAAGAAATACCAGCTAATCCAGTAAAGAACAGTAGATCCTAACTGATCCAGGCCTGAGAAGTAGAACAGGATAATTATAAGTATATGATGAATATCACAATTTACACTCCTACTTCTCTAAATTGACCATACACCCAGGTCCAAATGGATCCCAACACATCACATATAGAGATTTCCACATGTTATTTCTTTAATGGAGTACACAATGTTACATTAAAGCATTAGTGCAATGTCTCAGCCTTGTTGTTGGATTTGAACTCAGGTCACCAAGTTCATTTTACATTTGATAACTGTTACATTTTGTGGCCATTTTTAGGCTGCAGGTTGAGTACTTTACAGTAGAGATCCCTTGTGTTCCTTAGTGTTAGGCAGAATCCTTGGTTGCTCCTTAGTATTAGGCAGAATCCTTCTTTGCTCCTTAGTGAAGAATCCTTGTGTTAAGCAGTGCGCTTGGTTGTTGATCTGTTCATCCGTGTCGAATACCAGCAACTGAATGGCTTTCAAGATCAGTGATTAAATATAACTAACCATGTATTGAGCATGTTGATAAGCTGGCTTTAATCCACATGGTCATGCAGAGTCTAAAATTTTAAGTGGTGGACTCCAGCATACCTTATATTACAAATACTCCAACACACTAAGTGTGACTCTTGCAACATTTCTTGTAAGACTTCTCACGAGAAAGATTCATGGAAATTTAGATCATGATGATTTATTGCTATTTAAGAGTCTCAGTCAGAGAGCATCTGTGTTGGAAATACAATGTCCAGATTCGATACCAGTTCTTACCAAATTTGTCGGAAAAGTAGACAGTTGATGATAGGTATGTTGCTGCATCTCAGATGAAAACAATCTCCTAGTCTAAGTGCTAGGAAAAGGGGATAGAATCCCTCCCTATCCAGTTGATACCACAATAGGCCACTCTACCAACTACTAACATCATAAAAAAATGGAATTTTTTTTTAAGTAGAGCTTCTAATTTCTATTTGTATGATGTTTGTAAAATCTGTAATACCCTTTTGCACAAAAAACAGAACAAATAAACTACTAAACAACAACAAAAAAATTAGTGCTTGCAAATTTTGCTTGTATGAAGATTAATTTTGTAAATAGGTCAATTGAAACAGCTGTTTGCTTTAGATATGATTTCCATTTGTTGGTTGAGAGATTGGTATTAATATAAAAGCATTGACTTTTAGAATCCTTAATGACTAATCTTATAGTCAAGTGAGATGACGCTTCTTGTGATTTGACGTGATGTTTGATTGTGTCAAAATTTATTCAAAAGCATTGCAATTGGCTTTCAACAATCTTTAAGCCTTTGATACTACATGATCTAATGAATATTCATCAATTCAAGTATGATTGGTTCTTATGCAAATTCTTGCATTTCTTGGAAGACTATTACTCCTAAATCAATATTCTTTATATATATATATTATATATGTTTTTTTGGTGGGGGGGCAAATACAGAAACTATCAAGAATTACTTTGGAAGTTAGGATTTTGTGAATGAAATTTGCATAATTTTCGTGGAACAGTAAAAAAAGAAAAACATTAATGTATTTTGCCCACTGGATTTGCCTTCATGGCTTGGAGCACGGTTTCAGAATCCACAGTTTTTGGCCTACCTGCTGTGCCTTCTGAAACATTGTGATAACTGGGCCTTTAATTTCATACACAAATGTTTTAGCTGCTTCCATGGCATTAGAGTCCAGTTTGAACTCATAAAGCATAAGTTTTAAAATTAAATTGTTTAGCTGTGCAGTTTTTCAAATCACACATTCCAGTGAAGCAACACACAACAATTTGAATTGCAGGACAAAATTTGAGAAAAAAATAACACTGATGTACCACATCCTAGCATCAATTGTCCTAAGCAAACAGGAGGAAAAAAAAAGCTACCTCAAACTCAGTCAAAACTAGATATGCATTCTCACTGGACAGACAGAAAAATAATGTTTTACAACAATATAGATTTTTTTTGCTTCATGTTACTGTTTACATCAGTAGTAAAAGAATAGGGTATATTAACCCTGATTAGAATTTTCCACTTGCTTTGAAGAAAAATGTTTCTAAATCTCATTTTTTTGTACCTCGGTAATTAATTTCCAAAGCCCTGGGTAATGGCATCTTGAATTTATATTTGCATTGTGGAAAAGGCAAAAAGTATTCCCCAACAATTGATTCAAATGCATGTAATATATGTATTTACTCAACCCTCCAAATGAGCAGGATGCACTCAAGGTCAAATTTTCAGTTCAGTTTAAATGGGTTTTAAGTTAAGAGATTTCCTTTTCCTAGACGAGTTGCTATACCAAGGTTAAGGAGACCAGGCTAGTCTACTCTTTACTCAATACTGGAGGGAGAAAGGTGAATTCATAACTTTGCCATGGTATGTGAAACCAAAAGACTTGTTTAGGATTTCAGTATAACATTT
Source organism: Doryteuthis pealeii (assembly GCA_023376005.1). Taxonomy (NCBI): domain Eukaryota; kingdom Metazoa; phylum Mollusca; class Cephalopoda; order Myopsida; family Loliginidae; genus Doryteuthis; species Doryteuthis pealeii. The sequence continues at coordinate 100,363,190 of CM042138.1, read as the reverse complement.
CCTATGACGAAAAACTTTTACACTAAAACTTTAAAAAATGGCGTGAAATTTAAAAAATCTCTCCATTAAATGCTATATATATACTATATATTAATATATTATATATATAAGAAATAACAGATTGGGTAAAATCCAAAATGTAATTAAAGTTAGGAATAAAAAGCAGATAAAACACAATTAGCATCATTCAATTAATATTTTCACCTCAGTGTATAACCAAGGTTTCATCAGAATTTTATTAAGACAAGAAACATTGGAAAGACACAGCAGTTTCTTGTCTCAGATAAATTCTGACGAAGCCTGTTAATACACTGAGGTGAAATATTAATTGAATGAAAATGTGTTTTATCTGCTTTTATTCCTCAATTAATTACATATATATATTATATATATGGTGTGTGTGTGTTTCAAATAATATGTTGGCATATTTTTTTAAAGATTCATTTAGATTATCATTTCATTGATACAATAAGTATGTTGTTGAGACGCAAATAAAGCTGGTTAATAACATCAACAAAGCAGTACTTTTTAAAGAAGGAAATATTTCGAAATTTTTCATGTAACAATAGGCACGTGTTGTCACTATTTGATGGCCCATGGGCTGGCACATTGCGTACGCTTGGAACATCAACTCGTCTTTCCAACTGAAAATACGTTAACGGCCCAGCGTCCTGATATTTTCATTAGTCTGTTAAATCAAAAGAAAGTTTTTATCGTTGAATTGACGTTCCATTTAAAGAAAATCTTGATTCGGCCCTCAGCATAAGTTGGAAAAATATGAGACCTACGTGAACAATGTGTTAGAACAGAGGATAATAAATGTATTTCCCATCAAGCCAGATGCCGGGGATTAATTACCAACTCAACAGCATTTTTGTCTAAACTTTGGACTTTCTCCACCAAACAAGAGGAATACATAAAAAAAGATCCAGGAGAAAGGTCTAAACACAATTCAGGTGGATATGGCAGTCCTACATTGTGACATCAAACCGACAAAGTTGGTGGTCATCATGAGATAATACTGGGGTGCTCTGGGTTAGTGGTAATGAATGCTCGCCCCAAACCATGCCTGAACCCAGAGTCATCATCTGATGAAGGCTTTGTTTGGTTGCAATGCTACACTGTGTAAATAGCAGTCATTGTATGAAGATATTGTTGTAACCTGGGATTGTCTGTAGTAGGAAGAAATAGTGATTCATATCTTCTAAACAAGTGTAGAAACCTTTACTATTTTCAAAAGGACAGTTATGGATTAAGGTCAAGGGGTTTTTAGGCATACAGTGTGTATTATAGTATAATAAACTAGTAGAGCTACCTGGCATCGGCCCAGGATTTAAAAGTTAAAAATAATCTATACTTACATATAGATCAAAAAAAATTATTTTTTCTATGTTTTTCTTATCCTTCAATATTCTCTGTATGTTGTTTAATTCTTGTTTGTATTTTTTTCTTTTATTTGTCATATATTTGCTTTTTATTATTTTTAATTCGTTATTCATTCTTTAAGTATTCTTTGATATATCAGTGATTATACCCTTATATTTTAATTAGTTTTTCTAATGGAAAATTAGGGTTAACCCTCTCAGACAAAAATCGGGTGTTGGATTTTATAGAACTTTGGTCTTGCTTGTCTCCACTAATTTTCCTTATAAAAAGGTGTGTTTAGCCATTGTACAAACATACAGACTCTTTCTTTTATAAATACTAGCAAATATATGCAACCTCCGGGTGCAGTATTTAAGTTTTAATGTAATCAAACAATATCGTATTAAATTAGATAGGCTAATGAACTAATAAGAATGCAACGATAATAAGATTTGAAACAGAAGGGGGTATAATCGAAAAATAGAACAACTGAATCTTATTCTTCCATCACTCTCGTCTTTCATTGTTATTTTTCTAATTTAAGTATTTAGTTAAAAGGGGAAGTGGAGATAAAATGACAGTTATTTTTTCTTGTTAATTGATTTCATTTAAGAATTCATTGAGAGATTTTTGCTTATATTCATTAAAATAAAACAAACAATTAGAAGTCAATAAATACTAAGCACAATTTTATTAAAGATCACATTTTTAATATAATCCTACGCAAATTAGCCTTCCCATCTGGACACTCGTAGACCGCCTATTCTGTTGTATATCAATACATATATTGCATGTTGTAGTATGCAGATATGGTACAATATATTCACTAATGTAAAACAATTTTATTAATAATTGAGGTTTAAATAAAAATAAAAATCATTGAGAATGTGATAGTCAATAACTAAAGGGAATTGTGACTTGAGTAGTTATATAGTTTCAGTTACAGACCATACAAACACAAATCTCCATTAAATAAGATAAGTGTTCTGTATGTATAAAATGAGTTTTATTTCCTTCTGTCATGTTCAGTGTTAATATGTCATAAATATCAAATGCTATATTGGTACTTGGTGAATGGGGCTCTACTAATATCTTCCTACCCTATTACACTAAAGACAAAATTAATAAAGCAATGTTTGGCACTCACTCACCCTTTAGAAAACAGACATAATTGGAGCAACGACTGGGAAATTTTCATTTATTTTAACACTTCTAACAAAACTGGTAAATGTAAAAATGTTTTTCAACAGCAAAAATTTAATGCAAGTTTACTAAACGTATTTATTGCACAGTGGAATCCTAACATAAAAAAACAAAACTACTATGCTTTCATTTACAAAAAAGAAAAAAAATCATTGATAAACAAGCAAAACATGTCTCTCTGCCCGCAGCAAGGTTTGTTACACAAAGACAACTTAAGAAAATGGCCTTTAACATGATAGAGAGGATTTACTCAATATTAATGGCTCCTGAGTAGGTCTTCCATACAGCATAACAGTATCTGATATAGCTGATTAATGTAGGCTTTTGCTGTTTGGTCTACACTGGTGTGTCTTTGTGGTGGTCACAGAAGATGCAATTAAGAGTCTTACTTGCTTCTCCACAGTATCTAGCCATGTCTTGTGCATCTTACCTGGATGGTTTGATAGATAGGAGGTGAGCGGATGTACAGCTGTTTTTGTAGGGTGCTGCTTCCACCCCCCCCAAGATTTGTTCAAAGACAGTATGTATCCTTGTGAGCTCCTATCTAGTTTTTTCTCTAAGAATTTTTGATTCCAAGTGATGCAGCACATTACAGAGCACTGACATAGGCTTACAGCTTGGAAGAATTTTCACTTTTACTTATCACAGATCAGATTTCCTAATGATTGATAATCTGTCAATAGCAGTCCACTTCCTATACATATATCAACATTACTTTCTGTAGATCTGATTCCATTACCTTTGGAATGTGAACTGGTCTACTAATTTCAGAATCTTACCATCAGTGTGAAGATGCCATCATCTTGATTAAACACATGAAATCCTTTTATCAGAGTTCACATATAGGTCAACATTTCTTGACACCTTCTCTCTATGTTGCAGCAGTGATTCGGCTTGTATTTGTGGAAGCACTGGATCATTCAGCATTAGTTCACATTTGTAATAGTCTTCTGCTGGATAATGCTGGTTTCTTGCCTTTTGCAGAAATTTGTTCATTCATTCTCTATATATTATCTCTTCAAAGACAAAGATATGAAACACTTTTTTGATGGGGCTTAGAAAATGCTGACTACACCTCTATCTTGCCATGATGCTTCAGGATGGAAACTTGGTGCCAAGCAGTTCATGACATGCAAACTCCACTTTCATTCTTATTTGGTAGACAGGCGTCTAGTTTCCTCTGATCAATTGTTAGTCACACCCCTCTGAGGCTCCCTCTGATCAATTGGCTAGTCAGCATCCCTCTGAAAGGCTCCCTCTCATCAATTGGCTAGTCACATCCCTCTGAGAGGCTCCCTCTCTAAGAATTGGCTAGTCACTCCTCTCTGAGAGGCTCCCTCATCATTGGCTGTCACATTTCAGCCTATATGCTTCCCAACTGCATTGCTTTTATGGCAAACACCAAATCTTTTTTATCATATGTGCTAAATGTGGTGGCTGAGGGTCTTAGTGTTCTGGGTTGGATGGTAACAGCATCTAGTGATAAAGTCCCAATGCTGGAGCTCTCGGAGACTGGAGTGCCTCTTCATTGCTATTACTCCCAGGTTCACTCTAACTGGTGTGGTAGTACCTGTTAGGATTTTAATTCATGGGTTAATAGATAAAAAATGAGTTTTAAAAAATTGATTAACCAACAGAATGAATAAAATGAAAATGTCCTCAGCATAAAATAAACCAAGGGTTGACATGCTTGGAGAACCAACAACCAACCAACCAACAACCGATACTTATGGCTTCATCTTTAAATGGGGCAATTTCTTTGTTGATTACATAGTATCTAATGATACTAGTTGTTATAGTCAGCATTTTGCCATTATACCCTTCAGATCTTTTCTCGAAGTCTGTTAGAGCCTGTTATCTTCTGGGAATTTCAAAATGAAGTCTTTACTCAGGGGAGTAGATCATTCTCTTCCATTGTCTAACTTAGACAATATCTCATATCAGTTAATTTGACCTTGGTTAATGTCTTTTGCCTGTCTCTTCTGCTGAACCCATGTACACAATTTTCAAACTACCCAACTCAGGAATATGAACTCACAACCATCAGTCAATTAGATTCATCTTAATCATGCTTTTTATCAACTAGGGAACAACAACTAAGATAAGGACACTAGTTGAGTAACGAAATTATTTAACAAAATAACTAATGGTAAATTAAGTTTCACTGTTTAGGTCAGTCAGTAAAGCATCCACCTAGGAACCACAAGGTCCCAGGTTCGATACTGGCCTCAATTCAGCACTGGCTAGTGAAAAGTGGATAAGACTCCGTCACTGTCCAGCTGATACTGCTGATTTACTACAGCAAATAAATTCATAATGTGATTTATAGGAAAAAAAAAATAGAGGAGGAAAAAGATTTAACTCAACAAGTTTTGCTTGAGGAGGGGTTCAAAAAAGAAGCAAGTCCAACACTTTCACAGGGTAAACTTTTTCTTGCAAACAATGACTTCTTCCTCTTCTTTCCTTTGTTGTCCGAATCCTCTAGCAGCTACCGTAGCAACACTCGTTTCTGCCTCCCCGCTTCACCTTTTATTTATACACAGCCTGCCTTCTTATCATCCAGGCATTTGCGTGTTCACATACGGAACAAAGGCTGGGGGGGGCAATTCCCCTTCGAATCTTTCCGCGTGCCTGAAAGTGTACCTGTTTCGCATTCTGAAAGATGCCGGGTTCGAATCTAGTCAGTTCACACCACCAGGCAAAGCTGCCCACTCCTTCGAGATACGGTTAAGTTTCATGCCCGCCACCCACTCATGTTCTCTGTACATGATTGACTGTTGATTTTAATGGCTCTCATCTGTTTAGGTTCTTTATGCTAGAAATATGTTCATTGAAAAATTTATTTACATTCTTTGTGTATTTCGTTTTTTCAATGTTTTTTTTTTAAACATAGTTATGGATAGCAAGTATTCCCTATCATAATACAGTATTTGCACACAGTTGTATAGTTTTCAAGTACTCTTATCTACATTTCGATAATTAATATGGTTTTCAAGGAATTAATTTCTATTTAATATAGTCTTTGTTTGCACACGTTATATGCTTTTTAAAGTAACTAATAAGATCTTTGTAAACAATTATAACTTCAAGTAACTTTCTTAATACAAAAATGTATATTATAGGCATCGGGAAGTGTTTTGAGATGTTTTCATAAGGGTTATTCAGCATAGAAAATGAACATGGGGAGCAGTGAGGTTCAACATTCTGATAAGGCTTGTCTTGGCATTTCATAGTGCTAATATATCTTAGGTAAATAGTAGGGAAAATTAGATCTTTAAAACTTGGATGACAACCAACGTCTAAGGAGAAAGAACAACCTATCAAAACTTGTTACATCTCCCAAAATGACTTGTGTTCACATCCTTCTCATGTGGAGGGATTGATCACAATTACATGTACTTAAGATCAAGTCATTTGATGAATACAATCATTTTTTAACAGATCTATTTGCCCATATAATGGCGACCCTAAAGGAATTAACACTTACATGTCAGAGTGGACTGCGAGTCATAGCAATACACGGATTTTACTCACAAATCCCAAGGTCTCCCAGATTGGAAGTTTCATGTATGCAGTTAGTGCATACACAGGAACATCCCTTTTTTGGAGGGAGAGTATCTTAATCCTCGGCAGGGGATACATTCAGCAATTTCTAAAGCCCGCTATAAAGACGTATGGGTAGCTGCGGTTGGGCAGATGATTGGATAATTACTCATTCAAATGTGGGAAAACACCATTATCACCCTTGTTTGAGTTATTTTTAATGCCAAACCGTGTTTCCTTTATAATATGATTTTTTTTAACTGATGTGTATTAGACAAATTAGAAATGATTTTCATTAATCATTGCATCAAAAATTAAAAATAGCTTTAAAGTGTATAATAAATGACATTGACCCCAGCCACACTTCTTTAGCCCTTTTTATAAAAGGTGTGAGTGTTTGCCATAAGAGAATCTCTGGAATACGGTCCGGAACTAGGCTTAACATCACCAGCCCGATCGCCCACCCGAAGCGATGGGACCTCTCTACGCTAGCACCCCACCACCGCCACCAACAATAAGCGTAGGTAGTGCGAAATGATGAATGATCTAGAGACCACATAGTACATACGGTCACAGATTGATCAGCCACCACACCTGCTCCTAGTCTCCAAGCACTTCACAGGTTGTCTAACGCCATGCCCAATAGTGGCCAATTGATTGTCTTAATTCTCTTCAGAGGTCAGTCCGCATACTATCTACCTGCCCAGATACAGAGCAGCCAACTAGCAAGAAGCATGCACATTAAAACCTACCTTTAGCACTCTCCTGGGCTATTGCAACTGTGTCCTATCTTTTTCTGCTTCTTGTATCTAAGCCTTACCCTGCCACCAATATGATACTCTCATACTTCTCACATAGTGTTCGTCTTACCACAACATTTCCAACTTCTAGCTTCACCCAACAGTCAACAACATATCGCACACTAAAGTCCCCACCCACGTTAAAAGAAAGCATAAGACTACACCAGCATCAACACCTCAACCACACACCCACATCTCATACCTGCGCGCATGAAAGCACGAACAGAGTGCATAAATTGTATCTTTTCTATCGTTTTCTTTTTTAAACTGGATGGGACTTAGTCAAACTTTTGCGACAATTTTGAAATCAGTTTTAATCACGACACTTCATTCTGGATAATGATATATAGGCAAAGATAATACAAAGCCAAAAAAGATAGAACCAATTGAAACATACCGAGGGGAGAGTTGCTAAATAGGTTTAATTGCATTCTCTCTAGTTGTCTGCCTGTCATCTGGCACGGCGTAAGATGCGCATGCTGAACTGCCACCTCCTGCACGAAAGTAAGACAACACTGAGGCCACTATTGCCATGCGTAAACAACCTGTAATTGCTTTGAGGACAGGATTCATAGTGGGCTGAGATCAATCTGTGACCTAGGTACTATGTGGTCCTATGCATGCATCATTCCACTACAACCTTATTTGGGCTGCCGGTGCTGTAAGCAGGTCCCATCTGGTCCAATCGGCTGGTGATGTCAAGCCCTAGTTCCGACCGTATCCTCATATTTCTCATTATGCAAACCACTCACACTTTATTTTAATAAAGGTTGCTAAACAAAGTGGGTCGGTTGGGGTCCAAATGTCAGTTTATTTAAATACACACTTTAAGCTATTTTTTTAATTTATTGATGCACATGAAGCTTAATGAATCTTTCTAACCATTTGTTTATACACATAAAGTTATAAAAAATCATATCAATAAAGGAAAAACCAAGGTTTTGGCAGTTAACATAACCAACAACGGTTGAATATGAATGTTTTTCTCCACATTTGAATGAGTAAATTATCCAAAATCATTGCTTCCAACTCGCACTGGCACCCATACTCCTTTATAGCAGGACTAGAACATGCTGCATGATATCCCCTCGAGAGGATAGATCTCCTCCTCTTATCCAAAAAAGGGCATTTCCTGTGTTATGCCACTAACTGCCAACATGATGAAACTCCAGATTCTGAGAGACCTTGGATTTTGAGTAAATCTCTTATTGCCAATTACTTCCCAGATCCACCTCTGCATGATAGTGTAACTTCACTGTTAGGGTCCGCATCTAATAGGGCAATAGATCTAGTTATAAAAATATTGTAATTCAATTTCAAATATTGATCTTATACAGTATCTATTCAATCCCCTCCACATGAGTGCAAGGCATGTGACACAAGGTCAATTTCTGTGAGAGTACTTTAACAAGCTTACCTGATAGACTTTTTCTTTTCTAGGACTTGTTTGTCCATTACCAAGTTAAAAGATCCTAATTTCCCTACTATTTACTAAGATTATAATTAGCACTATGGGAAATGCAAACAGCCTTATCCAGATCTTGAAACTCTGCTTCCCCATGTTCATCTTCCATATGTGATAACCTATGAAACATTCACAAAAACACTTCCTGAATGTCCTATAACTATAATTTATTGTATTAAGAATGTTACTTGAAGTATAATTGTTTACAAGATTATATTAGTTACTTTAAAGCATAATAACTGTGGCAAACAAACGACTATCTTTATTGAAATATTACTTGACCATATAATTATTTAGAATTAAGATAAGAGTACTTGAAACTATAAACGGTGCAAATTATATGTATTAGATAGCAATACTTCTATCCTATAATATGTTAAAAAAAAAACATTAAAAAACGAATACACAAAGGATGTTAACATATAACTTTTCAATGAAATATTTCTAGGCATAAATTAACTAAACAGATTGAGGATTGCATAAAATCAAACAGTCAATCATGTGACAGAGAAATGAGCTTGGGTGAATAGCGGGCATGAAAACTTACCGTTCTCGAAGGTAAGTGGGCTGGCTTGCCTGGTGTGTAGAAACTGAGCCGAGATGACCCGCATCTTCAGAATGACGAAAAGGTGACACTTTGGCGTAGGCACCGGAATCGAGATGCCACTGTCTCGTATTTGAACACCAGATGCCTGGATGATAGAAGCAGGCCTGTGTATTAATAAAAGGAGCGGGACGAGGGCAGAAACGAGTTGCTTACGTTAGCTGGCTAGAGGATTCGATACAACAAAGGAAAGAAGAGGAAGAAGTCATTTTTGCAAAGAAAAAGTTTACCCTGTTGAGAAGTGTTGGACTTGCTTCTTTTTGACCCCTCTCAGCAAAAACGGTGATTAAATCTTTATTTCCTCCTCTATTTTTTTTCTATAAATACATTATGATTTTATTTTGCTGTGTAAAGTCAGCAGTATCAGCTGACAGTGTACGGAGTCTACTCACTTTTACTAGCAGTGCTGAATGAGGCCAGTATCGAACTGGGGACCTTGTAGGTATCCTAGGTGGATGCTTTACGGAACTGACCTAACAGTGAAACTTTATTTACCATTAGTTAATTTTTGTTTAAAATAATTTCGTTCTCACTAGTGTCCTTATTCTAGTTGTTTGTCCCTATTTATAAAAAGCATTTATTAAGACTATGAATCTAATTGACTGATGGTGTGAGTCCAATCCTGAGTTGGGTAGTTTGAAAAATGTGTACATGGGTTCAGCAGAAGGAAGGCCGAAGACATTACCAAGTCAAATTAACTGATATGAGATTTGTCTAAGTTTAGACAATGGAATGAGAATGATCTACCCTGAGTAAAGACTTCATTTTAATTCCCAGAGATAACAGGCTCTAACGGACTTCTGAAAAAGACTGAAGGGTATATTATGGACAAAATGCTGGACTATAACAACTAGTATCATTAGAATACTTTGTTAATCAGACAAAGAAATTGCCCATTAGAATGAAGCCATAAGTATCGGTTGGTTGGTTGGTTGGTTGGTTGTTCTTCAGCATGTCAACCCTTGGTTTATTTTATTGCGGACATTTTCATTTTATTCATTCTTGTTGGTTAATCAATTTTTTTTAAAACTCATTTTATTATCTATTTAACCCATGAATAAAAATCCTAACAGGTAACTACCAGGTTAGAGTGAACCTGGGAGTAATAGCAATGAAGAGGCACTCCAGTCTCCAGAGCTCCAGCATTGGGACTTTCACTAGATGCTGTTTACCATCCAACCAGAACAGTAAGACCCTCAGCCCCAACATTCTAGCACATATGATAAAAAGATTGTGTTTGCCATAAGAGCAATGCAGTTGGAAAAGCATATAGGGCTATGATGTGAAACTACAGCCATTGATGAGGGGGAGCCTCTCAGAAGGACGTGACTAGCATGATGAGAGGAGCCTCTCAGAGGGATGTGACTAGCCAAATGATGAGAGGCAGCCCTTCAGAGGATGTGACTACGCCAATTGATCAGAGGGAGCCTCAGAAGGGTGTGGACTAACCAATTGATCAGGCGGAACTAGACTGCTGTCTAGCCCAAATAAGAATGAAAGTGGAGTGTTGCATGTCAATGAACTGCTTGGCCACCAAGTTTTCCATCCTTAAGCATCATGGCAAATAGAGGTGTAGTCAGCATTTTCTAAAGCCCCATCAAAAAAAATGTTCATATCTTTGTCTTTGAAGAATAAATATAGAGAATGAATGAACTAAATTTCTGCAAAGGCAAGAAACCAGCAATATCCAGCAGAGACTATTACAAAATGTGAACTATGCTGATGATCCAGTGCTTCCACAAATACAAGCCGAATCACTGCTGCAAGCATAGAGAGAAGGTGTCAAGAAATGTTGACCTATATGTGAACTCTGATAAAAGGATTCATGTGTTTAAACAAGATGAGGCATCTTCACACTGGGATGGTAAGATTCTGAAATTAGTAGACCAGTTCACATTCCCAGGTCATGATATCAGATCTACAGAAAGTAATGTTGATATATGTAAGAAAGGCATGGACTGCTATTGACAGATTATCAATCATTAGGAAATCTGATCTGTGATAAGCTAAAGTGAAAACTTCTTCCAAGCTGTAGCCATGTCAGTGCTTAACTGTATGGCTGCATCACTTGGAATCAAAATTCTTTAGAAAAAAACTAGATAGGAGCTACACAAGATACATACTGTCTTGAACAAATCTTGGAAGCAGCACCCTACAAAAAAGCAGCTGTACATCCCGCTCACCTCCTATCATACAAACCATCCAGGTAAGATGACAAGACATGCTAGATACTGTCGGAGAAGCAAAGTAAGACTCTTAAGTTGATCTTCTGTGGAAAACACAAAGACACACCAGTGGAGACCAAACAGCAAAAGCCTACATTATCAGCTATATGAGATACTGTATGCTGTATGGAAGACCTACCAGAGCCATTTATATTGAGTAAATTCCTCTCTATCATGATTAAAGGGCCTTTCTTAAGTTGTCTTTGTGTAACAAACCTTTGCTGCCGCAGGAGACAAGGTTTTGTTGTTATCAAGATTTTTTTCTTTTTTGAATGAAAGCAAGTTAGTTTTTGTTTTTTATTTTAGGATTCACTGTGAAATAAAATACGGTTTATGTAAACTTGCATTAATTTTGCTGTTGGAAAACATCTTTAACATTACCAGTTTGTTAGAAGTGTATTAACCTTAAATGAAAATTTCCCAGTCGTGCTCCAATATATCTGTTTCTTAAAGGGGTGAGTGCGTGCCAACATTGCTTTATTATTTTGTCTTTAGTGTAATAGCGGTAGGAAGATATTTAGTAGAACCCATTCACCAGTACCAATATTAGCATTAATATATTTATGACATATTAACACTGAACATGACAGAAGGAAATAAACTTCATTTATACATACAAGAACACTTATCTTATATAATGGAGATTGTGTGTTTTTGATCTGTAACCTGAAACTATAATACTCAAGTCACAATTCCCTTAGTTTTGCCATACATTCCAATGATTTTATTTTTATTTAAACCTCAATTATAATAAATTGTTTACTTATTAATACTGTTAAACCATATCTGCATACTTAACAACATGCAATTTATTATTATTACAACAGAATAGCGGTCTAACAGTGTGATTGGGAAGGCTAATTTGCATATTGATATTAAAAATTGATTTTAATAAATATGTGCTTAGTATTATTGACTTCCTAATTGTGGTTTTATTTTAATGAATATAAGCAAAAGCTCTTCAATGAATCTTAAATGAAATTCATTAACAAGAAAAAAACTGTCATTTTATTCTCCACTTCCCCTTTTAACTAAATACTTAAATTAGAAAAATAACAATGGAAAGACGAGAGTGATGAAGAATAAGATTCAGTTGTTTCTATTTTTCGATTATACCCCCTTCTGTTTCAATCATATTATCTGCATTCTTATTTAGTTTCATTAGCTATCTAATTTAATACGATATTTTATTACATTAAAACTTAATACTGCACCCGGAGGTTGCATATATTTTGCTATATTATAAAAAGAAGAGTCTGTATGTTGTACAATGGCTAAACACACACCTTTTTATAAAGGAAAATTAGTTGAGACAAGCAAGACAAGTTATTTTTAAAATCCACACCCGATTTTTGTCTGAGAAGGGTTAACCCTAATTTTCCATTAGAAAACTAAATAAAATATAAGGTATAAATCAGATATATCAAAGAATTACTTAAAAAGAATGATAAACAAATATAAAATAATAAAAAGCAAAGAAATGACAAAAAAGAAAAAATACAACAAGAATTAAAACAACATAAAAACAGATATATGAAGGATAAAAGACAAAAACATAGAAAAAAATAATTTTTTATCTATATGTAAGTATAGATTTATTTTAACTTATTAAATCCCTGGCGATGCAGTAGCTCTACTAGTTTAATATATAATACACACTGTATGCCTAAAAAACCCCTTGACCTTATCCATACTGTCCTTTGAAATAGTAAAGGTTTCTACACTTGTTATAGGAGATATTGAATCACTATTTCTTCCTACTACAGAACAATCCACAGGTATTCAACAATATCTTCATACAATGATGCTATTTACACAGTAGCATTGCAACCAACAAAGCCTTCATCAGATGATGACTCTGGGTTCAGGCATGTTTTGGGCGAAGCATCATTACCACTAACCCAGAGCACCCAATTTACTCATGATACACCAGACTTTGTCGGTTTTTTGATTCACAATGTAGGACTGCATATCCACGCTGATGTGGTTAGACCTTTCTCCTGGATCTTTTTTTATGTATTTCCTCTTGTTTGGTGGAGAAGTCAGTTTAGACAAAAATGCCATGGTTGAGTTGGTAATAAATCCCGGCATCTGGCTTTGATGGGAATACAATTATTATCCATCTGTTTCTAACACATTGTCACGTAGGTCTTCATATTTTTCCAACTATGCTGAGGCCGAATCAAGATTTTCTTTAAAGGAACTGTCAACAACGATAAAAACTTCTTTTGATTAACAGACAAATGACAATATCAGGACGGCATGGGGCCGCTTAACGTTATTTCAGTTGGAAGACGAGTTTGCATGTCCAAGTCGTACGCAATGTGCCAGCCCATGGAGCCATCAAAGTTAAGTGACAACACGTGCCTATTGTTACATGAAAATTGAATATTTCCTTCTTTAACAAAATGTACTGCTTTGTTGATGTTATTAACAGCTTTATTTGCACGTCTCACAACATATCTCTTTATTGTATCATAAAATGATAATCTAAATGAATTCTTTAAAAAATATTGCAATACCATATTATTGTGAAACACACACACACCCATATATAATTATATATATATGTAATTAAAAGTTGAGGAATAAAAGCAGATAAAACACAATTTCATTCAATTAATATTTCACCTCAGTGTATTAACAAGGCTTCGTCAAATTTATCTGAGACAAGAAACTTGCTGTGTCTTTTCAAATGTTTTGTCTTAAATAAAATTCTGATGAAACCTTGTTGTTATACACTGAGGTTGAAAAATATTAATGAATGATGCTAATTGTGTTTATCTGCTTTATTCCTAAACTTTTAATTACATTTTTGGATTTTACCCAATCTGTTATTTCCTATATTAATATATAATTATATATATTATATAGATATTTCATTTAAATGGAGTAGATTTTTTTGTATATTCACGCATTTAAAGACAAATTTAGTGTAAAGTTTATGTCATAGGAAATAGTTATGACTTTGAAATCCTAAACAAGGTCTTTGGGTTTACATACCAGTGGCAAAGTTATGGATTTCACCTTTTCTTCCCTCCAGTATTGAGTAAAGAGATAGACTAGCCTGGTCTCCTTAACCTTGGTATAGCAACTCGTCTAGGAAAAGAAATCTCTTAACTTAAAACCATTAAACTGAACTGAAATTTGACTTGAGTTGCATCCTGCTCTTTGGAGGGCGGATGTTGAGTAAATACATATATTACATGCATTTGATCAATTGTTGGGCAATACTTTTTGCCTTTTCCACAATGCAATATAATTCAAGATGCCATTTACCCAGGTCCTGCTTGGAATTAATTTACCGAGGGTACAAAAAAAATTGAGATTTAGAAACATTTTTTCTTAGCAAGTGGAAATCTATTTCAGGGTTAATATACCCTATTCTTTTACTACTGATGTAAACAGTAAAAACATGAAGCAAAAAAATCTATATTGTTGTAAAACATTATTTTCTGTCTGTCCACGTGAGAATGCATATCTAGTTTGACTGAGTTGAGGTAGCTTTTTCTCCTCTGTTGCTTAGGACAAATTGATGCTGATGTGGTATCAATCAGTGTTATTTTTTTCTCAAATTTTGTCCCTGCAATTCAAATTGTTGTGTGTTGCTTCACTGGATGCTGTTGATGATTTGAAAACTGCACAGCTAAACATTTAATTTAAAAACTTATGCTTTATGAGTTCAATAATGGACTCTAATGCCATGGAAGCAGCCTAAAAACATTTGTTGTACGAAATTAAAGGCCCAGTTGATCACAATATTTCATGAAGCAACAGCAGTAGGCCAAAAACTGTGGATTCTGAAACCGTGCTCCCAGCCATGAAGCAAATCCGTGGGCAAATAATTTAATGTCTTTTTCTTTTTTTACTGTTCCAGAAAATTATGCAAATTTCATTCACAAAATCCTAACTTCCAAAGGTAATTCTTATAGTTTCTTGTATTTGCCCCCACCAAAAAAAACACATAATTATATATAATAAAGAAATTGATTTTAGGAGTAATTAGTCTTCCAAGAAATGCAAGAATTGCATCAAGAACCAATCAGATACTTGAATTGATGAATAATTCATTAGATCATGGAGGTATCAAAGGCTTAAAGATTGTTGAAAGCCAATTGCAATGCTTGAACTAATTGACACAATCAAACATTCACGTCAATCACAAGAAGCGTTTCTTCACTTGACTATAATGAATGTTCATTAAGGATGTATCTAAAAGTCAATGCTTTTATTATAAATACCAATCTCTCAACCAACAAATGGAAATCATATCTAAAGCAAACCGCTGTTTCAGTGCAAAATTGACCTATTTACACAAATTATTCTTCATACAAGCAAAATTGCAAAGCACTAATTATATTTGTTGTTGTACATTAGTAGTTTATTTGTTCTTGTTTTTTGTGCAAAGAGGTATTACAGAATTTTACAAAATCAACAAATAGAAATTAGAAGCTCTACTTTAAAAAAATCCATTTTTTTATTGATGTTAGTAGTTGGTAGAAGTGGCCTATTTGTATCGTATAACTGGATAGGGAGGATTCTAATCCCTTTTCCTAGCACTTCAATAACTAGGGAGTTGTTTTTCATCTGAGATGCAGCAACATACCTATCATCAACTGTCTACTTTTCGGACAAATTTGGTAAGAACTGGTATCGAATCTGGAACATTGTATTTTCCAACACAGAATGTCTTTTCTGACCTGAGACTCTTAAGATAGCAATAAATCATCATGATCTAAATTCCATGATCTTTCTCGTGAGAAGTCCTTACAAGAAATGTTGCAAGAGTCAACTTAGTGTGTTGGAGTATTTTGTAATATAAGTTGTGGAGTCCACCACTTAAAATTTTAGACTCTGCATGACCATGTGGATTAAAGCCAGCTTATCAACATGCTCAAAATACATGGTACGTAACATTTAATCACTTGATCTTGAAAGCCATTCAGTTGCTGGTATTCGACACGGTATGAACAGATATCAAAACCAAGCGCACTGCTTAAACAAGGATTCTTCACTAAGGAGCAAAGAAGGATTCTGCCTAATACTTAGAGCAACCAAGGATTTGCACTAACACTAAGGAACACAAGGGATCTCTACTGTAAAGTACTCAACCTGCAGCGCTAAAAATGGCCACAAAATGGTAACAGTTATCAATGTAAAATGAACTTGGTGACCTTGAGTTCAAATCAACAACAACGGCTGAAGACATTGCACTAGCCTCTTACTGTAACACATTGTGTGTTACATCCTATTAAAAGAAATCACATTGTAGGTAAATCTCTATATGTGATGTATTGGATCCATTTGGACAGTGTACACGTCAATTTAGAGGAGTAGGAGTGTAACTTTGTGATATTTCATCCTATACTTCATATTATCCTGTTCTAACTTCTCAAAGAACCTGATCAGTTGGATCTACTGCTTCTGACTGGTATTAGCTGGTATTTCTTGCTCGGTTGTTAGAGCTGGCTCTTCTAATCCTAGAGGTTGAATACTTGGATCATCTTAAAGGAGTCTCATCTTGTACTTGCTTAGTTTTTAAATGAAGCCAAGACATTTTTTTTATTGTAGCAGAGCCATTTTGTTTCATTTCCTAAGTAAAAAAATTTCTTGGAAATGTCTCATTCTATGCATCTCTTCTTTTCAAAACCTCGCCAGCCTCCAAAACTCTTCACTCTCTCTTCTCTCCAACTCTCATTCTTGGCTGTGCTGACCATCAGAAAACGACAGGTAGCATTCACATGTCATCCACAAAATTCTTTGGCACTCACATAACGTATAAGTAAAATCTTGGGTTCTTTTCACATTCTCATGTATATTACATTGAGAAAGGCATGAATCCAGCTATTCTTCCCCACACAGTGGTGTAGGGATAAACTGGGTTCTTAGGCTGGTAGAGCAAACAGTCTGGGAGAATGAAAATTCTGAATTTCAAACCGCATTTCCTCGTATAGAAATTGTCTGTCGTCACTCTTTCCTAACAGGAGTGTAGACGAGACTGAAAGGACAGCCCTCTGAACAAGCGGAATTCCAGCCCCACAAACAAAGCGCCATCAGGAAATATGTTTGCCTGTGGGCGAGTGGCCTACGGATATCGAACTCACTACCTCCTCGTTAGCTAAGTATTAGTCTGAGAGCATCCCAATAATAAAGTATATCCGCACATTTGCCATAACGCATCTCGGAACGTGCAGAATAAAACGGACTGTTGCTGACAGGGCATCGTGAGGAAGAAGTTTGGACGTCAATTAATCTACGATGCTATTTGATGTGGAGCCAGCTGGACAGTGTTAGTTGGCAAAAGGAATTCTTTTCGTTTGTGACGAGACTTTCAACAGCATTCGACATTACCTTGAACCTTTTTGGACCCCTTTCACCAAAGACGAGGTATTCGAGATATACTCATGAGAATCTCGCAAGGAGCAAAAAACAAATCTTAGTAAAGAATAGATAGACATCATGCAGGGCATGTTCATGAAAATTAATAAATGAGATAAAAATAAAAAAATAAAAATAAAACAAAAAAACACATAGAATTTTTCATTGTAAACTTTCTCAATTCATGGTTAAAATAGAAAATCAATAAAGAATAAGAATACAAAATAAATTGAATTGTTATTCAAATTGCTATCAGAACAATTTATTTTGACAAAGTTGTTTTTAGATTGTAAGAAAAAAAAACTACTCATAGGCTTGTATTGTTTTTCTAGAATCTTTCATGAAGACAAATTGCAAACAAATACATTTCTCTGTTCTCCTCGCTACACCATTCCCTGGTGAAGAAAATTTCCCCTGCACTAAGGGTCCACCTGCAAAGGATCGACATATTTCTGATGACAGATTGAAATGAATAATTTTTGTGATTGCTGAAGTGTGTGATGTATTGTATATATATATATATATATATAGAGAGAGAAAAGAGAACGAAAGGGAGAAACAACACGTTGATAAAGTAACTCTTTTGAAACAATGTTTTATTAATTGTACTTATTTTGTTTAAAGTACATAAAACTCAGTTAATAATTGGAGACTGTATGAGAAGGTGAAATGTAAACATTCATTTATTCTAGGGCTTTATCCTGCTTGTTACTGGCCAATATTTAAACTTTCCTGATTCATTATCATGTTCTATATGCAAGTCTCGTCATGATATTGTACTTATATTATGCTGCCTCCAAAATCTAAGCTACTTTTTAGGCACACTTTCACCTGTGCATTGTGCATATGGACTCTGCTTTTAACAATTCTGACCTTGTGTTAACCATCTGTCAGAGAGGCAATGCTAAACAAAATAAGGACACCAAAGGTGGGCCAGTGACTACGGTACACCATTAACCCCTTCGTCCCCCAAGTAACGTTCCATAGTCAAGCCTAGTAACGTATGGCGACCTTCTCCTTGCACCATATGACAAAGCACTGAGGAGATAAGAATGGCGAAGACCTGATGATCCATAATTCTTTGAGGCAATTACCATTTTATAAAAGATGTTTATCTTTCAAGTTTTCAGACTATACAATCAATCAAAAGGCCTATTATCCATTAGCTTAATGTGAGTTATTAGGCCAGACGGCTCCTAACTTCAACAAAACGTGACAAAGAAAAGATGATTTACTATTTATCGTGCAAAGTTAACAAAATGAGTCATAATCACATAGAAAAGAAACCATCGTTTTAACTTAGTCGTTTCAACCCCTTCTAGATGACTCAAACAAAGCAAGACATTGTTTCCTCTGCTTCTCTGTCCAGCTACTCGACTGATCCTTTTGGAACTTGTTCCAAACTCTTGTTTCACTGTTTCTTTCACCTCATACAGAGTTCCTTCAGATTATTGCTTTTGATAGTGGTTACCAGGTAGCACTGTGATGGGAGGCTCAACTACATTTCACACTTGGAGGAATGAACAAAAAGTTACTAAAAAAATAGACACTCCTTAAATAGGGATAAGAGATATGAAGTACATATATCTAATAAAGAAAAAATAAACCATAAAGAGCATAGACCTTCATATGCTGCATGGAACCATGACGGTTAATGATTTATGTTGGCATTTCCCAACAAAAGAACAATTGTCCATATTATTTAATAGTGTTGGCTGTCTTTAGCTTAATGCCTGATTGTCTTACATGGATAACGGGCTCTATTGCCTTGCTATTTATCTATCTGGGGAACCTTTTTCCCCGAGCCACTTAGTGTAATGTGAACAAGTTGTTGTTCCTGTCAGGATTTGACTTCTGTTAGATTCCTCTTCTGACCACTTGTCCAGACCACTTAACATCTTTATATTCATACTAGAAATATATGCACCCTCCGGCCGGCTGCAGTATTTAAGATTTAATGTAATAAATATTATTATTGAATGTAGAAATACTAATGAAGAACGTAACAATGCAGATTTAAAAGTTGAAACAGAGGGCGTATAATCGAAACAAAATAGAACAGCTTGAATACTCTTTCAGTTCACTCCCTCTTTCATTGCTTAAATTTCTTATTTAATATTTTGCGAAATAGAAATTCAAGAACAATACAATTATTTCTTCTTGTTAATAATTTTGGTTTAAGTGATTTACCCAGAGCATTTTTGTCATTTCAGTAGATAAAACCAAATAATTAGAAATCGTAATACTACAGCCATATCTTAATTAAAAATAACCATTATATGATGTCAATATGCAATTAGCCTTTCCCGTTACACCTGTAAACCGCTATTTGTTTAATAATATAAATACAATGCATGGTATTACTATGCTAAATAAGGCTGAACAGTATAACGGTAAAACATTTTATAGTAATGATTTTAGATAAAAATAAAGTCACGGCCGAATGTAATCGTAAATAACTGAATGGGAATTGACTGATAGTAATATAGTTTCGGTTTACAGACAGAAAAACAACAATCTTCATTATAATAAGATATATATATTACTATATATATATATATTTATAAATTTTACTTGGAAGCACTTACACGATGTATGCATAATATCGATACTTTTTTCTTATAGAAATGCACACTTGACAAGTTAATCAGCAAAGAGGCTTGATAGTGTTAGCATACGTACAGACTGTCTTCGACTTATGAGTCTCATCAGCGGTATATACTAACGATTTTCCCTCGACAGAAATCGAAACGGGACTTCACAGACACAGTGAACCACTAGTGAACACTTTATCACGCTCGGCCAGTACACAGCTGACCTCCTACGCGAAATTAAGCTTGTACATGATAACACACGCCTCTACCACCCTTAATCAGGTAAGGGTGCGTTATGAGAGAATATAACCACAACATAACAAGTTACATTTTCTATAAGAAACAGTGTATTCGAATTTTATGCGTACATTAGCGTTGTAAGTGCCTTCAAAGTAAAAATTTAATTCATACTTTATTCAGCAACGTTTCTAAATAACAAACATCCAAAATCTCTATATATATATTATATATACTATCATATATACATATTATATTATATACCAAGAAAGATATGTTTATCTGAGTGCTCAACTAGAGATTGAAAATCTTGAAATTCTAAGTCATCAAGTGCTGTGTTCCTGGTTTTTTCCAAAGCATTAAATTTGTCCTCCACTTGAAGAATTGAGATTCCACTGATTTTTAGAAAGGAAAAGAAGTTGTTTTTTTTTTCTCCATTTTTTTTATTTAAGTAGTATTATAATCAAGGGCTCTCCAAGTACGGCTTACAGCATTCCACCTTGGAAAAATCGCAAGGTTTTGATTTCAATACTGGTCTCCATTTCAATCAAAATGCACCACACCAAAGGGTTAGGGATTTTTTTTAATATGGTCCAGACACCAGTGCTTGCATAGTACTCGGAATGACAGATTCTTCTTGATTTGTTGACAGGAGGTTAAAGATACAATCTCTGTGCTGTATAATGTTGGATTTCTTTGGACAATTGCTTCCAACACATAGACAATTTAAAACATTGAATTTTGTTGGAAGACAATTAGAATTGTCTCCCTTACACCTTCCCATAATTAAGGGCTTTCTCACATAACTGTCCAATTCGTCATCGTGAAAAGGGGATTTCTAAAATCATGAAGCATAGCACCAACTCTTGAGGTAATTCTGATCTGTGCGATAAGTGCGGAGCTAATGGTAGATGTGCACTCTACCTCAGCAATAACTCTTCTGCGTCTAGTGCTGCAGACAAGGGACT
>CM042138.1:100215493-100341708 GCA_023376005.1 Doryteuthis pealeii | reverse complement strand
AGAAAATTAAACTAAATTTGAATGCAAGCCATCCATTGTAGGATCTAGAATATGTGGAAACATCCACTGAAGAGTGGTAATGCAAAATCAGTAGGGCTTTTTGTGGGGTGAAAGTAAAGGATTATGGTCGTACCTTGATATGAGTGCCCAACTTAGATTTTTTAGATTACAGCTGTTCCTCCAGTAATATTTGCTTTGAATTGAAGAGATAAATTGGACACTTAGCTGAGCTTTAGATAGACTTTGTGTGTATAAGTTCACTAAAAGCCTGTAGTTTTCAAATTTAACTTAGCTACTATACTGAAAAAAAAACAAATAAACATTACGATGTAATTCATTGAATATACGAGGAAATTTTATTATGTGAGTATGATGAAACTCATAAATCAAGATACCACTGTATTTCCTTTTTGATTGAAAGAAATTTGAAAAAGGGTATCTTGGATAAGAGACTAAACTGCATCGATTGTGAAAGAACCAGATTTGGCAATGGTGATAGTGGTGAGTCAGATCTTCATTACCATTACTTCAGGGTCCATTTTTTGACCCAGAATGTTAGGTCCCATCAATTAGATTAATACAATGGATCTAAACATTGCTAACTATGTATTGAAGTGTTTTAAAAATTAATTGCTCTTAATCATACCAATCCATAGTTTGAGTGCTACATGATGGACTACGACATTGTAGTGAGTGAGTAAAGCTAGTCACACTAACATGTTCCTTTTGACTAATACCCTTGGCGAAAGTATAAACCCCCCATACCCACAGCTATAGGTTAAATAGACTACCACTTGTTCTTCTACAAAATTAGCTTTGGCATCAAATAACTGAGAAAGGTGATATGTCATTAAACAAAGAAACCAAAAACCATATAATTGTTGGCAAAAATATTGATTATTAGATATATATGGTTTAGTTGTTTGTTTAATGAACATATAACCTATGCTTATAATGTAATAATTTTATGTATAATTACATTGATTTTAATCTTTTATTGTAGATTTTAATTTATGTCTCTATTAATCAAAGTATTTATACAATCAATTGGTATAATGCGATCTTCTTCCTGACCCCAGCTCATTGGGACTGTAAGTCTAATGATACTTAATTTGAACTAATATCCTAATAAAAAGACTAATTAATCAACATTACTTGAAATTGTAGTAGGGCATACTCGTTTTCATGAATTATTTCAAATAAATTATCCTCATTTCGTCTGGATTTTGTTAGGAAGATTTTCCAGTCTTTAGTGTTATATGCTACAGTTAGTAACATTTCACATGCAACCTCGATCTTATCTATAGCTGCCTCTGTCAGCTGGGGCAATAGGATACACTGACTGCACCTTAGCATAGTGGTACCCCCCCCAATAGGAGTACCTATTTGGCTATGGGTTTGTAACCCATGATGTTTCAATTGACGGATCCCTGGTGGCTGAAGCATCATGACCTGCAACACTCCACTTGGCCCTTACTTTAGGCTAGATAGGCAGTTGGAGAAGCCCTCTCTGACAGTCGTCTGATTTCACGTCAAGCCCCTAGCACCTATGATTGTCCAACCCTATTTGCCCTTATGTGTACTAGAAAGCAGTGGTTGAGGGTCTTAGAGTCCTTCGGTATGATGCTACTGCATCTAATGGTGAAGTTCCTATTTTTGACTCTGTCGGATGTGTGGAGTACCCTTATTGTCTTTACTCCCAGGTCCACTCTGACACGGAGTGGTTAGTACCTGTAGAGTCGCCATCTATGGGTTAAAACTAGAAAAAATGAGGAGTTTTTTTAAAAATGTTCGTTTAAAAAATTTAGAAATAAAAAGTGTATACCCATCAAGCTTGATAAACAAAACATGTTCATAGAAAATCCATTAGAGTGACATACAATAAGGATCCAACCAACTGACCAACCAACCAACCAACCAACAAATTCATTCTGCAGTTAGGATCTTCAAGTTATGCTGCATGCTGTCCTGAAAATCCTGATGCAGCAACCCACAAAAAAAGCATCTACATGGCCACCTGCTCCCCATCACACAAATTATCCAAAGTAAGATGAAAGACATGCTTGACACTGCTGAGAAAGTAAGGATTAAACCATTAGTGACCTTTTCCTGTGAACACCTACACATGGACACACAAGAGTTGCGGATAACAGCAAGGATTTACATTGATCGCTCTGTGCAGAGATTAGATGTCATGACACTGCAAGAGTGATGATCGATAGGATAGGTGATGAAAGAGACTCATGAGTATTAATGCTGTCAGTGCAACTGATGATTCATAAACATTAAAAAATTTAATTAACCCAACAA
This sequence comes from Doryteuthis pealeii, assembly GCA_023376005.1. Lineage (NCBI taxonomy): Eukaryota > Metazoa > Mollusca > Cephalopoda > Myopsida > Loliginidae > Doryteuthis > Doryteuthis pealeii. The sequence goes on along the minus strand of CM042138.1, from coordinate 100,339,398 downwards.
AAATGAAAAATAAGAATGTCTTTGCATAAAATAACTGTAGGATTGAACATGCCGTAAAATCCAACCCAACTAGCTAATAATAATCCTTAGTCGTAAATTATTAAGCTTCAATAACTATCATTTGAAATAATTTAAGTTATATGGTACCAAATATTCTATAGAATAAATGCAATTTTAAAAAGATCTATTGACTTAATAGATGTACGCCTAACAGTCCTACCACTTCAGTCAGTGTACTGGAAGTAATGCAATGAAATTGTACTTCACACTCCCCAGAATGGAGTGTCACCATAGATGCAGTCTAGTGTCTACCATTGCAATGGCGGTTTTTTTTTTTTGGGGGGTCTATCCCCAGCAGTGTCCAGTCAGGTAAAGCGGTGAACTAGATTGAGATTAAAATGAAATACCCAAGAAAATCATTCTTATTACAATCAACATAAAGTAGAATTTATAAAAAGATTTTTTCTTTGATTACAATTAAAGAATTGTTAAATGTAAAAACGTTTTTGTTTTCATATTTCTTCTAAATCTTGTCAGGAATTGATCAAGAACTCACATTTCTTTTTGGAAGAGTTAACCAACTGTTTATGTTAATTGATCCTCGTTGTTCAAAAAAATGATTAATGGGCTTTTTTTTATCTTTGGCATAAAAGAACAGATCTTGTTTCTTATCATATTTAGGTCAGTATTACTATATAGAAAGTACTTTGGTCATAAGTATTTGAACAAGCATGAAATCTGATCATTTAAGGATTCTGAGCAGGAGGAATGAGATCCAAATTAACTTATTAGTTTGGCACTTATCCTGATAGCCATATCATTGCTTTTTCAATTCTCCTGATCGATTTGGACATTCTTATGTCATTTAATAATTTCATTTTGATAAGAAAACATATTCCAGAAATTTAGTATTGAGAACACAAAATTATCATAAGACAACCAAGTGATATTTGATGAATTTATTTACTTAATCTAGTCTTGGATACCAGTAAGAATTAATTTACTAAAATATTGCTAGCTGAGGTTCAATAACCACTCTTTGAATTGAGTCAATAAAGATCACAATCCAAGCACATCATATAACCATGGGGAGCAGTCCCTTAGGTGATAAGAGAAAGATGAAAGTCTGATGTGATGGTTATCATTGAATAAAAATGGCATGCGACCAGTTCTATATATCTGGACAAAGCTGTTTGTATTTCATATATCCTTGAAAATGTATGACCAACATTTCTATATTATAAATAGTAGGGCAGATGTATATATTTGCCAACACCTCCCTCACGGTCAATTTTTAAGCAAAGACTAAACTCGTTTGAATTCAGTGTTTTCCTTCTCCATACTGATTACCATAACAAGGTTAAAGAGCCAGTTCTGCCCTACTATTTCCCCATTAGCTAGGAGAATAAATGGATTGCATACCTTTTCCCAAGGGGCATTAACACTATCTGAAATGCAAAAAGAATTGTCCAGGATTTGAACTTGAGTTGTGCAGTCCATTTCCCATCTCAATAACATTACATACACATGCATCTATTCTTCATTCATATAGTAGAAATATTCATTATTTCCTAAATTGATTTGGATAACCATATCCAAATGATTAGAATCCTCATCTTTATTGTTTTCATTATTTCAGTTGTTTCTACCTTCTTCAATGTATTTCTGCCTGCAGCAGTACTAAGAATACAATAACCTATATTCACCTGAGAGGGGGTAAGGTCCCATAAAAATAAAAAAATGGGTGCCTAGGTATGGCATTAAACTGAATCTGATAGGCCATGTTTTCAGTTTTTGGACATCTGGGGAGTGTGCAGAACCCTTAATAGCCATTACTCCTAAGTCCCCCTGGACAAGAGTAGAATACAGTTAGAGTCCTATCACGTGCCAAAAGATGTTTAAGAATTTGGTCTATTCGTTTAGCGACCAGTGCAGAAAATCTCTTAGAACAAACTACACAAAATGTAAACTGACAATGAGATTGAATTCCTTAAACTTTAGGTATAGAATAACCGGACATGTTGAATGTCTTTAAAATCATCAAATTTAGGCACAATGTATTTTTAGAGGGCAATTCTTCAGTATAACGACTTATGTGACATTACATAACCATGTTTGATGTTGTTCACTATAATATGGAAATAGGATTATTTTGCATGCAAGCATAATATATGAACTATATTATATATATATATATCTGAATGGTCATAACCACAACATAAAATCCCGCTAGTTGTAATTAATCAATACGTTGATTTAATTCAGTGATTTAACCCTGAGATTCCTTATGTGAAACACCCTCCTGTAAGCTATTTCTCTACATACAATAGTAATACATTCGCTTACTTTACATATGAGCACTTTAATATTTGTTAATATTATCTTGACTTTATCATGTAAAACTTGTATCAAACTACACCCAATGAGACCAATGTTTACCGTAATTATCACATTTTCATATTATATATATATATATATATATATATATTACTATCATACCAGTATGGAAAAGCAAAAGATCAAGTTAACTTTGGATCTTTGCTTCTGAAAAATCTATCATTTTCAAATGATTCCCCACACAGCAAGTTGATCAGAAGTATTCTGAAAATGACTTGTAATTTAGTAATGTCAAAGAAAATAGGAGGAGTGAGAAGAAGAAAGAGGAGGAGGAGGAGAAGAGAAGAAGAAGAAAAAGAGGAGGAGGAGAAGAAGAAGAAGAAAGCAGGAGAGAGAAGAAGAGAGAAAGAGGAGGAGGAGAAGAAGAAGAAGAAAAGAGGAGGGAGAAGAAGAAAGAGAGGAGAAGAGAAGAAGAAAGAGGAGGAGAAGAAGAAGAAGAAAGAGAGGAGAAGAAGAAATAAGAAAGAAGGAGGAGAAGAAGAAGAGAAAGAGGAGAAAGAAGAAGAAAGAGGAGGAGAAGAAGAAAGAGGAGAAGAAGAGAAAGAGGAGAAGAGAAGAAAGAGGAGAAGAAGAAGAAGAGAAGAAAGAAGAGAAGAGAAAGAGAAGGAAGAAAGAGGAGGAGAAAGAAGCAGAAGAAGAAGAAGAAGAAAAAAGAGAAGAAGAAAGAGGAGGGAAGAAGAAGTAAGAAAAAAAGAGAAGAGGAAAGAGGAGGAGGAGAAAGAAGAGAAAGAGGAGGAGAAGAAGAAGAAAAAAGAACTAGAAAGGAAAGAGGAGAAGAAGAATAATGGAAGAAAGAGAGAAGAAGAATAAGAGAAAGAGAGAGAAGAAGAAGAAGAAAGAGAGGAGGAGAAGAGAGGAAGAGGAGGAGAAGAGAAGAAGAAGAAGAAAGAGGAGAAGAAGAAGAAGAAAAGAAGAGAAGAGGAGAGAAGAAGAAAGAAGGAAGAGGAGGAGAAGAGAAAGAGGAGGAGAAGAAGAAGAAGAAAGGGAGGAGAAGAGAAGAAGAAAGAGGGAAGAAGAAGAAGGAAAGAGGAGGAGAGACAGAGAGAGAAAAAGAAAGAGAAAAAGAGGAAGAATAATCTTTCAAATTATTTAATGTTGCCTTATGTTATTTAATATTCTTTTTTTCCATGTAATCATGACTTGAAAAATTCTACATAGTTTGATATTTTTACTCTTGAGCTCATTTAGATTGCTTGTCTGTCAAAGGTTTATGAGGTAAAGTCTTTTTGCTGTTCATTATCATGAAACCAAATCTAAATAAGATAGGGTTTTTCCGCAGGGCCACCGATATTAGAAGCCGTTCTTTGGGTGGTGACGTCACAAAAGTGGCCACTTAGAGCAAGACGAAATAGATACCGCTGTCTCGTAAAAGAAGTAAATAAAACAAGTTTTTATGTGTTTCATTAAACTTAATAAACCTGAATTGTTCATAATTTGATTTATTTCAAATTTGAAACACTTTATAAAATGATAAACAAAACATTGTTGATTTGCATGTTTTAATTTTAATAAAAAAAAATGTTTTCAATTAAAAAAAAAATATATTATGAACGAATTTCAGTTAGTTAAAGTTTAATGTAATGGTATTTGTTTTTTTTTATTGTACCCAACGTTGCCTTTACAAAGTTTTTTAAAATTAAAATAAAAAACATGCAAATCAAAACAATGTTTGTTATCATTTATAAAAGGTGTTTTTCAAATTTGAAATAAATAAAAATTATGAACGAATTTCAGTTATTAAAGTTTAATGAAACATAACACTTGTTATTTACTGTCTTTTACGAGACAGCGGTATCATTTCGCTTGCTCTAAGTTGGGCCCACTTTTGTGGACGTCCACACCCAAAGAACGGGCCTTCTATATCGGTGGCCTCGGAAAAAAACCCTATTCCATTATGATTTGGTTTCATGATAATAACAGCAAAAAAGACTTTACCTCATCAAACCTTTGACAGACAAGCAATCTAACTAGCTCAAGAGTAAAAATATCAAAAACTATGTATGAATTTCAAAAGTCATGATTACATGGAAAAAAAGATATTAAAACAAATAAGGCACATCAAATTGAAGATATCTTCTCTTTTCTTCTCTTCTTTTTCTTCTCTTCTGTCTCTCCTTCTCTCTTCTTCTTCTTCTCTCTTTCTTCTTTCTTCTTCCCTTTCCTCCTCTTCTTCTTCTTCTCCTCCTCTTTCTTCTTCTCCTCTCTTTTTCTTTTCTCTCCTCCTCTTCTTCTTCTTTTCTCTTCTTCTTCTTCTCCTCTTCTTTTCTTTTCTTCTTCTTCTCCTCTTTTTCTTCTCTCCTCCTCCTCTTTCTTCTTCTTCTTCTTCTCCTCTTTCTTCTTATTCTTCTTCTCCTCTTTCTCTTATTCTTCTTCTCCTTTTCCTCTACTCTTTCTTCTTCTTCTCCTCCTCGCTTCTTCTTCTCTCCTCTCTTTCTCTTCTCTTTTTTCTTCTTCTTCTTCTCCTTCTTCTTTTCTCTTTTTTCTTTTCTCTTCTTTTCTTCTTCTCTCCTCTTTCTCTTCTTCTTCTCTTCTCTTCTTCTTCTCTTTCTTCTTCTCTTCTTCTTCTTCTTCTTCTCTTCTTCTTTTCTCCTCTTTCTTCTTCTCCTCCTCTTTTCTCTTCCTCCTCTTTCTTCTTCTCTTCTTCCTCCTCTTTTCTTCTTCTTCTCTCCCTTCTTCTTCTTCTCTCCTCCTCTTCTTCTCTTCTCCTCCTTCTTCTCCTCCTCTTTCTTCTTCTTCTTCTCCTCTCTCTTCTTCTCTTCTTCTTCCCTCTCCTCTTTCTTCTTCTTCTTCTCCTCCTCCTCTTTCTTCTCTTCTTCTTCTCCTCCTCTCCTTTTCTTCTTTTCCTCCTCCTATTTTCTTTGACATTACTAAATTACAAGTCATTTTCAGAATACTTCTGATCAAACTTTGGCTGTGGTGGGGAATTCATTGAAAATGATAGATTTTCAGAAGCAAAGAAATCCAAAGTTAACTTGATCTTTGCTTTTCCATTACTGGTATATATATATATTATATATATTATATATATATATGAAAATGTGATAACTTACCGGTAAAATTGGTCTCAATTGTTAGTTGATACAAGTTTTACCATGATAAGTCAACGATATAATATAACAAATATAAAGGTGCTCAATATGTAAGTAGAGCGAATGTATTACTATTGTATGTAGAGAATAGCTTACAAGAGTTTCAACATAAGGATCTCCAGGTTAAATCAACTGAATTAATCAAGATATTGATTAATTACACTACGGGAGTTTATGTTGTGTTATGACCATTAGATATATATATATATATAATATATATTATGCTGCATGCAAAAATAATCCTATTTCCATATTATAGTGAACAACATCCCAACACAATGGTTCATGTAATGGTCACATAAGTCGTTATACTGAAGAATTGCCCTCTAAAAATAACATTGTGCCTAATTTGATTGATTTTAAAAACATGTCAACATGTCCAGGGTTATTCTATACCTAAAGTTTAAGGAATTGCATTCATTGTACAGTTACATTTTTTGTAGTTGTTCTTAAGAGATTTTCTGCACATGGTCCTAACGAATATGACCAATTCTTAAACATCTTTTTGCACGTGGATCGGACTCTAACATGTATACTACTCTTGGGCAGGGGACTTAGGAGTAATGGCTATTAAGGGGTTCTGCACACTCCCCAGATGTCCAAAACTGAAACATGGCCTATCAGATTCAGTTTAATGCCATACCTAGACACCCATTTTTTTTTTTATGGGGAGCCTTACCCTCTCCCAGGTGATATAGGTTATTGTATTCTAAGTACTGCTGACAGAGCAGAATATACATCTGAAGAAGGTTAGAAAACAAACTGAAATATGAAAAACAATAAAGATGAGGATTCTAATCATTTGATATGGTATCCAAATCATTTAGGAAATAATGAAAATATTTCTACTATATGAATGAAGATAGATGCATGTGATGTAATGGTTATTTGAGATGGGAAATGGACTCATCAACTCAAGTTCAAATCCTGGACAAAGCTTTTTGCATTTCAGATAGTGTTAAATGCCCTTGGGAAAGGTATGCATCCAATTATTCTCCTAGCTATGGGAAATAGTAGGGCAGACTGGCTCTTTAAACCTTGTTTAGGTAATCAGTATAGGAGAAGGAAAACACTGAATTCAAACCAGTTAGTCTTTGCTTAAAAATTGACCGTGAGGAGGTGTTGGCAAATATATACATCTGCCCTACTATTTATCCATATTAGGAGGGAAAATAGTTGGGTTTCATACATTTTTCAAGGCATTAGCACTGTGAAATACAAAACAGCTTTGTCCAGGATTTGAACTTGGGTCGCCATGTCCATTTTATTCAATGATAACCATTACATCATGACTTTCATCTTTCTCTTTATCACTAGGGATGTCCCCATGGTATAATGTGCTGGATTGTGACATTTATGACTCAATTCAAAGAGGTGGTTATTGAACTCAGCTAGCAAACTATTTTTAGTCAATTTAATTCTACTGGGTATCCCAAACTAGATTAAGTAAATAAATTCATTCAAAAATATCACTTGGTTGTCTTATGATAATTTTTGTGTTTTCAATACTAAATTTCTGGAATATGTTTCTTATCAAAAATGAAATTATTAAATGGACAATAAGATATTGTCCAGAATCGATCAAGGAGATTTGAAAAGCAAACTGATATTGCTATTCAGGATAAGTGCCAAACTAATAAGTTAATTTGGATCTCATTCTCCTGCTCAGAATCCTTAAATGATCCCAGATTTCATGCTTGTTCAAATACTTATGACCAGTACTTTCTATATAGTAAATACTGATCCTAAATATTTGAATAAGAACAAGATCTGTTCTTTTTATTGCCAAAGATTAAAAAAAAGCCCATTAATCATTTTGAGCAACGAGGATCAAAATTAACATAACAGTTTGTTAACTCTTCCAAAAAGAAATGTGAGTTCTTGATCAATTCTGAACAATTTAGAAGAATAGAAAACAAAAAACGTTTTTACATTTAACAATTCTATTAAAAAAAATTGTAATCAAAAGAAAAAAAATCTTTTTGACTAAATTCATACTTTATGTTGATTGTAATAAGAATGATTTTCTTGGGAATTTCATTTTAAACTCACATCTAAGTTCACCCTATTACACTGACTGGATCACCTGCTGGGAGTAAGACCCCCCCCAAAAAAAAAAAAACCCCAATGGTATGACACTAGACTGCATCTGATGGTGACACTCCCATTCTGGGGAGTGTGAAGTACAATTTCATTGCCATTACTTCCAGGTACACTGACTGAGTGGTAGGACCTGTTAGGGTTACATCTATAGTCAAATAGATCTTTTTAAAATCATTTTATTCTATAGAAATATTTGGTACCATATAACTAAATTATTTCAAATGATAGTTACTTGAAGCTATAATAATTTACTAAGGATTATTATTAGCTAGTTGGTTGGATTTTACGGCATGTCAATCCTACAGTTATTTTATGCCAAAGACATTCTTATTTTATTCATTTTTGTTGGGTATTAAATTTTTTTATGTTTATGAATCATCAAGTTGCACTGACAGCATTAATACTCATGAGTCTCTTTCATCACCTATCCTATCGATCATCACTCTTGGCAAGTGCTCATGACATCTAATCTCTGCACAGAGCTGATCAATGTAAATCCTTGCTAGTTATCCCACTCTTGTGTGTCCATGTGTAGGTGTTCACAGGAAAAGGTCACTAATGAGTTTATCCTTACTTCTCCAGCAGTGTCAAGCATGTCTTTTTCATCTTACTTGGATAATTTGTGTGATGGGGGAGCAGGTGGCCATGTAGATGCTTTTTTGTGGGTTGCTGCATCTAGGATTTGTTCAGGACAGCATGCAGCATACTTGAAATCCTAACTGCAGAAGAATTTGGTTGGTTGGTTGGTTGGTTGGTCAGTTGGTTGGATCTTATTGTATGTCAACTCTAATTGGATTATTCTATGAACATGTTTTGTTTTATTCAAGCTTGATGGGTATACAACTTTTTATTTAACTAAATTTTTTAACACATTTTTAAAAACTCATTTTTTTTCTATTTTTACCCATAGATGGGACTCTAACAGGTACTACCACTCCGTGTCAGAGTGGACCTGGGAGTAAAGACAATGAAGGGGTACTCCACACTCCGCAGAGTTCCAAAATAGGAACTTCACCATTAGATGCAGTTAAGCATCATACCCAGGACTCTAAGACCCTCAACCACTGCTTTCTAGTACACATAAGGGCAATAGGGTTGGGACAATCATAGGTGCTAGGGCTTGACGTGATCAGACGACTGGTCAGAGAGGGGCTTCTCCAACTGCCTATCTAGCCTAAGTAAGGGCCAAAGTGGAGTGTTGCAGGTCATGGACTGCTCAGCCACCAGGGATCCGTATTGAAACATCATGGGTTACCACCCATAGCCAATAGGTAGCTCCTATTGGGGGGGTACCACTATGCTAAGGTGCAGTCAGTGTATCCTATTGCCCCAGCTGACAGAGCAGCTATAGATAAGATGAGGTTGCATGTTGAAATGTTACTAACTGTAGCATATACACTTAAAGACTGGAAAATCTCTAAACCAAAATCCAGACTGAAATGAGGATAATTTATTTGAATAATTCATGAAAACGAGTATGCCTCATCTACAAATTTCAAGTAATGTTGATAATTAGTCTTTTTATTAGATATTAGTCAAATTAATATTCATAGACTTACAGGTACAATGAGCTGGGTCAGGAAAGAAGAATCCATTATACCAAATTGATTGTCATAAATACTTTGATTAATAGAGACATAAATTAATCTACAATAAAAGAGTTAAATCAATGTAATTATACATAAAAATATACCATTATAAGCATAGGTTATATGTCATTAAACAAAACAACTAAACCATATAACTATCTAATATCAATATTTTGCCAACAATTATATGGTTTGGTTTCTTTGTTTAATGACATATCAACCTTTCTCAGTTATTTAATGCCAAAGCTATCTTTGTAGAAGAACAGTGGTAGTACTATTTAACCTATAGCTGTGGGTATGGGGGTTTCATACCTTTCCCAAGGGTATTAGTCCAAAAGTGAACATGTTAGTGTGACTAGCATTTGAACTCACTCACTACAATGTCGTAGTCCATCATGTTAGACTCCAAACTATGGTATTGGGTAATTGATTAAGAGCAATAATTTTTAAAAAACACTTCATACATAGTTGCAATGTTTTAAGATCCATTGTATTAATCTAATTGATGGGACCCTAACATTCTGGGTCAAAATGGACCCTGAAGTAATGGTAATGAAGATCTGACTCCACACTATCCACCATTCCAAATCTGGTTCTTCACAATCAGATGCAGTTTAGTCTCTTATCCAAGATACCCTTTTTCATTTCATTATCATCAAATAGGAATACAGTGGTATCTTGATTTATGAGTTTCATCCATACCTCACATAACTCAATTTCCTCGTATATCAATGAATTACATCCTGTAATGATTTAATGTTGATATTTTTAGAATACTTTTGTTTAGCTTAATAAATTTGAAAACTTACAGGCTTTTAGTGAACTTATTAACACAAGTCTATCTAAAGCTCACTAGTGTCTCAAATTTTATCTCTCAATTCAAAGCAAATAATTAACTGAGGAACAGCTTGTAACTCTAAAAAAATCTAAGTTGGGGCACTCATAAATCAAGGTACCACCATAATCCTTTACCTTTACCCCCCACAAAAAAGCCCTACTGATTTTGGCATTACCCCTCTTCAGTGGATGTAGTCCACATATTCTAGATCCTACCAATGGGATGGCTGCATATCAAATTAAGTTATAGATATTTCATCTTAAGAAAATTAATATCTAAAAATATCATATATATTTTAAAAGTCTTCGCTTTAACTTAAGACTTTTAAGCAGGCCCAATAAATAAGTTTAGTCTTTTATAATGTAAAAACTGCAAAAAGAACAATTTGAAAGGGTTTTGAGTAATTTAAAATAAAAAAATCCACCTTAAAAGCATCTGAATATAATTTACTTTTTGGAAACATCAATCAAAAGTTTGGAACAGGCATGTCAAAAAAAAAATACAAACAGATTTTTATAGAAGAACAACCATAGTCACTGGATATATATATATATATATATATATATATATATAAATAAAACCAAACAAGTATTTGTACTTCTCCCTTTATGTCCCACCTACTTTCCTACATTTTAAGATTCTTTCTGCATCAAAGCTCAAGACTCAAGAATGAAATGACATGGCCTGGCTTTCATCCTAAAATCCACTTTCTCAAGAAAAGCTATGGCAACAAGGTTGACCAGTGCTTCTGTGTTCTTTTTGTTGCCATTTTCCTCTGGAAAAAATCATAAATAAATATAGGATTGTCCTGATTTCTATTAATCAATGTACAAAGTTTTCCAACACTGTAAGATCTTTCACGGAAGGAAATACATAGTCACTATTTGATATAAGTTATATTGAAATACAGACACACATGCATAACAAAAAAAAATGACAATTTTTTCTTTTTAATGTTGTGAGAAATCAAATATTCAAAAAACAAATGTTTTTTTATGTAAAGATTACTTGCAAAACAAAAAGAAAATCACTGGAAATTAATCTATGTGGGAAAATGAGGAAAATTAAGATTGTTTTATATTTTACTTTGTAGTTTTTTGTTTGAATTAAGAGTTGGACTTTGGGTGAATAGGTCACATTGAAATTAATTATCTACTTTTAAAGCCATACACAAATTTTACACCAAAAATATGAAATCTAAATTCTTATTTGATAAAGGCCTAATTTGATTAAAATATTTTAAAAAGTAAAGTTGACAGTGGCCTATTGTCCATTTCAGCTGGACAGTAAGGGCATCTATCCCCTTTCTGCTAGCACTAGACCAGGAAGATTATTGTGCTGAGGTAGAGTGCCACATCTACCATTAGCTCCGCACTTTATCGCACAGATCAGATTACCCAAGATGTGCTACTCATGATTTTAGAAATCCCCTTTTCACATGACAATTGGACATGTTATGTGAGAAAGCCCTGCCTCTAATATGAAAAGGGAGACAATTCTAATTTGTCTTCCAACAAATTCATGTTTTAAAATTGTCTGATGTTTTGGAACAGATTTCCAAAGAAATCCAAACATTATACACACAGAGATTGTATCTTTAACTCCTGTCCCAAATCAAAGACTGTCATCCGAGTAACTATCAGAGCACTGGTGTCTGGACATATTAAAAAAAAATCCCATAACCCTTTTGGTGTGGTGCATTTGAGTTGATGGAGACCAGTATTGAATCAGAAACCTTGCGATTCCAAGGTGAATGCTGTACCTACTGAACCCTTGATTAATATATACTACTTAAATAAAAAAAATTGGAAAAAAAAAACAACTTTCTTTTTCTTTCTAAAAATCAGTGGAATATCAAGTTCTTAAGTGGAGGTTGACAAATTTAATTGGTCTTTGGAAAAAAAAAGGAACACAGCACTTGATGACTTAGAATTTCAAAGATTTTCAATCTCTAGTTGAGCTACTCAGATAAACATATCCATTTCTTGTATATATATATATATATATATATATATATATATATATATCTTATATATGAAGATTTTTTTTTTTGTCTGTAACCGAAACTATATTACTACTCAAGTCACAATTTCCCTTAGTTATTTACGTTACATTTCGTGACTTTATTTTTATCTAAAACTCAATTACTAATAAAATTGTTTTACGTTACTACTGTTAGCCTTATCTACATAGTAATACCATGCAATTGTATTTATATATACAACAAAATAGCGGTTTACAGTGTGAACGGGAAGGCTAATTTGCATATTGACATCAAAAATGTTATTTTATTAAATATGCGCTTAGTATTATTGATTTCTAATTATTTGGTTTTATCTTACTGAATATGAGCAAAAATCTCGGGGATAAATCTTAAACAAAATATATTAACAAGAAGAAATAATTGTAATTTTGTTCTTGACTTTCTATTTTCGCAAAATAGTTAAATTAGGAAAATTTAGCAATGAAAGAGGGAGTGATGAAAGAGTAATTTTCAGCTGTTCTATTTTTCGATTATACCCCCTCTGTTTCAACTTTTTAAATCTGCATTGTTATTTAGTTTCATTAGTATTTCTAATTCAATATAATATTTTATTACATTAAAACTTAAATACTTGCACCCGGAGGGTGCATATATTTGCTAGTATATATAAAGATGTTAAGTGGTCTGACAGTGGTGCAGAAGAGGAAATCTGAACAGAGTTCAAATCCTGACAGGAACAACAACTTGTTCACTTTACACTAATGGCCTCAGGGGAAAAGGTCTCCCCAGGTATAGATAAATAGCAAGGCAATAGAAGCCCTTTATCCATGTAAGACAAGTCAGGCATTAAGCTAAAACACCAACACTATTAAAATATTGACAATTGGTTCTTTTGTTTGGGAAATGCCAACATAAATCATTACCTCATGTGTCATGCAGCATAGGAAGGGTCTATGCTCTTTATGTTTATTTTTCTTTATTAGATAAATGTATTCATATCTCTATCCTATTTAATGAACGTCTATTTTTTAGTAACTTTTTTGTTCATTCACTCAAGTAGTGAAATGTAGTTGCAGCCTCCCATCACCAGTGTACCTGGTAACCACCATCAAACTATAATCTGAAGGAACTCTTGTAAGAGGTGAAAGAAACAGTGAAACAAGAGTTGGGAAATTCAAAAAGGATCAGTCAGTAGCTGGCAGAGAGCAAGGAACAACATGTCTTCTTGGTTTGAGGTCAGTCTAGAAGGAGGTTGAAACACTAATATAAAACGATTGGTTTCTTTGATTACATACCTCATTTTGTTCTTTCCTATAAATAAGTAATCATCTTTTCTTTGTCAACTTTTGTTGAGCCCCTGCAAAACCACATTAGCTAAAGGATATATGCCTTTTTTTATTTAGCTAACTTTAAAGATAAACATCTTTTATAAAAAGGTAATTTCCAACAATATTCACACCATCTTATCCCACAGTGGCTTTGCATAGTGAAAGGAAAGGGTGCCATACTTACTATGCTTGACTTGGAGGTTACTTGGGGGGAGGGGTTAAGTGGTACCATCACTGCACACTTTGGTGTCCTTATTTTGTTTACATTGCCTCTCTGACAGATTTAGACACAAGGTCAGAATTTTAAAGCAGAGTTCCATATGTGCACAGATGCACAGGTGAAAGTGGTGCCAAAAAGTAGCTTAGATTTTGGGAGGCATCATATATATAAGTACAATTATCAGACGAGACTTGCATATATAATAAATGATAATAAATCAGAAAAGTTTTTCAATATTGGCCAGTACAGCAGGATAAAGCCTAGAATAAATGAATGTTTACTCACCTCTTCATGACAGTCTCATTATTACTAGTTTTATGTACTTTAACAAAATAAGTACAATTATGAAAACATTTTCAAAAGAGTTATTTATCAAACTGTGTTGTTTCCTCCCTTTCGTTCTCTTTCTTTCTCATATATATATATATATATATATATATATACACACACATACACACACACACTTCAAGCAATCACAAAATTAGTCTATTTCATTGTCATCATTAATATGTCAGATCTTTGCAGGTGGGACCCTTAGTGCAGGGAAATTTTCTTTTAGAATGTGTAGAGGAAGAACAGAGAAATGTATTTTTTGCAATTTGTTCTCATAAAAGATTCTAGAAAACATATACAAAGCCTATGAAGTAGTTTTATTTTCTTCAATACTTAAAAACAACTTGTCAAATAAATTGTTCTGATAGCAATTTGAATAAAATATTCAATTTATTTTGTATCTTTATTTCTGTTATTTTATTTTTCTATTTTAACCATATATTGAGAAAGTTTTTACAAATGAAAATTCTATTTTTTTATTTTATCTCATTTTATTTCATTTCATGAACATGCCTGCATGATGGTCTTATCTATTCTTTTACAAGATTTGTTTTGCATCCTGCAGATTTCTCATGTATTATCTCAATACCTCTGTCTTTTGAAAGGGTCCAAAAATTCAAGGTAATGTCAATCCTTTGAAAGTCTCTCCAGCAAACGAAATGCAATTCCTTTTCCAACTGAACACGCCACTCTCACATCAAATAGCAGTCGTCAGATTTCAATTGACGTCCAAACACTTTCTTCCTCACTCGCCCTGTCAGCAACAGTCCGTCTTTATTTCTGCACGTTCAAATGCGCTTATGCAAATTCGGATATACTTTATTTGGGTCTCTACTAACAATACCTTCAGCTACGAGGAGGTAGTGAGTTCGAGTATCCGTAGCCACTCGCCACAGGCCAAACATATCCTGATGCGCTTTGTTTGTGGGGGCTGGGAATCCGCTTGTTCATAGGGCTGCCTTTCAGTCTCGTCACACTCTGTTAAAGGCAAGATGTGACACAGACAATTTCTAAGAGGAGTAATGCTGGTTTGAATTCAGAATTTTCTTTCTCCCAGACTGTTTGCCTAACCAAGCCTAAAGAACCCAGTCTACCCTACTACCACAACTGAGTGGGAAGAATAGCTGGATTCATGCCTTTCTCAATGTAATATAATGAGATGTAGAAAGACCCAAGATTTTACTTATACCTTATGTGAGTGCCAACAGAATTTTGGGATGACATGTGAAATGCTACCTGTCGTTTTCTGATTGGTCAGCACAAGCCAAGAACAAGAGTGAGAGAAAGAGAGAGTGAAGAGTTTTGGAGGCTGGGCTGAGTGTTTGAAAAGAAGAGATGCAAGATGAGTATCATTTTTCCAAGGAATTTTTTTTACTTAGGATGAAACAAAATGAGCTCTGCACAAAAAAAAATGTCTTGTGCTCATTATTAAAAACTAAGCAATGGTACAAGATGAGACATCCTTAAGATGACCCAAGTAGTTCCAGACCCCTCTAGGAATAGAGAGAATGCCAGCCTAACAACCGATCAAGAAATACCAGCTAATCCAGTCAAGAACAGTAGATCCTAACTGATTCAGTCTTGAGAAGTAGAACAGGATAATAATAAGTATAGGATGAATATCACAATTTACACTCCTACTCTCTAAATTGACTGTACACCAGGTCCAAATGGATCCCAACACATCACATATAGAGATTTACCCACAATGTTATTTCTTTTAATGGAGTACACAATGTTACATTAAAGGCATTAGTGCAATGTCTCAGCCTTGTTGTTGGATTTGAACTCAGGTCACCAAGTTCATTTTTACATTGATAGTTACCATGTGGCCATTTTTAGGCTGCAGGTTGAGTACTTACAGTAGAGATCCCTTGTGTTCCTTAGTGTTAGGCAGAATCCTTCTTTGCTCCTTAGTATTAGGCAGAATCCTTCTTTGCTCCTTAGTGAAGAATCCTTCTTTGCTCCTTAGTGAAGAATCCTTGTGTTAAGCAGTGCGCTTGGTTGTTGATCTGTTCATCCGTGTCGAATACCAGCAACTGAATGGCTTTCAAGATCAGTGATTAAATAGTTAACTAACCATGAGCGTGTTGATAAGCTGGATTTAATCCACATGGTCATGCAGAGTCTAAAATTTTAAGTGGTGGACTCCAGCATACCTTATATTACAAAATACTCCAACACACTAAGTGTGACTCTTGCAACATTTCTTGTAAGACTTCTCACGAGAAAGATCATGGAAATTTAGATCATGATGATTTATTGCTATCTTAAGAGTCTCAGTCAGAAGAGCATCTGTGTTGGAAATACAATGTTCCAGATTCGATACCAGTTCTTACCAAATTTGTCCAGAAAAGTGGACAGTTGATGATAGGTATGTGCTGCATCTCAGATGAAAAACAATCTCCCTAGTCTAAGTGCTAGGGAAAAGGGGATAGAATCCCCCCCCCTGTCCAGTTGATACCAACAATAGGCCACTCTACCAACTACTAACATCAATAAAAAAATGGAATTTTTTTAAAGTAGAGCTTCTAATTTCTATTTGTCTGTATGATGTTTGTAAAATCTGTAATACCCTTTTGCACAAAAAACAAGAACAAATAAACTACTAAATACAACAACAAATAAATTAGTGCTTGCAATTTTGCTTGTATGAAGAATTAATTTTGTAAATAGGTCAATTTGCACTGAAAACAGCTGTTTGCTTTAGATATGATTTCCATTTGTTGGTTGAGAGATTGGTATTTAATATAAAAGCATTGACTTTTAGATACATCCTTAATGACTAATCATTATAGTCAAGTGAAGATGACGCTTCTTGTGATTTGACGTGAATGTTTGATTGTGTCAATTTATTCAAGCATTGCAATTGGCTTTCAACAATCTTTAAGCCTTTGATACTCACATGATCTAATGAATATTCATCAATTCAAGTATTCTGATTGGTTCTTATGCAATTCTTGCATTTCTTGGAAGACTAATTTACTCCTAAAATCAATTTCTTTATATATATATATATATATATATATATTTTTTGTGGGTGGGGGGGGCAAATACAGGAAACTATAAGAATTACCTTTGGAAGTTAGGATTTTGTGAATGAAATTTGCATAATTCTTTCTGGAACAGTAAAAAAAGAAAAAGACATTAAATGTATTTGCCCACTGGATTTGCCTTCATGGCTTGGAGCACGGTTTCAGAATCCACAGTTTTTGGCCTACCTGCTGTTGCCTTCTGAACATATTGTGATCAACTGGGCCTTTAATTTCATACAACAAATGTTTTTAGGCTGTTTCCATGGCATTAGAGTCCAGTTTGAACTCATAAAGCATAAGTTTTTAAATTAAATGTTTAGCTGTGCAGTTTTCAAATCACACATCCAGTGAAGCAACACACAACAATTTGAATTGCAGGGACAAAATTTGAGAAAAAAATAACACTGATGATACCACATCCTAGCATCAATTTGTCCTAAGCAAACAGGAGGAGAAAAAAAAAGCTACCTCAACTCAGTCAAACTAGATATGCATTCTCACTGGACAGACAGAAAAATAATGTTTTACAACAATATAGATTTTTTTTTGCTTCATGTTTACTGTTTACATCAGTAGTAAAAGAATAGGGTATATTAACCCTGATTAGAATTTTCCACTTTGCTTGAAGAAAAAATGTTTCTAAATCTCATTTTTTTTGTACCCTCGGTAAATTAATTTCCAAAGCACCTGGGTAATGGCATCTTGAATTATATTTGCATTGTGGAAAAGGCAAAAAGTATTCCCCAACAATTGATTCAAATGCATGTAATATATGTATTTACTCAACCCCTCCAAATGAGCAGGATGCAACTCAAGGTCAAATTTTCAGTTCAGTTTAATGGGTTTTAAGTTAAGAGATTTCCTTTTCCTAGACGAGTTGCTATACCAAGGTTAAGGAGACCAGGCTAGTCTACTCTTTACTCAATACTGGAGGGAGAAAAGGTGAATTCATAACTTTGCCAATGGTATGTGAAACCCAAAAGACCTTGTTTAGGATTTGAAGTCATAACTATTTCCTATGACGATAAACTTTACACTAAAAAATCTACTCCATTAAATGAATATATAAGGAAATAACAGATTGGGTAAAATCCAAAAAATGTAATTAAAAGTTTAGGAATAAAAGCAGATAAAACACAATTAGCATCATTCAATTAATATTTTTCACCTCAGTGTATAACCAAGGTTTCATCAGAATTTTATTTAAGACAAGAAACATTTGGAAAAGACACAGCAGTTTCTTGTCTCAGATAAAATTCTGACGAAGCCTTGTTAATACACTGAGGTGAAATATTAATTGAATGAAATTGTGTTTTATCTGCTTTTATTCCTCAACTTTTAATTACATATATATATATATATATGTGTGTGTGTGTTTCACAATAATATGTATTGCAATATTTTTTTTAAGAATTCATTTAGATTATCATTTCATTGATACCAATAAAGATATGTTGTGAGACTGCAAATAAAGCTGTTAATAACATCAACAAAGCAGTACATTTTGTTAAAGAAGGAAATATTTCGAAATTTTCATGTAAAAATAGGCACGTGTTGTCACTATTTGATGGCTCCATGGGCTGGCACATTGCGTACGACTTGGAACATCAACTCGTCTTTCCAACTGAAATAACGTTAACGGCCCAGCGTCCTGATATTGTCATTTGTCTGTTAATCAAAAGAAAGTTTTTATCGTTGAATTGACAGTTCCATTTAAAGAAAATCTTGATTCGGCCCATCAGCATAAGTTGGAAAAATATGAAGACCTACGTGAACAATGTGTTAGAAACAGATGGATAATAAATGTATTTCCCATCAAAGCCAGATGCCGGGGATTTATTACCAACTCAACCATGGCATTTTTGTCTAAACTTGGACTTTCTCCACCAAACAAGAGGAAATACATAAAAAAAGATCCAGGAGAAAGGTCTAACCACATCAGCGTGGATATGGCAGTCCTACATTGTGACATCAAACCGACAAAGTCTGGTGGTATCATGAGATAATACTGGGGTGCTCTGGGTTAGTGGTAATGATGCTTCGCCCCAAAACCATGCCTGAACCCAGAGTCATCATCTGATGAAGGCTTTGTTGGTTGCAATGCTACTGTGTAAATAGCAGTCATTGTATGAAGATTATTGTTGTAATACCTGTGGATTGTTCTGTAGTAGGAAGAAATAGTGATTCAATATCTTCTAAACAAGTGTAGAAACCTTTACTATTTTCAAAAGGACAGTTATGGATAAGGTCATGGGGTTTTTAGGCATACAGTGTGCATTATATATTAAACTAGTAGAGCTACCTGGCATCGCCCAGGATTTAAAAAGTTAAAAATAAATCTATACTTACATATAGATAAAAAAATTATTTTTTTCTATGTTTTGTCTTTTATCCTTCATATATTCTTGTTTTTATGTTGTTTAATTCTTGTTTGTATTTTTTTCTTTTATTTGTCATTTATTTGCTTTTTATATTTGTTTATCATTCTTTTTAAGTAATTCTTTGATATATCAGTGATTTATACCCTTATATTTTATTTAGTTTTTCTAATGGAAAATTAGGGTTAACCCCTTCTCAGACAAAAATCGGGTGTGGATTTTATAGAACTTTGGTCTTTGCTTGTCTCAACTAATTTTCCTTTATAAAAAGGTGTGTGTTTAGCCATTGTACAAACATACAGACTCTTTCTTTTATAAATACTAGCAAATATATGCACCCTCCGGGTGCAAGTATTTAAGTTTTAATGTAATAAAATATCGTATTAAATTAGATAGGCTAATGAAACTAAATAAGAATGCAGATAATAAGATTTGAAACAGAAGGGGGTATAATCGAAAAATAGAACAACTGAATCTTATTCTTCCATCACTCTCGTCTTTCATTGTTATTTTTTCTAATTTAAGTATTTAGTTAAAAGGGGAAGTGGAGAATAAAATGACAGTTATTTTTTCTTGTTAATGAATTTCATTTAAGATTCATTGAAGAGATTTTTGCTTATATTCATTAAAATAAAACCAAACAATTAGAAGTCAATAATACTAAGCACATATTTATTAAAATCACATTTTTAATATCAATATGCAAATTAGCCTTCCCATTCACACTGTAGACCGCTATTTTGTTGTATATATAAATATAATTGCATGTTGTTAGTATGCAGATATGGTTAACAGTATTAATAATGTAAAACAATTTTATTAATAATTGAGGTTTAAATAAAAATAAAATCATTGAGAATGTGATGTCAATAACTAAGGGAATTGTGACTTGAGAAGTTATATAGTTTCAGTTACAGACATACAAACACACAATCTCCATTATAATAAGATAAGTGTTCTTGTATGTATAAATGAGTTTTATTTCCTTCTGTCATGTTCAGTGTTAATATGTCATAAATATATTAATGCTAATATTGGTACTTGGTGAATGGGGCTCTACTAAATATCTTCCCTACCCCTATTACACTAAAGACAAAATTAATAAAGCAATGTTTGGCACTCACTCACCCCTTTAGAAAACAGATATATTGGAGTACGACTGGGAAATTTTCATTTATTTTAACACTTCTAACAAACTGGTAAATGTAAAAATGTTTTTCAACAGCAAAATTAATGCAAGTTTACATAAACGTATTTTATTTCACAGTGAATCCTAAAATAAAAAACAAAAACTACTTGCTTTCATTTACAAAAAAGAAAAAAAATCTTGATAAACAAGCAAAAATTGTCTCCTGCGGCAGCAAAGGTTTGTTACACAAAGACAACTTAAGAAAATGGCCCTTTAATCATGATAGAGAGGAATTTACTCAATATTAATGGCTCCTGGTAGGTCTTCCATACAGCATACAGTATCTGCATATAGCTGATTAATGTAGGCTTTTGCTGTTTGGTCTACACTGGTGTGTCTTGTGTAGTGGTCCACAGAAGAATGCAACTTAAGAGTTCTTACTTGCTTCTCCCACAGTATCTAGCATGTCTTGTGCATCTTACCTGGATGGTTTGTATGATAGGAGGTGAGCGGATGTACAGCTGCTTTTTTGTAGGGTGCTGCTTCCAAGATTTGTTCAAGACAGTATGCATCCTTGTGTAGCTCCTATCTAGTTTTTTTCTAAGAATTTTTGATTCCAAGTGATGCAGCCATACAGTAGCACTGACATGGCTACAGCTTGGAAGAATTTTCACTTTATCTTATCACAGATCAGATTTCCTAATGATTGATAATCTGTCAATAGCAGTCCATGTCTTTCCTATACATATATCAACATTACTTTCTGTAGATCTGATATCATTACCTTGGAATGTGAACTGGTCTACTAATTTCAGAATCTTACCATCCAGTGTGAAGATGCCTCCATCTTGTTTAAAACACATGAAATCCCTTTTATCAGAGTTCACATATAGGTCAACATTTCTTGACACCTTCTCTCTATGCTTGCAGCAGTGATTCGGCTTGTATTTGTGAGAAGCACTGGATCATCAGCATAGTTCACATTTGTAATAGTCTCTGCTGGATATTGCTGGTTTCTTGCCTTTTGCAGAAATTTAGTTCATTCATTCTCTATATTTATTCTTCAAAGACAAAGATATGAAACATTTTTTTGATGGGGCTTTAGAAAATGCTGACTACACCTCTATTTGCCATGATGCTTAAGGATGGAAACTTGGTGGCCAAGCAGTTCATGACATGCAACGCTCCACTTTCATTCTTATTTGGGCTAGACAGGCAGTCTAGTTCCCTCTGATCAATTGGTTAGTCACACCCCTCTGAGGCTCCCTCTGATCAATTGGCTAGTCACATCCCTCTGAAAGGCTCCCTCTCATCAATTGGCTAGTCACATCCCTCTGAGAGGCTCCCTCTCATCAATTGGCTAGTCACGTCCCTCTGAGAGGCTCCCCCTCATCAATTGGCTAGTCACATCAAGCCCTATATGCTTTTCCCAACTGCATTGCTCTTATGGCAAACACCAAATCTTTTATCATATGTGCTAGAATGTGGTGGCTGAGGGTCTTAGTGTTCTGGGTTGGATGGTAAACAGCATCTAGTGATAAAGTCCCAATGCTGGAGCTCTGGAGACTGGAGTGCCTCTTCATTGCTATTACTCCCAGGTTCACTCTAACCTGGTGTGGTAATACCTGTTAGGATTTTATTCATGGGTTAAATAGATAAAAAATGAGTTTTAAAAAATTGATTAACCAACAAGAATAAATAAAACGAAAATTCCTCAGCATAAAATAAACCAAGGGTTGACATGCTGGAAAAACCAACCAACCAACCAACCAACCGATACTTATGGCTTCATTCTTAAATGGCAATTTCTTTGTCTGATTACAATAGTATCTAATGATACTAGTTGTTATAGTCAGCATTTTGTCCATTATACCCTTCAGTCTTTTTCAGAAGTCTGTTAGAGCCTGTTATCTTCTGGGAATTTCAAAATGAAGTCTTTACTCAGGGGGTAGATCATTCTCATTCCATTGTCTAAACTTAGACAATATCTCATATCAGTTAATTTGACTTGGTAATGTCCTTTGCCTGTCTCTTCTGCTGAACCCATGTACACAATTTTCAAACTACCCAACTCAGGAATTGAACTCACAACCATCAGTCAATTAGATTCATCTTAATCAATGCTTTTTATCAACTAGGGAACAAACAACTAAGATAAGGACACTAGTTGAGTAACCAAATTATTTTAACAAAAATTAACTAATGGTAAATAAAGTTTCACTGTTTAGGTCAGTCAGTAAAGCATCCACTTAGAACCACAAGGTCCCAGGTTCGATACTGGCCCTCAATTCAGCACTGGCTAGTGAAAAGTGATAGACTCCGTCACTGTCCAGCTGATACTGCTGACTTTACTACAGCAAATAAATTCATAATGTGATTTATAGGAAAAAAAAAAATAGAGGGGGAAAATAAAGATTTAACTCAACAAGTTTTTGTTGAGAGGGGCCAAAAAGAAGCAAGTCCAACACTTTCTCACAGGGTAAACTTTCTCTTGCAAACAACAACTTCTTCCTCTTCTTTTCCTTTGTTGTCGTTGAATCCTCTAGCAGCTACCGTAGCAACACTCGTTTCTGCCCTCCCCGCTTCCTTTTATTTATACACAGGCCTGCTTCTATCATCCAGGCATCTGGTGTTCACATATGAGACAGTGGCATCTCGATTCCGGTGCCTACGCCAAAGTGTCACCTTTTCGCATTCTGAAAGATGCGGGTTCAATCCTAGGTCAGTCCTACACACCAGGCAAAGCCTAGCCCGCTTCCTTCGAGAATACGGTAAGTTTTCATGCCCGCCACCCAACTCATGTTCTCTGTCACATGATTGACTGTTTGATTTTAATGGCATCTCAATCTGTTTAGGTTTATTTTATGCCTAGAAATATGTTCATTGTTAAGTTATATTTACATTCTTTGTGTATTGTTTTTCAATGTTTTTTTTTTAAAACATAGTTATAGGATAGCAAGTATTCCTATCTAATACATATAATTTGCACACAGTTCTATAGTTTCAAGTACTCTTATCTAATTCTAATAATTATATGGTTTCAAGTAATTATTTCTATTTAATAATAGTCTTTTGTTTGCACACAGTTATATGCTTTTAAAGTAACTAATAATAATCTTTGTAAACAATTATAACTTCAAGTAACTATTCTTAATACAAATAATTTATAGTTATAGGACATCAGGGAAGTGTTTGTGAGGTGTTTCATAGGGTTATCAGCATAGGAAATGAACATGGGGAGCAGAGTTCAAATTCTGGATAAGGCTGTTTGCATTTCCCATAGTGCTAATATCTTGGGTAAATAGTAGGGAAAATTAGGATCTTTAAACTTGGTATGGAAACAGTCTAGGAGAAAGAAAAACTATCAAAACTTGTTAAACTCCACAAAAATTGACCTTGTGTCACATCCTTCTCATGTGGAGGGGATTGATAAATACATGTATAAGATCAAGTATTTGAATTGAATACAAATATTTTTTAAACAGATCTATCTGCCCTATAGATGGGACCCTAACAGGAATTACCACTACATGTCAGAGTGGACTGGGAGTAATGGGAGTAATGGCAATAAGGATTTACTCCAAAATCCCAAGGTCTCCAGAACTGGAGTTTCATCATGTAATGCAGTTTAGTGCCATACACAGGAACATCCCTTTTTTGGAAAGAGGAGGGAGTATCTTATCCTCGGCAGGGGATACATTCAGCATGTTCTAAGCCCTACTATAAAGACGTATGGGTAGCTGCGAGTTGGAGCAGATGATTTGGATAATTTACTCATTCAAATGTGGGAAAACACATATCAACCCTTGTTTGGTTATTTAATGCCAAACCTTGTTTTTCCTTTATATATATATGATTTTTTTTAACTTTATGTGTATAGACAAATTGGTAGAAATGATTTTCATTAACTTCATGTGCATCAATAAATTAAAAAAATAGCTTAAAGTGTATTAATAAACTGACATTTGACCCCCAGCCACCACTTTTTAGCACCTTTATTATAAAAAGGTGTGAGTGTTTGCCATAAGAGAAATTTGAGGAATACGGTCAGGAGCTGGGGCTTGACATCACCAGCCGATTGACCAGATGGGACCTCTACAGCCACCCAGCCCAAAAGGGTTGTAGTGGAATGATGCATGTCATAGGACCACATAGTACCTAGGTCACAGATTGATCAGCCACCATGATCCTGTCCTCAAGCATTACAGGTTGTTACGCATGGCCAATAGGTGGCCCATTGTTGTCTTACTTCTCTTCAGAGGTGCTGTCAGCATATTCTACTGCCCCAGATGACAGGGCAGACAACTAGAGAAGATGCAATTAAAACCTATTTAGCAACTCTCCTGGGTATTTCAAACTGTGTTCCTATCTTTTTTGTTTTGTATTAGCTTTGCACTATGATATTCAGTTATTCTAAATAAGTGTCGTATTAAAACATTTTCCAACTTCTGTTCGCAAAAGTTTGACTAAGTCCCCATCCAGTTTAAAAAAGAAAAAAAAATACAAATTTATCACTTTTTCTCTTCATGGCGCCATAGAATTGGTTATTTAACTTTTTACTCTTTTCTTTCCTATTTTAGTTCCTTACCCCCAAACAGAAAGTGGCAGCAAGTGACACCTTTGTCTCAAAACAATCATAAGCTAATTCTCCTGTTATCTATCATGCACTAAATTTAACCTTTGTTAATTCTATACAAAGCTCTTATTGTTTTAATATTTTTACACTGAACTGGAATTCTCAAGTGAAATCTGGAGTTTAGTGAATAACAGAAAAGGTTAATTAATGTTCATAATGAGGATACACAAAAAAAAGACATGGTAGAGACCTCTTTATTTACTAAACTTTGCCTAGTCAGGCACAAGGTCAATGATTGCAGTACCTGGTGCCTTTAAGCAGTCATACATCTAAGTACACAGTTTATTTACTAAGCTTTGATAAGTAAGTGTCAAAAATTGCTTACAATATCTCGTGCTTTTAAGTGCTCACCAATCAATTTATTCTTGATACAAACTGATCATATATTTATCTGTCCCACTTTATTACAACAGTCATCACAAGCATAACACAGCTATTTTTTTATGAGGACTGATTAGTTAATAATCATCACTGAGAGGTTAATATTAATAACCTCTGAGTAGCCATTGCTCAATTACAAATGTAAACAGACCTATATTAATTTTTTTTAAAGTCTAGATTTTTCCAGTGATCACAAAAAAGCCATAGGGAAAAAGTTAAATGAAAACAATGTCATAACTTCCATTTCTAGTTAGAATTTTTTTTTCACCAGATGCCTACTTTATATTGTTAAACAAAAAGATGAATCGGTTTAGCTAACCTGATGGACATAAAGAAAGGGTCTACTTTAGCATGATACTTATATTGTAAACTGCACTCCCATTAAAAAATTAAGGTTTTTGGAATTTTTAAGAACTGACATGTTGAAAAATCTTTTCTGTCTCATAAATAACAGAAAATTTTGGTAGCCAGTGCTGACAATAGACATGACAAACTACAAACATGTGGACAAGGGGTAGCAGTTTGAGACCTAGTTGTGGGTTGGTTGGATTTTATGCTATGTCAGCTCTTGGAATATTCTATGACAAAGAAGTTTTATTCATTCTTGATAGGTATTTAACCTTTTTTTAAAACTCATTGTTTCTATTTAACCCATAGATTGGACACTAACAGATACTATCACTGAGTGGAGCTAGGCGTAATGAAGATGAAGGGGTACTCCACAGCTTGCCCAGATTATATAGTATCTTGATAAATTTGTAGACACACTTTTTAAATCTCATATGGGTCACCATTGGATAGCAGTACCTATCGCTCAGTGTGTTTATTGTGAAAATATTACAACCAAAATTCATGCATGTTAATCCCCATTTACTAATAATGAAATACTACAATACCAACAATTGTAGTCCTAATGAACAAAAATGCTCAATATGGAAATTCATTAAATTTGCCAATTTACCAGATTTATTCTCATTAGCCTATTTATTTTTTCCCCTATTTTCTCATACTACAGCCGGTAATTTGGTCCTTAGTGACCCAAAATTATATAAAAGTATAAACACTATCACTGGATTCCTTATAAAATTCAGCCCTAGAAATGTTTTGCTCAATCTTGGTACAGATTAAAGTGCATGCTTTTCTAAAGTAAATTACAACACTGTAGCTGTTCAGCCATGAAAGTTATGGGTGTATATACACTACTGTTGTATTTTTATATGAATAAAGGATAATTTCACATACACGTTATCCTTCAATATTTAAATTGATACTAAATCTTAAAGATAAAACTAAAAACTAATAAAAAACAAACATTTTAAATGAAACTGGTGATAACTAAACATTAAGATGGTGTAAAAAAATGTTTAAAAAGGGATAGAGAGAGAGAGGGAGGAGAGAGAGAGGTAGAGAGATAGAGGTAGTAGGAGAGGTAGAAGGAGAAAAGTAGAGAGGTAGAGGGAGAGAGGGACACAGGGAGAGGGACAGAGGGAGAGGGAGAGAGAGTGAACGGGAAGTAAGTTTGTTTCTTTAACAATTTCAACTGATAAACGATTTTCTATTTTCTTTCAATTTTATCAGAGATTTCCAATTTTCAGCTGAATTGATAAGTGATTTCAATTTTCTATTAAACTGAGAACTGACTTTCCATTCAAATACTTAGTACTGGTTGTATATTTTATCCAATGAGAGTACAATGGCCAAAATGCGATTATAATAACAACCAATAGGAGCACAGTAGTCCAAGCAGATCAGTGAATAATAAGGATAATTCCTCATCTTAGAGATTCAGACTGAAACTTATTTTTAAACATTCACAATTTCATTATCAAGTCTCTCCCTTTCCCCAAATATGTAAAGCCATCTTTGACTGAAGTCCTTAACTGTTTAATGGCTTTTTTATTTCAAGTTTATATATTTTATAATATGATATTGTATCATCCTTAAATTTTATGAGCTGGACCCATGGAAATTCTATGATAGTTGATAATAAAAAATGTTTGTCATTTTATGTCTCCTCTCTTCCTTCTATCTCATCATTCATTTATTTCACTGAAATTCTTGTAGATTTCTAATTGTATTTAACAATTCCTGATGCTTCACAAACATTCATGACATGGTTAATGTTCTCTTGCTGTTACTCAATTTCTTCTCTTTCCTTTTCTGGTTTTGATTTAACTCTTATCTTTCCATTCTAATCCAATGAAACAGATTAGCGTTATCACTTCTGCCTGCATCTCATTACCCCTCTCACTACTTCCCTTTCAAACCTGTTCCATTTGAGCTGCCCAGGATCGCCAGCTCCCCACCAATGTCTCTATGCCCCTGCCCATACTCCTCCCCTTACCAACTCCCCAACTACGAAGCTTCTCAGATCGGGGGGGGTGTTAATATGTGATACATATTAGGTAGGTACTATGTGCACTCAGGGTACAAGTATTTAAATTTTGATGTAATAGAATATCATATTAAATTAGAAAAATGAACAAAACTAAATGATGCATATAAAAAGATTACAAATATTTTATTTCTATTGTTTTCTATATAAAATTATACATAGGGTTGCTTTTAATATATTAGAGAATAAAACAACATCAGAAATCAATGACACCAAATAATTATTTATCAAACCCTGTTTTGTTAAAACCAATATGCAAATTACTAACTACAATAAAAGATACTTGAAGAGGGTCAGAAGGCATAGTGGCTGAAACATTGAATATAACAATCAAGGTGAGGGCAATAGTCCAAAACTTGGAAATGATAAATAACTCATGTTAGAAATATTGGACATTTTCAGTTTAAACAGTTTACTACAAGTAATAATAATAATACTTATGTACTACTACTACTACTAATAATACTAATAATAATAATAATAAATGGTCAACATTTTTCTTCTAATGCTTTGAGTTTCAGGCTGAGCCACACTTACTTTATAGATGTGAAAAAACACACACAAAAAAGGTGGACATGCCTAACACAAAGGACTCTAATCTTTTCACAGCAGCTCTCCATTGCAGAATAAACATCATACTCACTGTAGAAAAAATATTGGAATTACCATCAAATTGGCAAGACAAGGCAATGAGCAAGCTGTAACTCAATACAGATCTTTGTCACAAGCCTACTGCATAATGGTAGGTTATTCATCAAGCACCATAACACTACTTAAACAAAGCAGCCAATCAGGACTCAAGGAATGGAATCAACCAAATACCAGCTGCTTTGGACACCAGTTCAGTTGTGCTTAGTTGTTGTTCAAACTGACAGTATATTAACTCACTCCAACATCCATCACACCAATGAGAGAATTGAGGCCAGCGTGACAGTGGTCGAAAGGACTGAAGCTACTTTTGTCTTGATCATTCATTCTCCAAAGAGACCCATTGTTAAATTGTCTCATATACTACACATCTGAGGAGATATACTTAAATAGGGATATAGACAATAAGGAGAAAAAAAAGCACATTTCAACTTTCATTTCTAGTTTTATCAAATTCCCATATCCATTTTATCATTGAGGTTTTCTAAGGAACAAATTACAAGTTACATCAGCCAGCAATAATCATTATTTTCTGTAGAGAATAAACATTTATGCCTTTCACCAGATTTGTCCAAACTGGGACAAGAAAGTTCTGAAGATGACAATATAAACATCCAAATAAAAAACAAATCCTAAAGAATTCTGGAGACTTGAATCTGCATTTAAATTCATTTTCCCTCCGTTTACTGCACTTCATCTTATGAATAATTCTCCTAAATGTATTTGGAATAAATTGAAGCCTTTTTTAAAAATTAGCCACACTTCCTACGGCATATGTAAATATACCAATTCTGAAATATAAAAATAACAGAAAATGTTTATATGAAAGAGCTAAATCATTTTTCTTGAAGGATTTTTCCAAAGAAAAAAAAAACAGTAAGAGAAAAAATTTAATAGAAAATAATAAAAGTTTACATACATACATAAACATGTATCTATTCAAGCATATATATATATATATATATTACACATACAGGCAAAAACATACATACTTTTCCATTTTTAGCATACAAGAAATAATAATAATAGTGAATGTGTTGTAACTCGAATATCAGAGAAATAAGTACAATGAGTATTGAGGATAGGGAAAAGGTTTACTAAGCTAAGATACAAGATGAATTGAATGATTAGTTGAATTAACACGTTCCATGAGATCTCGTTTCTCTCCCCCAAGTTTCGTCAAACACTTATAGGAAAAGCAGATAATTCCATTCTCATTATTTAAATACTATATGACAATAAAAGACAGTGGAACAACCAATGGTTTTATTTAATGCTTCTATCAAAACCGACACTTAAACTTCAAACTGTGTGGAACCAGATAAATTGTCTATCTAACCATGTGCCATGTTGAACATTCTTATGCTTGTGGTTTTGTTGCTTCAATGCACTGTATCCTAACAGGAGGTCACTAACTAACCAAGGGAAGCAACTCTGGATGGTTTTGAAGGTGACCCTAACACATACAAAGTGTATTCAAAAGCTATCAAGACTGAAGTAGTATTTATAAAAGACAAAAATACACAATGAATGAAGTATTCATTTTTTTCCCAAAAAGGTAACATTGAAATTCAACACAGTGAGTTTATCACCTCCAAAATTATCCTTATATGGAATAAAGCTGCATTGTCATTTCTTTTCACATCCTCCACATCCATAAATCTTACCCCTGAAACAAATTTAGAAAACAGGAAAAAGTTATAATTGAGTTAGTTTTGGTAAGCATGGAATATACAAAACAATTCTATTTTACCAAAAAATGCTGAAAAAAAAAAAAATACTACATGTGTGGAAATTTATTAGGAGACAGGCTATCCAGCTTCACCGGACACCAGCAGCAGTCCCTTAGGATCACATGAAGCCTACTATAAAAGAGGGGGCTCTGAATGTTGCGTAGGGGCGAAGGTTGAGTTGTAGTAACCGTTGTTAGTTGAGAATAACATACCAAAAGTTGTGTAGTCAAAAAGGTGTTGTTTATTTCTTTCTAGGTTCATGGGTTATTTTGCAGAGAAAGGAGAGAGAGAGAGAGACAGAGTAAGGTGAAGCTGTTCTATTGTAAATCATGTTCATGTGTGCTGTTTGTTGCCAGCCTAGACAAGTCACCAAGAAAACCCACGTCCGCCTCTGATCAAGGCCCAGACGAAAAAGAATGATATTTCTCTTCTTCCATTTGTGGTCCCGTGGGTGGGGCCAGCAGTGTTAGTCTGTATCGTTAGTAGGCCCAGACAGTGATGATTCAGAATCATTTCATCACATAGAAGCTAGAGCAGCAGATGCATACCATGAACCATTTCTACAGGGCTCAACAACTTATGAGGAAAAAGACTTACAAAGAATACAACAAAGTTCTGCAGGCATTTTTTTTATCTGCAACCCTTAACTACCTTTAAACAACCAAACTCTTTTGAACTCTTCTGCCGTTTTACATTGTATATCTGCATATATGTACAGTAAACATTTTGTAGTATAAAAAGTCGTTTGTCTCATTTTCTTCAAAAGTGGCACCCATCTCCTCACTGCATTTGGAGTATGGTTTATTCACCTATAAAACTTATAAAAATCCCACACATGTCCTGATAAAAATTTATCAAGAATTAACTGACTCATCTAAAGAAATTCATCTTTGTCTGGACATCACTTTAAATATTATTTGCTCAGGTGTGCACTAAACTTATAGTAAAAATAAAGTCTGGTGTGCCCTATTGTCAGTATCAGCCAAACAGAAAGGGAGTCTATCCTCTTTTTTCTAGCACTAGACTAGGGATATTGTTTTTGCTGAGGTTGTGCGCTACATCTACTATCAGCTCCAGGATGCTTTACTGCACAGATCAGTTTACCCAAGCTGTGTTACTAATACACTGAGATGACAGGGACTTGTATCAAACTTAGAACCTTGCGATTCCTAGACAGATGTTCTACCGATTGAGCTAAACTGACCCCTAACACATCTTATAGTTTTTATAATAAGACTTCATATATGTGGATATGCAAATTGTGTCATGGTTATTACAGCAAAAAATGGACTTTGATAAAAGATTATAAACTTATATATATATATATATATATATATGTATTTTTATATTTTTATTCCTCGAATTGCCACAATTGAGAGTCAGAGAGATTAGTATCATACACACGGGTCGATAGGAGACATTTTTGGTTGAACTTTCTGCCAGACACTCCACAGGCTCTGATTTAGGAGTTTTTCCTTCTCCTAAACTGGTGACCTTACAAACATTACATTCTACAAAAAAAAAAATTCAAAAAGTTTGCTTTTAATATTTTATCATTTCTCTGGTCTTCTTCAAAGTTCAACTATGTTAATCTGGTCTCAACAATAACTTTCTCAATCTGTTACTACACTTCTCAGTTAAATTTCTAAGCCTACAATATAATATCTCATAGTTCACAAATTGATGTGATGAAATATGAACTAAGAATATTTAAAGATATTAAGTTTTTGAGTTTCAAACATACACATATCTGTTTACAAGGTCAACGGGTCAATCAGGTGACCTTGGTACAGTTTTCTCTCATATAAATCCATGTTTACAAAATTGACTCATGACCTCATTACATCATAACCCTTTTTCAGATTAAATTTTCATATAAATATAAGCATTTTGGGAAAAATACATGAGGAGAAAATAAGAACATCCAAAATAATCTATTGATTATCACCAATAACAGATTGACAGTTTTAAAAAAAATGTCTATTTTATCAAGGTTGAAATGTTATGAAAAAATCCTAAGAATATTTCATATTTTCTGGCATATACTGTATGTGTTTTATTCTCGAGTTGTCTTGCTGCCAGGTTGATAAACAGGGATGTATGGGTACGAGTCACTTGAACTGTTGATTGACATACTCTCAACATTAAGACAGGTCAACATGGTGAAATGGTTAGCAAGCTAGTCCAGTAGATCCATAACTACTACATGGTGGGTTCACTCATCACTAGATGGTCCATGCTTGCAATATTGTGTCACATCCTACCCATGGTGAACAGGTTGGGTACAAAAGGGCATCCCATCATGGTGCAATGGTTAGCAAGCTAGTCTTGTAAATCCATTACTATTGACTAGTGAATTTGATTTGTTTTGGTTTGTTTAGTTTTACAACATATCAACCTCAGTGGGTCATTTTACAAAACTTTGTCGGCATTAGCCGACAAAGTTTTGTAAAATGTATTCTTAATAGATACTCAGTTCTTTTTACGAACAGATTTTACTATTTAACCCATAGATGGGACCCTAACAGGTACTATCACTACGGGTCAGAGTGGACCTGGGAGCAATGGTGATGAGGGTGTGCACCACATTCCCCAAAACTCCAGAAGTGGAACCTCACCATCAGATACAGTTTAATGTCATTCCCAGGACATGAAGACCCTCAGCCACAGCCTCCTAGCACCCATATGGTAAAATAGGTTGGGGGTTTGCCATAAGAGCAATAGGGTTGTGGTAATCATATAGATGCTAGGGCTTGACATGACCAGCTGATTGACCAGAGGGGGCCCCTCCCACCGCCTGTCTAGCCTAAGTAAGTGAATTTAATCCTCACTAGATGCTACATTGTGGTGAATGGGTTGGGTAAATAGCTACTCTAAACATGATTATCATAATGCAAACTAATTTCCAAAGGAAAATTTTGTGAATAAAGCTATTATAGTGGAGGTGCGTGGTGTATTGGTTATCGAAGGGACCAATAACACAAGTTTAAATCTTGGATGAGGCTATTTGCATTTCATATATTGCTAATGCCCTTGGGAAAGGTATGCATCCTTCTATTCACTCTCCAGCCATGTTAATAAGTAGAGCAGATTGGGCTATTTAATTTTTGTTAGGCAACCAGTCTAGAAGGAAAACTCAATACATACCTATTAAATTCCACTTAAAAAATTGACCATGTGTCACATTCTGCTCATTCAGAGGGGTTGATAAATACATAAAGTTGATATTATATGTTAAGTACTTAATTTCAACTTTGTGGACTTCACCATTGTCATTGCAATGTTTACATATTGAGTACACTGCATATATCCTGATAGGAAATAAAACTGCAACATCCCAAAAGACATTGCTGACTTTGAACCAAATAGAGTATGTGTCTGGAATCTGGGTACACCTCTTATTTTGCTACCTGTGTCTGTAATCTGGGTACTGTTGGTACACCCCTTATTTTGCAACCTGTGTCTGGAATCTGGGTACTGTTGGTAACACCCCTTATTTTGCAACCTGTGTCTGGAATCTGGGTACTGTTGGTAACACCCCTTATTTTGCAACCTGTGACTGGAATCTGGGTACTGTTGGTACACCCCTTATTTTGCAACCTGTGTCTGGAATCTGGGTACTGTTGGTACACCCCTTATTTTGCAACCTGTGTATGGAATCTGGGTACTGTTTGTACACCCCTTATTTTGCAACCTGTGTCTGGAATCTGGGTACTGTTGGTACACCCCTTATTTTGCAACCTGTGTATGGAATCTGGGAACTGTTGATACACCCCTTATTTTAGAACCTGTACATGTATCGACCCATGTATATAACCATTTTCTGTAATCTTTATACATATACTGGAGGCTGCACTAAGTTTAATTGTGAGTAAATTGAAATATATTCAAGGGTGTTGCAATTTTATTTTTGTCAGTATATTTACAAAGAAGAGAAAGAAAAATCTAATTGTGCAGCTTAATTGAATTGCATAAAATAGATAAAAAATATTAAAAAGATTTTTTTCTTTGGCATTCAATCAAGTGATATACATTCACATCACAAGGATTTTCGGAAAATAATTAGTCAAAAAACAGAGAAAAAAAAAAAAAAATAAAGATAACATGCGTTCTGAATTTACAGCACATAATCGAAAGAGGTTTTCTTTCTCCTTCTTTTGCTGTTGTTTACAATTAGTTGGAGATTTATATATATATATATATATATATATATATATATATATATGGATACATAAAGAATTTAAAAAATAAGGTTAAAAAGAAAAAAAATCCTAACCATCTTTGGGGAAATTCCTCTCAAGTTGGTTTGCTCTGAAGTGATCTTGATGGAATTTACTTACAGGAAAATTTTGATATTTTGAATAATTCTTTACAGATGAACAATGGCATCCCCCCCCATTATAATATATATATATATATATATATATATATAATACATATACACACAAATAAGTACACAATTTAAAAGAAATATTTCTCAAGTTTTATTCCAATTCAATAATTAACCTTAAAGTCATTCTCATCTTGGTTGGGGTAAGAGCCCAACTAAACAAGAATGACTTCCATATACTTTAACAAAACATTTACAACTCTTAAGATATATTATTACAAGACTGAAAAAGTAGATTTAATCTTTTTTTTCATATAATGAAACATTTTATTTTTAATTAAAACCTTTAACAAAAATCAACACAGCAATTATCAAATAAAATTTGTACATTCTCAGATACTCTGTATATATGGTGTATGTTTGTGTATATATATATATATAATATATATATATATATATATAATATGGTGTATGCCTCTGTGTGTGTGTGTTTGTGTGTGTATATATATACATATATATACATATGCACGCACATAATATATATACATACATACACACACACACTATTGACCAATGACTTTCATCCACCCAGCATCTTGTGAAGCACAGTCAACCTGCTTTGTGTTCATCCACCTTGCTTTACATCCACTATGCTGCTATCCATGGTTTCTGCTGGAGTTCAGGTGGTGCAGCCATATAGTAGAACTGACACAGTTACAGCTTGGAAGAATTCTCACTTTGTCTTATCAAAGATCAGATTTCCATATGATCAATAATCTGTCTATATTAGTCAATGCATTTCCTATGCATATGTTGACATCACTTTCTGTCCTGTCATGGTGTAATGGTCAACAAGCCAGTCTTGCAGATCAATTATTACTGAATAGTGAGTTCAATCCTTCGCTGGAATCCCCATAAAATATCCCCACGTAAAAAAAAAACCTTGAGTTAATCTGGCCAGGTGGGAGGTCAGAAAATATTTTTTTTTCTTCTGTAGATGTGATATTACTACCTAAGTATTAGAATGATGGACAAAAAAAAAAAGTAAAAGTAAGAGGCATCTTTTTAAAATCAACTTGAAAGCTAATTTCATCCAGTCAAAGTCAGATAACCTTGCTAACATGAGAGAGTCTTTGGGATTATAAAAAAAGATTCACTGTTTTCTAAATAATAATAAAGTGTAATATGTGAAATGAAGTCACTGAAAATAACAAAAAATCCAGTCTATCCCCAAGGGTCACGGAAAGTTCTCAATAGTCCTGAGGCTATTATAAATTGGAAATGACAACTGGTCATTTTTGATTTCTTTAACTCTGGAAAAAATGTTATTTGCTTTGTTGAGGGAAGAAAAATATCGGCCAGTCTAGGGTGAAGAAGATCAGACTAACTGCAGGGGAAGGGAACGTGTAGTAAGAAAAGTAGTACAGACAGGTGAGTACAAAATGATTTTTTCTTATCTTGGGAGAAAAATGAATAACAGACATTCCCAGTCAAAGAATTTACAAGCTAATTAATAATTATTATAGAATAATCCAATGTATCAGGTACTGCCTCTTGCATCTACTATGGACTTAAAATTACATTTTTATCAATATTTTAATTGGATTATTAACTATCGTCTCCAATGAAATTAATTTAATTTAACATCTACTTTTAGTATGCCTTCATATATAGACCCCTGAGAGTTTTCTAAAAATGATTGATTGAATTTATAGGCATGACAACCCATCTAGGGTTATCCTATGTCTAGATGTTAGAGAATCAGGCTCATTGTACGGTTATATTTCCATTATTTGTGTAGAAGTAAAGTTTTTTTTGTGACAAGTTATATGCTTTGTTTTGTTTAATGGCATTTCAACCTTCATGCGTTATCTAATGCCAAATCAGTAGAACATCTGTCTATGAACTACAAGGTTCCAGGTTTGATACTGGCCCTTGCCAACTCAGTGCATGAGTAGCGCAGTTTGGATCTGTGCAGTAAACTGGGGAGCTGATGGTAGGTGTTGTGCTCCAGCTCAGACATAAACAATTTCCCTGGTTTAGCACATTTAAAAAGGGGATGGACTCCCACATGGTCTGGCTGATACCAATAATAGGCTACTCCGCCAACTTTACTTGTAAATCATTGAAGAACAATAGTGGGGGGGATGAGGGAGTACATACCTTTCCCAAGGATATTAGTCTAAAAATTAATGTAATAGTGCAACTGGAGCTCAGGATCACTTATTACAATGTCACAGTCCAGCACGTTAGCTAGTACGCCACAGAGACTCAACAGTTATGATATCAAATATTCCTATCTAATACAAATTATTTGCTCATAGTTGTATGGTCTCTTAATGATATTTAACACACACTGTAAGATTTTAAACATTAATACTATGGGCTGTTTTGAGGTAAATCTATCTCAGCTAAACCTTAATAGAGACATTGTTAATAAATAAGATGCTAATTAAGATTAGATAAGGATTATTTAATAACCATTGAGAATATAATGTAAATAACTAAGGGGGTTGTGACAGTGGTTGTGACAGTTTTGGTTACAGACAGACACACAAATTATGATAAGATATTTGACCAAGAGATGGGTCCCTATCAGGTACTACAAGTCCAGGTCAGAGTGACCACACTGTGAAGAAGAATATAGGAAGAAATTTACTCGATGGAGCTAACATTGCCACTTGCAAGTGACAAGGGTAAAAGAAATATGAAAGTAAAGTGTGAGAGCTTATTAGATTTCAGACATGCCCCTACCAATGGAACAGGTGTGTTGAATGTCAGAACTATCTTATAAAAAATTAATATTTCATTTGTTCATTTCTGTCTTGCTAAATAAAGTTTTAGTCTATATATTTTTGAATTGTATTTGCAGTATAAAAATAAAAGGCAGATATAGTTATCATTGTAAATGAAAACAAAAGGACCTTATGTCCCTAGTGGAGGAGCTAGGTAAATACTACATCTCCAATCTCTTAGTGCCAAGGTTATTATTACATACTAGTATTTTTTTATATACACACTAATAGTCTATGTTTATTATGCTGGACTGGTTTTGATTCTGATGTGAAAGTCACATAGTAACTCATCTTGGTACTAGGGATCCATCCCTCGGCTGGCCTTTCTCATTACTTTTAAATGGTATCACGAAAGAATTTCCTGTGTGTTACAGCAAAAACAAATAAAACAGACATTTTTATTAAAAATAAATTAATCATTTGTATATAAGATGCACTATTTTTTTCAGATTTTTCAACCCAAAAGTTAGCAGTGTGTATTGTACACAAGAATCATATAATTAATTTTCTTTCTGGTCACATACCTCACCATATAAAACTGATAAAAATTTCAATCAATGCAAAATGTAGGTTAAATTTAGCTGCAACAAATTATAAAAAGTTAGTGTTTATTATACACAAGAGCCAGTTTAGCTCAGTTAGTAGAGCATCCAGCTGGGAACAACAAGGTTCCTGTTTGATACTGGCCCTCACCAATTCAGCGTATAAGTAGCACAGGGATCTGTGCAGTAATGCAAGGAGCTGATGGTAGGTGTGGTGCTCCGCTTCAGACGCCAAAACAATCTCTTTGGTTAGTGCTATAGAAAAAGGGATAGATTCCCTTGCTGTATGGCTGATACCAAATTTAGGCCACTCCAATGACTTTATTATACAAAAGGATTTTTTTCAGAATTCCGTAAAGGATGATCAAAAGTTATATTTATTGTCCAAATTAATGTTTTGCTCTATTTCAGAGAAATATTCACTGGAATATGTGTTTGTTTATAATTTTGTCTCTCTCAATGTGAGCTTATTTTCACTGCAAGCGTTTTGTATGAACATGTCATTTTTTTTTTTTTCATACACCAAAAGTGAAAGTAGTGTTAGTTATTTCTTTAGATTATTAATTTTGACCGGTATTTTCTTTCTTTCTTTTAATTTTAATTACTTTTCATTGAAGCTCCTCAGACTATCGGTCTACAATCACGAGTAAACAATGTGGATTGGAAACAAATGAAATAAGTTTATCTTTTGGTCACATCTGAATTTCCTAGAAATTCAGATTTTGCTCTGCGTTGTAAACAAATTGAAGTTCTGTTTTGTTTTCTTTGAGATCTCCCCACCCCCCATACACTAATTCTTTGAGTTAATGGTAATGTGATAAGCATTAAAAAATAGCAACCAACCCACAAAAGTCTCTGCTGATTGCAAAAGTAATTTAACTTGAGCAAAGATAGACATGCCAAAAGAAATTTGTTTCTTAAATCATGAACCCAATGTGTTGATGCTTCTATTTACAAAGTAATGAAGGATTCTAATTAGTATTTCATAGTATCATGATGATTTTGATGCTTCTATTTAGAAGGATTCTAATTAGTATTTCATAGTATCCATAGATGATTTGATGCTTCTATTTAAATGATGAATGAATTTCTAATTAATTTCATAGTAATGAAATTGACTAATTAATGCGTAATTGAAAT
Source organism: Doryteuthis pealeii (assembly GCA_023376005.1). NCBI lineage: Eukaryota > Metazoa > Mollusca > Cephalopoda > Myopsida > Loliginidae > Doryteuthis > Doryteuthis pealeii. The sequence goes on along the minus strand of CM042138.1, from coordinate 100,300,375 downwards.
GTAATATTTGAGTCATTCTAATTAGATTTCATAGTTAATGATGATATGAATGAAATGGTAGGGATTTATAGTTTCTTATGATTTGTAAGCAAATATATTTTTGTTTGGTCTGGTTTAATGAACTGGTAGAAACAATTTTCATTAAACCAATGCATATCAACATATTGGTAGAAATTATTTTATAGATTTTTCATAACTTTATTTGTATAAATAAATTGGTAGGAATAATTTTCAGTAACTTCATATGAAGCAATGAATTAGAAGAAATAAGTTTGTATTTATAAACTGGTGGTTATGTTAAATTTTTTATTAACTTCATGTGTATTAATAAATTGATAGAAATAATTTACATTAACTTACAAACAAATCTATTTGACCCATAGATGGTACTACCACTCTGGGTCAGAATGGGCCTGGGAGTAATGGTAATGAAGGGGTATTCCATATGCTTCAAAAGTGGAACCTCACCAGTATATCTATAGTCAAATTAATGTTTATTGTCCTGGCTATTATGTTAAACTGCAGGTTAACATAATAGCCAGAGATTCTTGTGTATCAATAAACTGGTATAAACAACTTTCATTAATTTCATGTACATTAATAAACTAGTAGAAACAATTTTCATGTTAGATTCATCATATTATAATGAAGATTATGTATCAGTCTGTAACCGAAACTACCTCACCACCAACATCACAGTTCCTCTAGATATTTACATTATATTCTCAATGGTTATTAAATAATTATTATTTAATGTAAATTAACATCATATATTAACAATGTCTATTAATGTCTAGTTGGGATAAATTTGTCTCAAAACAGTTATTAATGTTTAAAATCCTCCAATGTGTGTTATATATATATGTTTACATAGTATATGGTGTGAATATTTTCATACCAGTTTTAACAAAAACATTTAATAAATAATTACTAAGTGCTATTGATTTCTAATATTATTGTTTTATTCTCAAATGTATTAAAAGCAATAAAAAGTCTAATTCTATACTGAAATCAATAAAGATAAATAAAATAAGTAATCTATTTTGTGTTCTTATTTAATTTAATTAGTCTTTCTAATTCAATATGATATTTAATTATATTTAAACTTAAATACTTGTTAATGTGCATGAATAAAATGGTAGAAACAACTTACATTAACTTGCAAATAGATTCACCTGACACCAACTGTTATCCCCATTCTGGGTCAGAGTGGACTTGGGAGCAATGGCAAGGAAAGTGGATTCCACACTCCACAGGGCTCTAGTTTTTTTTGTTTTTTTTTTTATCAAAATCTCCGGATTATCAATTGATAATTACTTGCAAAACAATATGGATTGGAAACAAAGAATAAGCTTTATTCTTTGGTCACAATTGAATTTCAAAGAATTAGAATTTTGCACTTCATTGTAACCATAACACAATAAACCAGTGTTCATTGTGATTTTAATTTTGTCTTCTTACCCCCTTCCCCCCCTCCCATTGTCTAACTGAATTAAATGTTGACATGATAAGCATAAAACCAAACAAAAATTCCAGCTCATCTCAAATTGATTTTACCCAAGCAAAGATAAAACAACCCAAAGGAAATTTATTTAAGAGAACAATAGGGTTTCTACCAGCATAACTTGTAAAGGTTTTACAGACAGATATCAGGTTAGCATACAATAGGCGCATAAATGTAACCCATCCTAATTTTTTTTTAAAGAAATAGGAATATCTATTGATAAACTCATACACACACAACACAAATGATACAAGGCATTGACAAAATAAATTAAGAATCTAATCTGAAAATTTACATTGATTTATTTTAACAGTATGTTACCAGATCTGGGTTATTTTATGCCTAGAGGTTAGAAAATCATATTCACTGTATATATTGACATATTAAGATTTTCACATAGTTGTTTCTTGGGGTGGGGGCTGTGGCATAGTCGCTTATGTGCTGGACTGTGATATCATAGTAAATCAGTTTGGACTGTGATATCATAGTAAATCAGTTTGGACTCCAGTTGTGTTATAACATTCACTTTTTGACTAATACCCTTGGGAAAGGTATGAAACCACTCAACACCCCTGCTATGGGTTAAACAGTACCACTATTTCTTCTATAAGGATATATTTGGCATTAAATAACCCACAAAGTTTAGTGTTATTTCATGCCTAGAGCTTAGGGAATCACATTCACTGTACTTTCATATTTATATTTTTGTATCATTGTTTCTTGAGAGGTTGTTTGTTTGCACACAGCTATGTGATATCAAGTATTCCTATCTAATACAAATATGATCACCCATACTTCTAAAAGATATTGACATTCATTGATACTAAATCAGGACCAGTTTAGCTTAGTCGGTAGAGCATCCACCAACGAATCACCTCAGACACAAAAAAAATTTCCTTGGTCTAGCACTAGTAAAAAGGGGATAGACTCACTCACTTTAGAGCTGATACAGACAATAGGAAAATCTGCTAACAGACAGAATTTATGTACATATAAAACTTTAATCAATTTTCCTGAAGAACAATTAGAAAAAAATCTGATACCAAAATTATTTTTTAAATCATACAGAAATTAAGTTATTGGATTTTGAAATGTGTATTTACATTTGTAAAGACAATTAATTGAAACATCCTAAGTGCCAAATACAATTGAATTTTAAAAATCTAATAGATACCAACTAATTGATAAATTTCATTTTTAGTTTTTAATATTTTTTCTCAAATTTTTCTTCATGCCAATATACATTTTGTGAAAATTGATTTAAACATTCTTTGTAAATTAATTAGTTGTGATTTTTTTTTCAGTGACTGTCATTTCTTTTGACATGTACATTGTTAATATACCTGTGTACATATTTGGGCATCCCATCATGGTATAGTGGTTAACAAGCTAGTCTCACAAATCCATTACTGCTGAAATGCATGTTCAATCCTTGCTGGATGTCCCATACTTGCAACCTTCTGTCACATCCTACCCATGACAAATGGGTTGGATAAATATCTACCTGTGTATGCATTTACCCTTGATGGATTGGATTTTAATTGAATACATCAAAATTTTCAATTAATCAGATGGTGACAAGTAGAGTAACACTGCTAATTCTGGTGGGTGGCAGATGAGGAATCAAACATCTCTATCTCTGCACTGTTTGAATTTAGACCCAGAATAAATAGGAAAGGTTTTTTGTTTTTTAAATTGTTGACCACTGACTTTACTACTACTCCACCAATCTTCTGCCATCCTGAGTACATACTTAATCAACCCTTCAGCTAGGATACAATACTTAATTTTGAAGTGGAGTACAGCTGGTTTGAATTCAGATTTTTTTTATTCTACACTGGTTTCTATACCAATACTAAGAACCTAGTATGCTCTATTAGTTACCCTTAGCTGAAAAGAGATGAGATAAAGTCATGTCTTTCCTAAGAGTATTAGTACAAAAACCTGCATCCCTTGGTGAGGCTCCATTTCTGAAGATCTGGAGAGTCTCTTTGTCACCATTACTGATAGGTCTACTTAGACCTAGAGTGGTACCACCTATTAGAATCCTATTTATGGGTCAAATGATTGATTGATTTTAATAGCACGTCAACCCGTTAGGGTTATTTTATGCCAAGCAGTAAACTGTAAGTGATGGTCAGATTTGTCTTATTTATTTCCAAGGATTTTTCTTGAATTTAACAGTAAGTTGTTTGTTGCTAAATGGATTGGGAATTGTTTTGCGGGATAAGTTTATAGGATAAAGTTCATGGGTCAAATAGGTCTGTTTAAAAAATTTTATTATTAGATGGAAATATATGAAACTATATAACTGTGAAAATCAATTGTATAAAGAACAAGTACTGGAAGTTTTTTTTCTTTTTTTTTTTTTTTAGGTTTTTTTTTTTTTTTTTTACAAATGATTCTCATTATTTACTTAAGATTATATAATTTCTTAAAATTTCATATAATAAAAAAGAAAAAATCTTCAACATTAAATAAACCACAAAGGTTGACAAATCATAAAACCAAACCACCAACCTTTTGCTTAATTTCAACCATTTTCTGCATTGAAAATGATCAAATTTTGCGTTGTTTTTTTTTTTAACCAAAAATTTAAACAACTTCCAGCAATCTAAAGTGAGCATCAAAAATCAGAATAAAAAAGATAAACTAGGGATCAGGAACCAATGCAAAGATTGTTGACCGAAGATGGATATTTATCATATACACACATCAACACTGATGCACATACAGACATATACATCTGAACTGTCCTAATATATAATAATGCATATGCACAATACACTGTTGTTCTCCACAATTTAGAAGTACCTACATCCTCAAAAATGACCAAAGACGATTGGAAGTACCAGTACTCAGAATACATAGAGACTCTGGACAATCTTTGAACTCCCTACAACCATAGTTGTGACATTTTGTTTGCCAAAAAGAATAGCTGAATAAAAAAAAAACTATAAGAGAATCTGTGACATATATATGACTTGCGTTTCTGTGTATGCATATAGATATACAGTGGTACCTTGACTTATAAGTTTAATTCCTTCTGTTCTGCTCAATTTCCTCATATTTCAAATCAATTTTCCCCATTGAAATACATTGAAATACACTGAAATGTCATTAAAAATAGTGTTGTATTGTATAAAAACATGATAGAAGGTATCACGTGCTGTAATATGTTTTAATATTTTTTTCCAAATATTTTTTTTGCATAATAAATTTGGAATCTTAAATGTTTTTAATGAACTTATTAACATAGCATATCTGAAGCTCTTGTGTGCATCAAATTCTAGCTCTCAACTAGAAGCAAAAAAATCACAGAGTGACAGCTCATAACTAGGAAAACTAAGCTGGAGGGTTTGTAAGTCAAGTACTACTGTGTGTGGGGGAAGTGTGTGTGTGCGTGTTGTGTGTATATGTATATATATATATATATATATATATATATATATGCACATGTAATGGATGGTGGGAAGCTTTGTTGGTTATATATATATATATAATATGGGTGCTACATTTATAGAGGTAAACGGTGCTCAATATCATAGATGATATTGATAGAGCCTTTATATTTAAATTAAGGTAGTGTGGATATTGGCACCAAGTTACTGACAGTTTCTTGCCTATGCAATCTTCAAACCATAGGCAAGAAACTGTCAGTAACCAGGTGTCGTTGATTCAATGTCCATGCTACCTTTATATATATATATATATATATATATATATATATTTTCTTTTAATTCATTTTCAGAGATCTTTTTCAGTTTCTATTTCACTAGGTCAAATGGTTTGAACTTTCATAAAGGAGAAGTCATTGAACATATAGAGAACAGTATCTAGTAGTCAACTTATCTTATAAAGCAACTGATTTGTTTATCACTGATTATTCCATGAATTGTTCCCATGCCAAAGTTGGCACAGATGTTTATAAAAGAAAGGGGGAGGAAAAGATGCAGAATTAGACTTTGGTTTTGTGTCTGCATAATTTGATTTCCAGAACATTCTGTTGCCTTTACCCACAACAGTGACCTACACTTACAAACAGAATGGTAATGGAAGAACAAAAGAAATCTGCCTCACAAATCACTTTCAATAGCAGCATTATCAAAATTATCAAATCAAAAGAAAGTTTTCAAAATATCAACATTTGAAATACTCTTGAACCATTAACCCAAAAACTGTCATAGGTAAATAATCATTTTAAAATTCAGATCAAAACAATTGCTTTAAAAAAAATTTTTTTTTTAAATGAAATTTAAAAAAATAAATTTTGTTGATGTTATCTTCTTCTATACTGATATAGATAGTCACTTGCTAATGGTTTTGTGATACTTTAAATTAATTATGAGGAAAATAAAATTATGACACAATAAAATAGCTTTCATAGAAGAGTTGACCACAAATAATTTTCCTGTCAGCATGACTTAAAATAAGCTGTCTAAATCTCCTGTAAGACCCCTCTGCCCCCCCAAAAAAAAACAAAGTCCTGGGTTTGACGCTAAACTATATCTGGTGGTGAGGCTCCAGTACTGGGGAAATGTGGAGTACCCATTCATTGCCATTTCTCCCAGATCCACTCTAACCTGTAGTGGTAGTACCTCCTATGTCCCATGTAAGGTTCAAATAGATCTGTTTAGAAATTATTTGTATCAGATAAGACCATGTGCAAAAGAAAAAAAAAATTAAACAATAGAAACAACTACACAAAAAAATGTAAATATGAATGTACAATTAACATGATTCCCTAACCTTTAAGTAAAAATAACCCCAGACAGTTTGACATGCTGTTAAAATCAATCATTTTTCCTTCTAATAGTAAAATCGAAATCACAGTACTTTTAAAGAACATTTAAAGAGAATTTCTTTGAAGCTATTGTAATAGAGGAAAATAAAAACTATAAAAGTCAAAAATGATATTAGAGAGAGAAAAAATCTAACATTGATATTCTTTGATTTTTCCTTAAATTTATAGCCATTTTTTTTTGTGTGTGTGGGGGGGGGGTAGTTTGAGGACATGCGCATAAAAAATTACATCTTTAGTTTCTGTGCTTCATGGCACATTATATATCCACAACAGAGTTTTGTTTTCTTCTAGACATTTATCAAACTTGACAGCGTAAAATTTTTGATAATGATCTTCTTATACATTTAGACAGATTTCTAGGTCAAGATAATAAAGGACTTCTCAAATACAGAATGGTAATAGTTGTTTGAGTCCTATTTATGGGTCAAATATGTTTTATTTGGTTTCTTTGTTTAATGGCATATCAAACCTTCATGGGTTATTTAATGCAAAAGCCATTCTTGTAGAAAAACAGTAGTGGTGCTATTTAATCCATAACTGGGTGGGTCAAATAGATCTATTTGATAATTATTAATATTCAATAAGAATACATGATATCATAAACATGTAAACATAGTGATAAGTTATGAATATGATTAAACATTTACAAATCATTCTAATTTGGGCATTAAATAACCCATAAGAGTTGATATGGCATTAAACAAATAAAGTAAACCAAACCAAGCAGATTACCAACTTTATGTTTAGGCTATGTTGCCAGGGTGATACTTACTTTTTATATTGGATAGATTCGTATAATAATTGGTTCTACCTTCTATCAGGTTTGAAAATTACAAGGGGTAACAAAATTAAAATGAATTTTTAAAAAAAAAAAGTTACAGGTTTGTTTTATTTGTAATATTGAAATTATGAATTACAGAAGATATTTGGGTAATTTCGATTTTATGTCATCCAAGACACCTGTCCTAATTTAAGCTGTTTTAGCAAGTCATGCTCTTTTTTCCAAGTTATGTTTTAGTCACTTATTTTTGTATTATTTATTACAAAAACAAGTAGGATTTATATGTAATGAAATTGCAAATCCTCGTTTCTGGATTAAATAGCTTTTGATTTTTGTTTTGTTTCATGGAAATTCTACGTGTCCCACTAATACAAAATATAATACAAAGAACCAAACAAAGATAGTGTAGTGAACTCTCCTATCCCCCTATTTCGTTTGTAAAATCTACTTCACCTGTCGTAAGTAGTCCTGTTCTGTGTATCTTTTATCATTTGTTGAATAAACCTAAGTAAGGCTTTTGCTACATTTGAGTAATCTTTTCATTACAGATAGCAACTTTATTCACACACCAACAACAATTAATAGTAATAGCGTGTTAGTCTAGTAGTTATTCTAAGTCTATGTCTGCAACTTTAACTAGTTTCACCAGTATAATATCCATATAAGCATTAAACTATTAAGTCTAATGAAAATACATAACTTTTGTTTGTCACACTGGACTCCAAAAGAGACATTTTAATTTTTAAAGAAAAAAAAAAATTTTTTTTGTGTGTGCTATTGACTGTGTTTATGCTAGCCTAACTTAGATATACATATGTTCTATCATCAATATTGAGCACTGTTTATCTATAAACTATCCATGATAATTTAATTATTACAACATTTGATATGTTTACTTAAGAGTTATTGCTAAATAGTTCAATATATAAAAAGTATAATAATCTTGACTCTCACCCTTTCCTTTCTTCCATCTTTTCATTATATTCGATTGCAACAGATTAGTATCACTTATGTGCGCTCACCCCCTTTCCCTAACTTTCTTTATTTCTTAAATTTTCCTGTGTAGCTTGTCCTTTTTCTTCCATTTCTTTCTTTATAATAAAAACAGAATGATCTATTATTTTGTTGAGGTAACTTCACATCATGGATGGTCACATTTTTAACCAGAGGGTGTTGCAAGAGGATAACGGTCGTACAATTAATGAACATGAGTATTAGTATATAGATATACCAAAGTATATAATATATATATTAAAAATAAAGTCAGCAGAATGGCACATTGTCAGTTTCAGCTGGACAGCGAAGGAGTCTATCCCCTTACCCCTAGCCCTAGACCAGGGAGATTGTTTTTGGCCTTAGGCGGAGCACCACATGCACTGAGTTGGTAAGGGCCAATATTTTTGGTAGATGCTCTACCAACTGAGCTAAGTAGTATATGTGTGTATTTAAGCAGCAGGTTTTTTGTGGGTATATTTTACTTAAGGCAACAGACAAGGATTTAGTGTTGAGTTTTTATTGGCCTTTTCTTGTAGGCCCATGAGATGTCATAACTGTGGATGAAGGCAGTTTAAAAATTGTCTAAATTCTCATATTATAATCCAAGTAAATGTACTTTTGACCAGTATATGGGGGTACTACTATATCCTGGTCTGGAGTTAAGGTAATTGTATGTATATATATATATATATTTGTGTGTGTGTATAGAGAGAGGGATGCAGTATTCTTTTCTATTGTGAACAAATTGTATAAAACTTTCTAAAAGTATTGAATTGACCATTATCAAAATTAGTATGAAGTCTAAATTTAATTAGCTTATGACAATGAATGTAAATGGGTTTTAGATTCAACAGAAAACCAAGACTTAAACCCAATGCTCTAATACTGGAGCTAAACCTTGAAGTACTTGTGGCAATATAACAATTTAAAGTAATGAACTTGTCTCAATTTCATTTTGTTGATTTGCCTTTAACTCACTAATTCCACATAGGTTTTAATTAAACATTCACATGTGCACACTAATTCTAATCAATCAGCCTCAAAGTGAAACTTGTTCATTAAGGATTGCTTTTATTACAAATCCTTTGAATGGCAGATTCATTGAAGCCAATGTTTCCCCTGAACAAAAACAATTGGTTAACAAAAGCCAATATCATCAACAGATTTTAATAAACTTTAAAAAAAGTTTTAAAAAATAAAAAGACAGGAGTTTATAACTTTTTGCAACAGATTTTCATTTACTCTAGCAAACTTCTAAGCACTTTTCAAAGTAATCACAGCGGAGGCCCTGGCATAATGGCTAATGGGTTAGACTGCGACATCATAGTAAGCAAGTTCAAACTCCAGTAATACAATTCCAACTAGAAACCACAGTTCGATATCAGCCCTCACCAACTCAGCATATGAGTAGTTCTAGTGTTAGTAAAAAGGGGATAGACTCCCTTACTGTCTGGTTGATACCGACTTCAGGCCACCCTGACTTACCTTCGGGAAAGGTATGAACCTACTCATCCCCTTAGCTATGGGTTAAATAGTACCACTTTCGGTTAGTTGGTAGAGCAACTACTAAGGAACCACAAGGTTCTAGGTTCTATAACAACCATTCGCCAACCCAGTGCAGGAGTAGCACAGCTTGAATCTGTGCAGTAAAGAGGAGAGTTGATGGTAGGTATCAAACTCCACCACAGACACAAAAAAATCTTCCTGGTCTAGCACTCGTGAAAAGGGGATAGACTCCCTTGCTGACAGGCCCTATACCAGCAATAGGCTACTCCATCTACTTTACTGTTTGATATGCCATTAACAAAGAAACCAAACCGAAAACAAGTAATCATATAAAGAGGAAGCTCTCTGGCAGCTATTTCATGATGCCACATGCCTGACCTAAGTTGTATAGAATATAGCTAGTTGCCCATGCAGCTAGTCCCTCTTCTCCATGTTAAAGAGGTCACTCAAGGGAAAGTTATCATTGCAGGAGTTTCCAGAACGAGGTTAAAAACTATGTCAGACTACCTTACAGACTTCAGTTCCAAACATTGTCTACACGGTGGACTCAAAATGTCCATCTTCTAAGTGGGTACTGATCACAAGACTGCAGAGATTTGAATTCATTGTTTTCTAAAAAGATATTCATTTTATGTGAATATTTATATGTTAGCATAATCTCTTTCTTTGTCAATGCATTCAACAGTGAATAATTATCATATAGATTAAAAACCATTTCCAATAAAATCTCAGCCAAAAGATCTATCTATTATCATTATTCATATTTTTATTATATTTTTCATATATATATATATATATATATATATATATATTTAATACTGGTGTTCCTTAATTATCCATGCATTACCATGTTGCAACATATTCTGGTTAATGAGACTGTCTGAATCATCCAAGATGAAATGCAAAAATGTGAATACTGATTATCTGGTGACACTTATCCGATGAATTATTTCTTATGAGTGAAGACACCTCAGCTAAATAATGGACCATTCCCATTTTTATTATAAAGAAAGAACATTCTATATAAAAAATATAAGAAAGAAAGAGTAGGAGAAACAGAGAGATGGGATGAGAACATGAAAATAATAATGCCAATCTATTTCAATCGAACATGATGAAAAAAAAAAAAAGTGAGTGAAAGAGTTAAATCAAGATTATACTTTTTTTTAAGGCTCCTGGAGCACTGGGTGAGCATGGGTCTCTCCTTCATTGCTATTACCCCAGGTCAAGGATAGAGTACAACGAAAAACCTTTTTTTGAGCATTTATAACTACTTTATTCCAAGAATTATTCAAATCATGTTTGTTTCTGTAATTAAGATAAAGATTCAGTCAATGTGTTCTATCTTCAAGGGAAGGCATTTACCCAACCCGTTCCCCATGGATAGAATATAAACGTCAAAAGTATGGGGTATACAGCGTGGACTGAACTCACTTTTCTGTAGTAATGGATCTGCAAGACTAGTTTGCTAACCAATACACCCTGATAGGATATCCTTCTACCTTTGAGTGTGTGTTGCATCCAGTAATCCTGTAGTGAGGTCCAATTTTTAACATTTTTTTTTTTTTAGTAAAAATTCCCAACAACGTCTATTCAATTCCTTTTATATTTTTAATGCCGATATTCAGATGTAATATATACATTACATCTGAACAACAGTGTATCTTGAGCAAAATCAATCTAAAAAGTGATTCTATATTGGGTGATCAATATTAAGGTGATAAAACACAATCTTTTAATCTTTCTTTTAGACCTGTCAGTTGATTACTTTTCATTACACAAAGGCAGACAAATATTGTCAAACCAGTTTATATATATATATATATATATATATATATATATACACACACTTTTTTTTACCATTTCTCTTGTCTACATTTTTTTTTTTAAACAATTTTTTTATGACATTTCAGCCATTTACCCTCAGGCATACTTCTGATGGTGTTGGATTTATTCAACTAGTGGTAACTTGTATTCACTTTATATGAGAACTCAAATAGGATATTCTTATTTAAAATTGTTCAAGTAAATGCTAGAGTTTGTGACAATACTGTTACCAAGAATGAAATTAATCTCATCACTTAATACAGACCTTTTATTTATGCTTCAAAAAAAACAAACAAACATCACCTCCATTATAATAAGATTTACTAGTAAGAAGTAGAGCAGTTTGCAGAGTGGCCTATCATCAATATCAGCTGAACAGCTAGGGAGTCTATCCCCTTTTGACTAGTGCTAGACAAGGGAGATTGTTTGTGCTGAGATGGACTGCCATACCTACCGTCAGCTCCCACAGGCTTTACTGTACAGATCAAATTACCCAAGCTGTGCTACTCATGTGCCGAGTTGGCAGGGACCAGTATCAAACACCAAACTTCATAATTCCTATATTTTTATAATAAATAATATATGTATAAATATAATATATATATATAATATATATATATATAAATAATTGAATGATCTAGCAACTGAGCTAAGATGTGGAATGATTTAATTGCAAGTCATTCATTATAAAAATTGTTTTGTCGAAATAAGTTGCAATTTGGTTTAACAATTTCAAATCTTGACAGTATTATTTGTGTCTACACAGCTATAAGATATCAAGTCTTTCTATCTAATACAAATAATTTCAAGTAACTATTTCTATTTAATAATAATCATTTATTAGCAAACAGTGATATGGTTTCAAGTATTATCATTTGATACTAATAATTTTCAAAACAGATATATTTATCCAGGTTAGAGTGCACCTCTAAGGTTTGTTTAGCTCAGTTGGTAGAGTGTCCACCTAGGAATAACAAGGTTCCTGGTTTGATACCAGCCCTCACCAACTCAGCATATGAGTAGCACATATGAAGAGCTGATGGTAGGTGTGGTGCTCCACTTGAGATGCTAAAATTATTATCCTTGGTCTAGTGCTAGTGAAAAGGGAATAGATCCCCTCACTGTCTGGCTGATACCGACATTAGGTACCCCACCCACCCACCAACCGACTTAGAGTGAACTTGGGAGTAGTGGCATTAAAGACATACTCCACACTCCCCAGAGCTCCAGAAGTGGATGGTCGATTGGATTTTATGGCACATAAAAATGAAAGACTATTCCTGCATAAATTATTTGTGTTTTAACCTGTATTTCTGCTCAAGATTGATTTTTACAAGTTATATTCAAACCTTTCTAATAATCTATTCTAATTATACAGCCATTAAAATCTAAAAAAAAGTAAAAAAAAAAAAAGTAAGACAAGTCAACTATATATATTATAAAAACTTAAAGCCAGGTATTTCTTTTTTTTTTTTACAAAAAATATTTGCTAACTTATAAAGTAATCATTAAAAAATATATAATAAAAAAAAATAATGGTAAGGTCCACAAAATTGTTTAATTTTGTTTTCTTTAATTTTGATATATCAAATGCACAAATTATTTTTACAAATAAAAACTGGAATTGTTTTTTTATCCAAAATATCATAGGTTTGATAAATGTTTACCAATTCTGATATTTTGAAAGTGTGTTTCAGATGTCCATAACAGTATTTAATACAAATATGGAAAGAAAAGAGACAAAGATAGAATTTAGCACTTTTTAGTTGTTACAAAGCGTTCATTTTCAATAGTGTGTGATGTTAGTTTGATAGCTTCCTATTTTAAAACTGTGTGATATTAGCTAACTAGCCAGAATCTATTTCAAATTTGTATGATCTAAAAAAAAAAAAATACTTATATGGAGTTTCGATCCCAGTTTGAAACTGCTGCCTATCAAGCCACACTGAAGAGACATGATACATCAAAACAGAACTGTATGTGGTGACAATACATGCTCCCCACCCCCTGGTGGGTTGATCTCTCTGGAAATGAAAATTAATTACACTAAAATTGCATAACTCTACTAAAAGGACTGAACACTCCAAGCAACCTTATATGTTTATATCGGTAAATTCTCTTTCTCAAAGTGTGTTATAAAGATAGAGCAAATGTAAGTACTGACTGATGACAAATCAGTTGAGTTTCAATCCTTCCTGTCTAGTCACACTGAAGAGACATGATTTGTCTAACAGGACTGTATGTGGATGTGTCTATATATATATCATGGTGTCATCCACAGACACCATGTTTCGATGTTTCACGTTGAAGTGTGGCTAGAGTTAACTACTTCTAGCCAGGAGCGAACCCGACTTACTTTTCATCAGTCCGACTCGTTTCCACTCAGCCATCAGCAGCTGCCAGTAAGAGGTTAACATTTAACTGATAAATACATACATCCATAGATATATGTCATGATCAGAGAACTCAAATTTGTAAACAAAATTATATATATATATATGTATGTATGTATGTATGTGTGTGTGTGTGTGTGTATGATGTATGTATGCTGCAGAAGAAAGATATCTGTGCCATCAGATATCTTTCTTCTGCAACACACACACACACATATATATATATATATATATATATATATAATCAGATGAAGGAGGTTCTAGGGTGAGACATTTTGGAACTAAAGCATCATTACCATTAACCCAGAGTTCCCTAGCAGCAATACCTTACAATACCATCAGACTGTTAGTTTTCTATCTTATTGTGAAAATGCCAGATCAAATATAGCCTCATCATGTAATCCTTTGTTGTATTCACAAGTTTCCAGCCAATGTAAATGAACCCAGTAACAAAGTGTTAATTCAATGATGTAAGATTTGAATTAACTGATGAGATGATGTCAAGACTCTAAATGTAGAATTGGAAGAGAAATTTTGGTGAAATTCACATGCGATGTTCGTGTACAAAAGCTCAATAATGAAGTGTTAATTCAATGACGTTAGATTCAAATTAATTGACAAGTTGACAACATCAAATTTGACTGAAAAACTAAGAATACTTATGTATGAAGAAATGTGTTCACACATAAAAGTGACTATTTTTTAACAAATTCACAATAAATTAGCAAATTATCAGATTATAATAAAATTTTCAGTACTTATGTAATAAAAGACAAAGTTTTATTAAAAGAAGTTTCTGCAGAAAAATTTTGGAGGTAATTTGTATTCTTTTTTTTTTTAGTTGGATTTTTTGTTTGTTTTATGGTATATCAATCACGGTGGGTCATTTAATGCTGACAAAGTTTTGAAATAAATTCATTCTTAATGTATACTCAATTTTTTTTTTCATAAACACATTTTTCTATTTAATTCATAGATGGGACCCTAACAGGTACTACCACTCCAGGTCAGAGTGGACCAGGGAGCAATGATGAAGGGGTGCTCCACATTCCCCAGACCTCCAGAACTGGAACTTCACCATCAGTTTAAGTTTAACATCATGCCTAAGATATGAAGACCCTCGGCCATCGCCATCTAGCACATATGATAAAAATGGTACAGCTTGATGTGACCCACCAATTGATTGGAGGAGGCTTCATCGACCGCCTGTCTAGCCTAAGCAAGGTCCAAAGTAGGGTGCTGCATGTCATGGACAGCTCATCCACCAGGATTCAATCCTTAAGCATCATGGGTCGCCACCAAGTGACCACATTGATGGGGGTATTACCCCTCTGCAGAGGTGCAATTGGTGTATTCTAAAGCCCCAGTTGACGGGGCTGTTTTTAGTTGGAAGGGTGTGGTGTAATAGTTACCAACATTGGAAATGGACACAGCAAGATGAATTAAAATCCTGGATGCAGCTGTTTGGACAGTGCTAATGCCTGTGGAAAAGGTATGAAGCCAACTATTTTCCCTCCAGCTATGGGTAAATAGTTGGGCAGACTAAGTTCTTTAACCTTGATATGACAACCAGTCTAGAAAGAAAACTGATTAAAACCAAAGGGGCTCTCTTCTCAAAGTAGTTTTTGACTACTTTGAGAGCTCCTCTTATTAACCAAAAAACAATATTCATATATCATCTCCTCCCCTAATTTAATTAATTACAACTGTTGCTTTATTAATTAAGAGGCCACAATGATTTTCATATTTTCTAGAAAGGTAATTCCATTGAAAAGTACATTTTGCGTTTAAAAAAAAAAAAATTGATCTAGCTTGAGGTTAAAAGGGAAACTAAAAATATTGCTCTTCAGGCAAATTTTTAGTTTCATTTGTGAATTTATATTTTAGAATTATGGTTAGTAAAACATTAAAAACAAAAAAAAAAGAGGAGGGGAAGCTAAAACATGCTTTTTTAGAGATGTTTTTAAAATTGACAATTCTTGTTTAAATTATTTCACTGTCACTGACAGAGATTCTGTTATTTAAGATATGATAAACAAATATATTCAGAAAATATCTTTTGTAAATTTTTATGTCGTTTTTCACTGAATGATAGATATGAAAATCTGCAAGCATCAAATAGACACAATTTAGAGGGAAAAATCTATTTGATAATCAATAGCTTGACTGAAGACATTTTTAAGGATTATTACACTTTTGAGCTCCATTTCTTTTACTTTCAGAAATGGTTAAAACAAAACCTGATTCCTGTCTCCGAGACAGGACTTTTTGTTTCCAGAAAATCTCACATTGAATTGAACATGAGAGCATAGAATATTACACAGCATACAATATCCTCAGCTTCTTATACATAGGTATATTTCATTCTATACAATCAATGACTAAGGAAAACTTCCTAAATAACAATTTCTCCCAAAAACATTCATTTTTCTTAGAATTAACAGGAAATTTTCATTTTTTTTGCTACTAAGTAATAAAAATGGTATCAATGCTATATACTATAACAAGCTCCAGTGGTACAGGATAAAAATCAGTTTCCTTCGATGCTATTCTTTATTCTGAATTTCTACAATTTAAACTTATTAAGCATAGAATAAAGTTTCAAAAAAACAAATAAAGTCTCAAAAAAACAAAAACAAAAAGAAGAACAATTTTTTTTTTAATTAGAGAAAACAGAAAAGAAAAAAAAATTATTAGGTATGTGAAAAAAGTTTTTAGATAAAATAAGAAAAGGAGAACAAGAAAAAAAGGAAAAAAAAAAAAGAGAAAACAGAAAAGAAAAACAAAACAAAAAACACAGAAAAAAATTAAGAAAATATTCATGAACACAAAAACAAAATTGACTAAATAAAAGGAAAGAAAAAAAGAGAAATAAACAGGAAAACAGACTAGGAAAAAAAAGGGGGTAGACAGCAAAAGAGAAAAAAGAAGCAATAAAATCCAATGGTTTTCAACTGGGTATTCAGTCTTGAGTTTTAAAAAACACTGTGCAAATTTGCACAGACTTAATAGATAAATATATTAGCTAGAAAAAAAAAAAAAAAAAAGAAAGAAAAAAAGAAAAAAAAAAAAAAAAATAACTACTCACCAATTCTAAGCTGAACTGTAGCTGAAAAGATAATCAGAAAAAATAAAATCAAAATGAACATACAAAAAAGACAGCATGAAATAATTTACTTCTAAATTTAAATATAAAAACTAGCCTTTTGTTTTGTTTTAATGATTATTTTAGTCATGGTTTACACATAGATATTGAAGCCCTTATGTCAGATTTGGTTATTTTAAACCAGAAGGGCTTCTGACTGTGACTTGGTTATATATACATTGGAAATGTGAAAAGAGAAAGAGAAAAATGAAGACAGAAGGAAAAGAATATTTAAAAGGGTTAACTAGTGATCATAGGGGATTTGTTTCCCTGCCATGTTGTATTGCAGCCAATCTGATTACATATATTGGCATGCTACAATAGCGCAGTGTGCAGCAACCTGCAAGTCGTACAATGGAAATAAAGTAAAACCAATAAATAAAAGGCAATGCAGAAATGCCAGATGACCAATCTGCAACTGAATCTAAAATAGATAGACTAATTGAACTGACCAATAATCTGCATTGCATAATGTCCTATATCATATTAAGAAAAACAATCATTTTTCAAATGATATTCCCTCCAAAAATATTAACTAACCTTTCAAATATTCTTAATGTAAATCTTCATAAAATCTGATCAATTCATTTTAATGGCATGTCATCCCCTCTACAGTTACTTAGGGAATTGTGTTCAAACTGTTCATTGTACATTAATATTTTTTCTGAAGTTGTTTCTTATTTTTTTGTTTTCTTTACACAGTTATATATTATCAATTATTCCTAGCTAATATAAATGATTTGCACACAGTTGAATGGTTTCAAGTATTCTTATCTCATGCTAATAATTATATGGTTTAATTATAAGTATTTCTATTTAATAATAATCATTTGTTTGTACAGAGTTGTATAGCAAATATTCCTATCTATTACAAATAATTTGCACATGATTATAGGGTTTCAAGTATTTCTATCTAATACAAATGATTTGCACATGGTTGTAGGGTTTCAAGTATTCCTATCTAATACAAATAATTTGCACATGGTTGTAGGGTTTCAAGTATTCCTATCTAATACAAATAATTTGCCCATGGTTGTAGGGTTTCAAGTATTCCTATCTATTACAAATAATTTGCACATGGTTGTAGGGTTTCAAGTATTCCTATCTATTACAAATAATTTGCACATGGTTGTAAAGTTTCAAGTATTTCTATTTAATACTAACAGTTATATGGTTTCAAGGTTTCAGTTTCTTTGTTTAATGGCATATCAATCTTTGGTACTATTTAATGCATAGCTAGGAGAATGAGGGGGGGGTCATAACTTTGCCAAGAATATTAGTTGGAAGTGTAAGCAAGTTGGAACTCTAATCACACTATTAAATTCAAAGATATTGCAGCCCAGTATGGTTGCCACAGGAGACTACTTATATGGTTTCAAGTAATTATTTCTACTTAATAATAATCATTTATTTGTACACAGTTACATGGTTTCAAGTGACTAACTAATAATAATCCTTAGTAAACAATTAGAGTTTCAACTATTCTTAATACAAATAATTTACATGCAGTTATATGGCATTAAGTATTCCTATCAAACACAAATATTTTTTAAACAGATCTATTTGATCCATTGATAGGACCTTAACTTGTACAAATATTCTGGGTCAGAGGGGACTTGAGAGTATGGCAGAACTGGAACCTCACAATCAGATAGAGTTTAGTGTCATACCCAGATCAGTCATTTTCTTGGGGGAGGGGTCTTACACCCCTTCTGGGTATGCAGTCAGCATATTCTAATCCCTGCCAATTGGGAGATTATGTCTCCTATGATGCACAGACATACAACCCAGTTGGACATACATTTACCGCTTATAGATTAACTTTCTATTTGTCTTCTTGAAGTATCATTTGTGCTCAAATTAATGAATATTAACTACTAAGTACTGCTATATTCATAAATATATGCATAAACAATATATATATATATATATATATATATATATAACATTATTTTTAAAGCATAAAAATAAATAAAAAGGCTATAGATTCTTGAAGACCATAAAATAAAGATATCCCAAACTAAAGACCTTTTTCAGTTTTTAGATGCATTTTATATAACTGATACATTTGGATCAGTAAAATATTTCACTGATCAAGTTGTGCTGGCAGCATAGATTCCTATGACTCTTGCCACCATCACTATCAGTCATTGCTCCTCACATGGCATCCAGTATCAGCATAGAGCTGATCAATCTTAGTTTTTGCTGGCTGGTCTACACTGTGTAGGTATCCACAGGAGAACATCACTAATGAGTTCATACTTGTTCAGCATGTATTGTTCATCTTACTTGGATAGTTTGTATGATAGGAAGTAAGTGGCTATATAGCTACTTTTTTGTGTGGTGGTGGTGGGGGGATCTGCTTGCAGAATTTGATCAAGACCATGTGCAGCTACCTTGTGTATTTTCCATCTTGTTTTTTCTTAAGCATTTTGTTAAGGTCTAAGTGGTGAAGCCATACAGTAGCACTGACATGGCTACAGCTTGGAAGAATTCTTGCTTTATCTTAGAGATCAGATTTGCCACCCCAAATAAGAACCTATCAAAATGCACAAATATGCTATAATGACAAGTTTAAAAGTGTTAAAAAATTAAAATAGGAATAAATGAAAATAATCAGATCCTTCAGCTTTTTCTTGAAATTGATAAAAAGTCAAAAGTATTATGTAACAGCTTCCAATTTTCTACTCCTTACCAATGTGCAATGGTTATCATCAGCATGAAAAATGGAAATGGAGAGCAGAGATGAGATTGTTTGCTTTTTACTTAGAGAAAAAGACAGAAGGACATATCTAAATTCAAAAACAAATTAAACCTAATCAAACCATCTTCAGGGCTTAGAATAAGCTAACGGTATCCCCGGAAAAGGTGTAAGACCCTTACCCAAAGGAGGTGTCCTGAGCACAACACTAAACTGTATCTGATTGTGAGGCTCCAGTTCTGGATATTTGAGTACCCCTTCATTGCTATTTCTTCTAGACCCACTCTAACCACAAGTGATAGTATCTATTAGGGTACCATCTACGAGTCAAATAGATGTGTTTGAAAATTATTAGATAGTAATACTTGATAACATATTGATGGACAGATGAGGTTGAAGTTCACCTCGACTGAAACAAACAATAAGAAAGTTTGTGTTTTAGCAATTGGATTTCTGAAATACACCAGTGTAGGTGTATTTTTTGTCTTAATGTTTTAGATGTCCCTTTTTAGGGCCTTTGGTAGATATAAAGATTTTCCTTCTCTCTATGAAGGACAGTTTGGAAACTCACCGAGATGGCCAGACTGAGTTACTAAAACATTAATAAATGTGGGAACTAAAATGTAAATGCATGTTTTTCCATTTCTTTCATCAGCCTATATGAGGTGACACTTCTCAAGGCACCGCAAAACCACAATATGGCCAAATGTACTAGATAGAACAAGATTAGACAATATTTATGTTTAGTAAACATTGTTTTTATCTAAATAAGAAAACTTAAAATCAAAAAATTCCAGAACAATCCTTGTCTACATTCTCTTATGGGGCTTTAATGAAGGATTTGTAGAATAAAAATCATACTGGTAGAAGAATCCCAATTATCATCGAATTGGTAAGACAAGGCAACAAGCCAGCTGTAACTCAATACGGCTCTTACCTTGCTGCAAGCATACTGCAGAATGCCAGATTATCTATTAAACATAATAACACCACAGGAACCAAGCATCTAATCAGGACTCAAGGAATGGAATCACCCAAATGCATGAATGGAGTATTCCTGAGTTCCATTAATACCAGCTACTTTGGGTACCAGTTGAGTAATGTTGTTAGTTGTTTAAACCAACAGCATACTAACTCAATTCAACATACTTGGCTTGGAACAGGTGGATACTAATCACTCCACAGATCTCTACAGGATTGTTGACAAATTCTTATAGAGAGTTGTCTTATATAGGGTTTGGCAGAAATACCTCCCACATTTTAAACTGTCACCTGTGTGGTGTATGTAACATTAGACAAATGGTAATGGTAGCTCCATCAAGCTAATGTGTTTAAATTTTTTTTTTAGATATGATCAGTTACAATCATAGCTTGGACCAGTGCATACCATATGTTTTCTTTCGAAACATTTATTTTTTTCTTCCTAAGACTGGTGAATCTGTAATTGTTACACACAAATCTTTCTGTGCTCATTTCATGTTACGTCAGAATTATACCATTCTGGATAGAATTTTCAACGCATAGCAGAATCCATTTTTTTTATCAACAGCAAACACAGTGTGTAACAGTCCAAGCCATGATTGATATCTAATTCTAACCAGCTTCCCTCTGCTTAAAAATTCACATTGCGTCACATCCCACCCATTGGGTAAATATATTTCTCTTTAGTAAAACAAATCTTAGAGTGAATATCAAATATTTGTAGAAAGCTAATATAAAATATCATTTAATTTTCCGACTCTTGAGGTTTGTTTGAGGTAAAAAATTATGAAATTTTGGAGCAAACAAAGTTCAGCAAGAGATTAATAAGCATCAGTGAACAATTATTGAAGTGAGATAAGAAAGTGGCTGGCTTAACAAAATGGAAAGAATTGATATATGATTTCTATACAACAAAACCAGATGCTCAAGTGTCTTTGGCTACAAAATGCAGACTTAATAAAAAAAATGATAGAATTCATTCAAAAATGACAATTCTCAGATTTGATTAGTTTGGGATAGTTGGTTTGACAGCATGGCAACACGTTTGTGGGGATTATCTTCCCTTTGCCTGGAAGAGTAATCTTCCCACTGGTTTACATCCCGGCCACCAGGAGGTCTGGTATATAAGCGGCTATTTCAAACTTCTCTTCCTCTTTTCTACACCACCTCGTAGGTATACCATGGGTTAGACAATTGTCATTCCCTTCTCGTTGGGGCTTTGGTCCTCAATGACGGTTACTAGTTACTGTAAGTGATTTATACAGCATGGACTATTCTTAGTCTCATGTCTGTACCTTTATATTATGTGTACTTTTATATTATCTTGTCTTTGACTTTTATGTATGTATGTTTATGTACACTATTCTATTCTATCCTCTATTGTTTATGTATCTTGTTTATTCATGTGCTGTATTATATAAAATGTTTTGTCTCAGAAATGTGTCAGAGTTGTATGTCCAATCATGACTTTGAAAACTACAGGTTATCTAATACCTAAGTCAGTCCTTTTTTTTTTTTAGAAGCAATTACACCCTTATGCAAATCAATTGAAACAAAATTAATAATTCTGTTATTATGATATCCATGATCTCTCTGTAAAAGTTGCCTGTGTATTTGTGTAGCATTACAGTTTCCATACACTTCCTTGGAGTAATGTCTATAGAAGACAATGGCTGTAGGACAACTAATTGTCAGTCGAGACAATAGTCTCTAGGCATGTTAAAAATCTGATGTAATCATGGATAATGCAATATTTTTCAAAGCAGAACAAATTTCATCATATATGTCAAAAATAGATATACATTACTGCATGCCACAGCAAATGACCTATTCTGAGGAAAAAATAAAAATCGATTACACCCTATCACTCTAGTGGATCTAAAACTGACCGTATGGTGAAAGAAAGGAAACTAATGCAGTTGTTTAAATTAATTTGTACAAAGGTGTACAATCTGTGTTATTTGGACTATTTTCCTCATCTTCATTGTTATCTGTACAACGTTTCGGCCGATTTGCCCTCCGGTCTTCTTCAGGTATTTCTTTTCGGACTCGGGAACTTTCTTGTCATAATCAGGAGCCATCACGGAACTTTGAACCTAACCCTTTATTAAGTCCACAGGGGTATCCTGTTCTCATTCCGCTAACCATAGCTGGGGTAGAGGCGTTAAGCTGTGTTAATTATTATTCTATGTTACTGCTGCCCTTGATCAGGATTGAACCTGCAATCTAGAGATAACTGTCACTTAGAACTGTCTTAACCTAACTCCTTTATCCACTGTCCAATTGGACAATCCAGTGTGAATTTTGGGAACTTATAAACTTAATGTCTTGTTTTGGCTAGAATATCTACTTATTCACTTATGTATGATTTTTTACCTAGACTCATATTGGGTGTTTTTTTTTGTTTTTTTAAATCTGCTCTAGCCTTTTTAATTATGGGTTCCCATATTGTGTTCATTTCTATGCTTGGTCTACTTAAAAAAAAAAAATCCAAAAAGAAGGTTCCAGAGTTCGAGAAGAAATACCTGAAGAAGGCTGGAGGGCATATCAGCAGAAACATTGTACAGATAACAATGAAGATGAGGACAATAGTCCAAATAACACAGATAATACTAATCATCAAGCCTCATCTCAAACATTCAGAGAAAAATGTGTCCAAGATTTCGAGTAACAATAATCATTTGTAAACAACTATAGCTCCAAATTCCTATTTGATGATGATAAGAATCATTTGCTTGTACACATTTATACTTTCAGGTTTTCCTATACAAAACTAAGCACATGGTGTAATGGTTACAGTCATAGAAAGTGAAAATGAGACAAGTTCAAATTCTGGATGAGTATTTGCATTTCACATAGCACTAATAACCTTGGGATAGGTATGAATCCAACTATTCACACTCCAGTTATGGGTAAATATTAGGGAAGACTGGGCTCTCTAATCTTGGTTAGGCAACTAGTCTGGGAGAAGTAAAACTCTGAATTCAAACCTGTTAAACTCTGCTTAAGAAATTGACCTTGTGTTACATCCTACTCATGTGGAGGAGTTGGTAAATACCTATAAAAAACTGATAACTTTAAAACAACTCTATTTGACTCATAGATGTGATCTTAACAGAAACCACCACTCCAGGTCAGAGTGGACCTGAGATTAATGGTAATAAAGAGGTACTCTACACTTCCCAGAGCTCCAAAACTAAAGCCTAACCATTAGATGCAGTTTAGTATCATACATCTGACACTGGTGGGGTGGAGTAGTTTGACTACCTGGGTTCTATCCTTAAGCATCACAGGTCGCCACCCACGGCCAACAGGTGGCCCCATTGGGGGAGTCTTACCCATCTGCAGAGGTGCAGTCGATGTATTCTAATGCCCCAGCGACAGAGTGGCAGGGTTTGATGTAAACAGACGGAAATTCTTCTTCGAGTGTCAGTCGCCACCATATAACTAGTGTGATTCTGATTTCCATTTTGTTCATCCTCTTCTCAGTCTTCAACCCTTGTTTACCCTTTTCTTGTGTGGAATTCTTCATTGCCTCTGATATGGACATGTCTCAGGTTTCTTTCCTTTGTTTTGCTTGTCTCCGGTCCTGCTGTTTGTTCTGTCCTTCTTCGTTTCAGTTCCAGCAGCAGAAAAACAATTTCAGTTTCACACTTTTAGCATGTAATTTTCAAGTTTTTACCAGTGCAAGGTACACATCAACTCACATTTAAAATCGGAAACCTAGCACCAAGGCCTTCCAGTATATTCAATTGTTCTTTTTATCAATGTTTTTTTCTCTCTCTCCCAACAATACCCAGTATCTTAACCGGCATTGATAAAGTTTTATTTTATTCTTTATTCAATGACAACACATCTATCAAGTTCAGAACATCTAGTTGAGAACAAACAATTGAATAACTTGACTGCCAATTGCTATCTTCACCAAACTACCCCTACTGCTATGCACAGCTGTCTGACCTTTCTTGACACGCTTTCAAAAAAATTATTCTCCTTAAGTTCAAACGACTATTTCTCCACAGACCAAAATAATGCCCCTCCTTGTTATTCATGAAAAAGAATTGGTATACAGTATCACACCAGAATGTGTATAACCTTGGGGGGCTGTTGATAGCTTCTTTGTCCCAGCCAATCAAAACCAAAATACTCAAGGGAGATTAGTATACAAGACTGATGATAATCTTGGAATCTGAATGGCACCAATCTATGCAGACTGGAATCTCCCGCAGAGATCTCCGGGAGAAGACCAAAGTTAATTTAACAGCAGGCATGCCCTCCAAGTCAAAAGGTAAAAATGGTCAACTTAAAAACATACAGGTGTGGCTGAATAGTAGACTGAGAGGCGGTTGATTTTATCCAAAGAGGTTTAGTTTGTTTTTTGTTTTAAAGAAAAAAAAGAAAAAGAAAAGGTAGATTTTATATTTGTAAATAATTCTTTTCTTTGTAATTCTTCTATTCTTTATAATTAATTATTAATCATAAATTGATTATAATTTGATTAATTAAATTAATTTTGTTTAACTTGTCATGATTATATAAGTCTACAGCGAAGAAAATAAAAATATCCATGGACTGTTTAATCAACATTGTAATTATTAAACTACAATGAATGACAGCATCTTGTAATTTTCTACTCATATAGCTCACACTCTAGATAGTTATTTATATAGGCTTCAAAAATTTTTAAGTGATTTGAGACGTACAAGGGGTTTCAGAAAAATTGATATTTTGGAATCTAATATCTTGACCAATTCTCATTCAAATTTTTTTTCTTACACCTCCTTGGGCATCTCCCATTTCTTTCTATCAACCTTTAACAATTTAAAAAAAAAAATCCTTTCACATAACATATACACAGTTAACATAATATCTAAAAGATCTCAAATTTTTAATAACATGTGCAGAAACAACTCAAAATTCTATGTTTCTATTTGGGTTATCAAATACCATTAACTGGAAAAAGAAAAAAGTTTAAACCTTAAGACAATTTTTTTCTGAAACCTGTGTAATTCAGCCAGTTAAAGCTTAAACAATTTTTTTTTAGTATTATTCAGACTATTGTACTTATCTCCATTGTTATCGGTACAATGTTTTGGCCGAATCGTTGTACAGATAACAATGAAGATGAGGACAATAGTACAAATAATACTAATTATCAAGCCTCATCTCAAATATTCAGAGAAATAAAAAAAATGTTTTATTCTTTTAGAGACTATGCTAATCAGGGCTTTTCTTAGCATTTGGCTTTTGATTAATTAATTATTTTCTTAGCAAAATTAAAATCCAGGTGTCTTACAACTATTCAGGTGAATATATGTACTCACAGTATATCACTACACATTATTGTATATAGTAAATACCAAAGAATGACTTTAATGGCATGTCAACTAGTCTGGGGTTACTTTATGCCGTGAGGTTAGAGAATCACGTTCATTGTACATTTATATTTACAGTTTTTGAGCAATTGTTTCTTCAAAGTTTTTGCAAACAATTATATCAAGTATTCCTATCTAATATAAATAATTTGCACACAGTTGTATGAGATCAAGTATTTAAATTAATGCTAATAATTTAAACGCAATATGGTTTCAAGTATGCCAATCTAATACTAGTTTGTTTGTTTTGTTTTGTTTTACGGCATATCAACATCAATGGGTCATTTAATGCCGACAAAGTTGTGAAATAAATTCATTCTTAATGGATAACAAATTTTGTTTATCAACTCATGTTTTTCTATTTAACCCATAGATGGGACCCTAACAGGTACTACCACTCCGGGTCAGAGTGGACCAAGGAGCAATGGTGATGAAGGGGTGCTCCACATTCCCCAAATCACAAAAACTGGAACCTCACCATCAAATGGAGTTTAACGTCATTCCCAGGACATGTAGACCCTCAGCTACTGCCTTCTAGCACCCATATGATAAAAAGGGGTTGGAGCTTGCCATAAGGCAATAGGGTTGGGAAAATCATATAGGTGCTAGGACTTGACGGGACTAGCTGATTGTCGGAGGGGGCCTCTCCGACTGACTGTCTAGCCCAAAATAGGGCCAAAGTGGAATATTGCAGTCATGAACTGCTCATCCACCTGGTTCTATCCTTAAGCATCACGGGTTGCCACCCACAGCCAACAGGTGGCCCCATTGGGGGGAGTCTTACCCCTCTGCAGAGTGCAGTCGGTGCATTCTAATTCTAATAAGTTAAATAATTATATAGTTTCAATAACTAATGTTAATCTTGAGTAAACTAAACGATTTGCACAGATATCTGTTATCAAGTATTCCTGGCTCAATTTTTGAACAGATCTATTTGATCTATATGAAGAACCCTAACAAGTATTATAACTCCAGGTCAGAGTAGACCTGAGAGAAATGATAATGAAATGGTACTCCACACTCCAGAATGGGATCCTCACCACCAGATGTCATGTCCAGGATACCTTTTTTTTTTTTTGACTGACATCAGGTTAAGTGGTTCCTACACTTGATTAATGAGCCTTTTGATGATCTGACAAGACAAAGAGGATGAATCCACATAAAAGCAACATGCATTTTCATCTAGCATACAGTAGTCAGATAGTCAGCCAAAGCTTTCAGACTTGCCAGTTTCCCTGCCCCTCTCTCTACACTAAGTCTGTGTTTACCCAAAGTAGTCAATGACAATAAAACAATATTCACTATAATTTGTCATCCAACATCTTTTCTTCCAATATGTGTCCAGGATTTGTACCCTGATCAATGATTCCATTTCTTCTTACAACATGCTACATGAAAGAGCACAGTTACCTCTGAATTTATACATGGTGGAAAGAAAGGGGAGGTCAACTTATTTTCACCAAATTTAAGTGACCAATTATCCCCCAACTGTATGCATAATCTTTTTAAAATACTTTGAAAAAATATAATTGGAGTATTACTATAAATAGGTAAACCTTTTTAAAAAAAGGCATTTGTAGGATTTTCCTTCTCCTAGTCTAGTTGCCTAATCCAGTCTGTTCTATTTATCCAAGGCTGGGAGGGGGAGGACCAATAGATTCATGCTTCCCCACCAAGAGCATTGGTACAATTTGTTTCATGGGAATGGAAATCTTTCATCAAGATAAAAAGACTAACAATAAAAAAAATCAGCTGGAAGCCATGTTGCTGCAAATCATAACTTGCCATACAGAATTTAGATTTCCCAATAATTAGAAGAGATTTTGGATATTGATATTTGTTACCAATAAAGGACAAATACATATGAGAATGCAGATTTATATATTATATCTTTATGTTATCTTATTAATAAAATAATCAGCCTCATCCAGGATTTGAACTCAGATTGTTGATTCCATTTCCTCTGTAATGCTAGTGTGCCTCCTAATCAAATGTAAATATACAGCCAGCCTTAGAATAGTACAAATGCAGCCAAAGAAAAGCTTACAAACACTCACAAACATTACATACCTACAATTAAACTTGGGCATTTCATCATAGTGTAATGTTTAGCAAGATTGTCTCACAGATCCATTACTATGGAATACTGTGTTCAATCCTTGCCAGATGCACCATACTTGCAACCTTGTGTCACTTCCTACCTGTGGTGAATAGGTTGGATAAATACCTACATACAAATAATCTTTTAGGAAGAAAATTAAGTATCTATTTTTTATACTGAAGCACACACATACATATATATATATATATATATATATATATATATATATATATGTGTGTGTGTGTGTGTGTGTGTGTGTGTATAAGGACTAAGTGACTGAGTAAAGCATTTGACTATGTATTAATTTACTAATTACATCCAACAATTAATTTATCTAATAGGTACATCGAAATATTAATTCAATCTAATTAGTACAATGCTAATACTAATGGAATATACCATAATTGCAGTACCTGAAATAATGAGGCAAGTTCTTGTGCAGTGAACCAATTATTGAGCAATATTTCATTGAAATGTTTATCAGACAATTTGAAAATGACTAATAAGTCAACTTACAGCAATTGATAAATGATTCAGAAAAAGAAAGAAGTCTTCTTAGATGTTTAATCACAAAAAAAAAAAAAAAAAAAAAAAAAAATTCAGATTCTAAGAACAATGCGAACAAGCACAATTTCAGAGATGAAGAAATAGTATTATAGTGCAGTGATGCTGATAGCTTTTTGATTTCATGTATCCTGGGACACACACATTTGCTTTCAAAAATTCCCTGGGAAAATTAATGGGTCCCAACTAAAGTTTCTTAATATATTATAGGGTTTAAAGCCGTCTAAGTCCT
Organism: Doryteuthis pealeii; assembly: GCA_023376005.1. Taxonomy (NCBI): domain Eukaryota; kingdom Metazoa; phylum Mollusca; class Cephalopoda; order Myopsida; family Loliginidae; genus Doryteuthis; species Doryteuthis pealeii. Next base: position 100,271,465 of record CM042138.1, on the reverse strand, counting down.
ACCTTGTAACCTATCCTGTGTAATTCGTTTCTAAGAAACTATTGAAATGTATTTACAATTAGCTTGAAATGGAGAGGGAAGAAAAACACTGGGACACATGGATATGATTTTACCAAGTCCTTTTAGATTTTAATGCGTCAGAATCTCTGATAGTGATATATTATTATTTATATATTTATTCCTTTTATGAGATTTCTACTGGAAAGTTTAGTTCTGAGATACTCCTTACTTACATTTTCTTTTGTCGGTTTGCTTGATGATACCTGCTTTTAATATTCCCAGGAACTTGTAGTTTCTTTGTTTCCCCAAGAATTTTTTAGAAATTGCCTGAAACTGTATAAGTGTGCGCAAATTACTTATATCAAGAATAATTACAATGTATTCAGATTAACATCCTCATCCCAGGTGTTATGGTCACAATGTTTTGACCATTGAACTCTCCCCTTCTTCAGGTGATTATCATTGATTAACTCAAAATTCAAAGATTATTAACTATCTCAGAACAAAGTTAGAATCTACAACAGCTAAAAGATTGTGACTCATCTGGACCCTTGCTTTAGAGTCATCAAGTTAACCCTTTGAAGCAGCTGGTATATGTGTCACTAACTAGAAGCACTTATACCTGGGCAGCCAAAATTTTGTACATGGATTCCAAATTTCTACATCACTGTTGCTAATAGAATGTTAAAGTTTTATATTTTATACATCATTTTATTACTTTTTATATTCTTCAAATTATCAATAGAATGTTTCAACCTATTATTTAACAATAAAGTGATTAAATAACAGATTACAACATCTTACATTTTTAGTTATTTTCTCAAGCCAGGTGCCTAGGGTAGAGAGACCTACAGTCATGAGAGACTCAGAGTTCTAACTTAATTGAATCTTTCTTTTTTTTTCCTAACCATATAAAATAGACATCCAGTTGAAAATTTCCGAAGTTTCCACACCTCCAATCAATCAGCTGGTCATGTCAAGCCCAAGCACCTATATGATTACCCCAACCCTATTGCCCTTATGGCAACCCCAACCTTTTTTATCATATGTGCTAGAAGGTGGTTGCTGAGGTCTTGATGTTAAACAATCTGATGGTGAGGTTCCAGTTCTGGAGGTTTGGGGAATGTGGAGCACCCCTTTATTGCCATTGCTCCTTGATCCACTGACCCAGAGTAGTAGTTCCTCTTAGGGTCCATTCTATGGGTTAAATAGAAAAGTTGTGTTTATGAAAATTGAGCATCCATTATGAGTTTGTTTCAAAACTTTTTTGACATTAAATGATCCACTGAGATTGATATGCCATAAAACCAAAATTTCCAAGCCAAAAACCAGTATGAGCTAAAATTCACAGACGTCAACCCAGACAATTGGAAACAACTGAAACAGATGGTGTCATGCTGTTAGAGGAGTCAAGACAAAGGCAACCAACAGAGGACACAAGACAACACAGGAAGAAGAGAAAAAATTCTGTCTTTTGATCCAAACTTCTACTTAGGCAGTTATTACAGTTATGCAACAATTGGATTACTGAGCCAAAGCAAATACAGGATTGACTTGGATTATCCAGGGCATGACCATTATCTCTTTTTACAAATTTAAACTTTCAACATAAAAAAAGAACATCCTCTCAGGCTTTGACAACTGACTGAATAGACATGCATTTTGCAATCTCTTAAACTGAGCATCATATAATAATTCATGGGCTAAATAAATAATTAGCGAACATGACATAATTACCTTTTGTGTCATCTAGCACCAAAATACCAGAACTGTAGGTAGGCAAGGGATATAATCCGTACATATTGCACAATTTCGCCAAAAGTTTAACTTTCAGTGCTAAAAATTTGGAACAGCCTCTTTTTGCCTTTATCAACTCACTGTATAGACGTGCATTTTGCAGCCTCCCAAAATGAATATTTTCATACTCTACAACTTCAGTAATAATAATTCTTGGGAATAATAAAAATTCCCCAAAAGAAACCCATACACACAAAGCTTTCTAAGAACTTATTGATTCCAAGATTTGTTTTTTTATAGCTTGGTTTGGTTTGTTTGTTTTGTGGGTCATTTAATGCCGACAAAGTTGTGAAATAAATTCATTCTTAATGCATAATACAATTTTGTTTATAAACTCATGTTTTTCTATTTAACCCATAGATGGGACCAAACCTCCAGAACTAGAATCTCACCATCAGATAGAGTTTAATGTTATTCCCATGACATGTAGACCCTCAGCCACTGCCTTCTAGCACCCATATGATAAGAAGGATTGGGGGTTGTCATAAGGGCAATAGGGTTGGGGCAATCATATAGGTGCTAGGGCTTGATGTGGCTAGCCAATTGATCGGAGGGGGCCTCTCCAACCACCAATCACAGCCAATAGGTGGCCCCATTAAGAGATGGTCTTATCCTTCAGCAGAGGTGCAGTCAGTGTATTCTACATCCCCAGACAACAAGCCCTTTTTTATATTGTACAAGACAAAATGACATCATTACACACTGACAATAATGTATTCAACCACATTGAATCTATTTTGATTAAATGTTTTTTTCATTACATTTTTTTTAATGTCATGACAATATCTTTACTTTATGGACAGCCTAATCCATAATAAACTATCTCGAAAGAGTAGTAGATATAGGTATTGGTGTAGAACAGTTCTAAGTGGCAGTTATCTTTAGGCTGCAGTTTCAATCCTGGTCAAGGGTAACAATAACAGAATAATAATTAACACAGCTTAACACTTGTACCCAGCTATGGTTAGCAGAATGAGAACAGTATACCCCTGTGGGTTGAATAAAGGGTTGGATTCAAAGTTCCATGATGGCTCCCGATTATGACAAGAAGGTTCCAGAGTTCAAAAAAAAGGTTCCAGAGCTAGAGAAGGCTTCTGAGTCTCACAAGAAATATCTGAAGAAGGACGGAGGGCACATTGTCCAAAACGTTGTACAGATAACAATAAAGATGAGGACAACAGTCCGAATAATACAAAATATCTCAAAAGATTTATTGCAAATCATTTATTTGTTAATCAATTACCAGTTCTATGTGCTATTGAAACAATGTGATACAAGTTAAAGATTCAAAGATTCCTTGTTTAAAGTGAAAATGCTAAACAACTTGTTTAGACTTTGTCATTGTTTTCTTTTTAACCCTAAGCACCATTGTTTCAACTGATCCAAGTAAACTGTAACCCCTGCTATAACAAAGCCTTTGAGAATCCTCTTTTACATTCAAAGTTGCTGTATAACAATACAATTCAAAATACCACCTGCTTGATGATAATAACAGTGATTTCCTCTCAAGTGATTGGTCACTGAATAAAACAATAAACCATTGTCAGCACAGAAGAGAAAGACAGGAGACTTTTACTCAAAAGAATACAGCACAAGAGAAAAGTGACAAGATAAATCAGGTGTATATATTAATGCCAGAATTCTTCAGAACATTCCCTCCCCTTTCTCTACCCCACCTACCCAAATTTCTAATTGGCTCATGTGTTTCCTGGAATTCTGTTATCAGTCTTCATTTTCTTGGTTTGGAGAAATTCTTCCCGACAAAGCCAAATTTTGTTAAAGTAAAATTAAGCTATAAAACTTGACAACTGCTTGGGGAATGGAAAAGAAAATGAAAAAAAGAAAGAAAAAGAATTAAAAATGTGAACGGGAGTGAAAAATAGCACGTTTCTTGACAGAAAAATCTAGAATGGAGTTTGTGAAAAGATACACTTTGAAGAATTAACAAGATATCAAATTTGACAAGAGATTTTTTTTCTTTCTCTCCATTCCCCACTTCACCATGCACACAAATTTTTTCTATTTTTTAAATTCTTGCTTAGAATAAGGAAGATATAAACTTCTATATAAAAAGTTAAAATTGCTGATGTGATTTTAAAAAAAAACATCTTCCGTGAAACACGACACAAAATTATGGCACTATTAGCATTCTGCTTTTTGCAAATAAAGTCTTCCATGATTATATATACATATATATATATATACTATAGTGTAGGATTGTCACTGTTTCAGTTTTTACTGGAACGGTGTGCCAAACGCAGTATTATTGGTAGAGTGCTCAATATAAAATAGAGGTGTTATATAATATTATAAAATAAATATATAAGGTTTTACATATCTATTTTATTTTATTATATTATATTATATATATATATATATATATATATATATACACACACATACATACACAGTATCACTTATAAACAAGTTGTCAGGGGGTGGCTTAAAGTCAGTATCAGCCAGACAGTGGGGAGTCTATCCCCTTTTTATTAGTGCTAGACCAAGGAGATTATTTTGGCATCTTAGGCAATAAACCCAGCCTTGCCCCTTTTAGACACGGGTGTAGGTGCTGCCTGGAATAACATGATTTATTTTATTTTTTATACTTATCTTTACTTAGTGCTCCAGAGGCTGAAACCTGAAAACCAGGTAAGTACAGATACAATATTAGCACTAATATATTTATGATATATTATTCATTGTTAGTATATCATCTATACATTGAAACACTTGTTCCTTAATCTTCCAACCATTACCATCTTGCAACACTCTCTGGTTAAAAATCAGACTGTCCAAATCATTTAAGGTAAAATTCAAAAGTGAAAATCCTGATTATCTTAAGTTGCTTATCTGCCGAATTCTTTTTTTTATTGCCATCACCTCAGCTAAGTAATGGGCACTTCGTTTTTATTGTTAAGAAATAAAGGGAAGAAAAATGACATGCTACACAGAAAAAATAAGAAGAAAGAAAGAAATAAAGAGCATAGAGGAAAGATGGAGAGAGGTGTGAGTACGTGGAAGCAATAATGCTAAATTTGTTTCAATCAAACAATGAAAAGAAAAAAATGGGTGTGAGGGAGAGTTAAATCAAGATTATAATTTTTACATATTGAACTATTAGCAATAGCTCTTTAGTAAACATATCACACATAATAATTAGATTATCATATTGTGGTATATCCATAGGTCCAGCAAGTTACATATTATTCACTCTTAGTATATCACAGATATACTAATGCTAATATGAGCCCTTGGTGAGTAGGGACTCTACTGAATATACACTTCTGTCTAAGCACCCGGATAGTATAAGTTTAAGGTGGATACAAAAACTTATGAATAATTTGAACACAGTTACATGTTTTGAGTAACTTGTAATAATCCTTAGTAAACAATTATAACTTCATAATCTACAGTTATATGGTATCAATTTGGCCCATAGATTGGACCCTAACAGGTATTACCACTCATTCCTATTGAATATAACTGAGTGGGTGGAGTCTTACCCCTCTGTAGGGGATACAGTCTGCCTCAATAACAGCAGTGTTCAAAGATGATTCCTTTAGTAATCTTTTTTCTCTCTAATTGAAAATGTCGATGTAATCAAAAATAAGCTTATATATATATAAGAGAGTTTTATAATTTTCTTGAAGCATTGTGTATATATTGGTTAGGAGGTTGATTTAGAAGGCTATCACAATGCAGGTGTAAAGAAGAAAAAAAAAATAATAATAATACGGTAACAATGGTGTAGTGTGTTAACCTGTATTTTATTCTTGAATTTTCGAGATAAAATCTCTTTTTCAAAAGATCACTGGAACTGAAGTAGTCTAGTTATAGCATTTCTATTTAAATTTTTTTTTTTTTTAATTATTATATATATATATATATATATATATGTGTGTGTTTTTTTTGGGGGGGCGGGGAATAAGAAACTCGACCGAATAATAAAAAATAAAAAGAACCAAACAGAGCCACAAATTTGACTCTCGGAAAAAAAGAAGAAAACACGAGTTGAGATAATAAATATTGGAAAGTGCTCAATACATACTTGTAGAGCCAGTTTAAGGAACCGAATTCATGACAGAAATTAACTACGTTTCACTCAAAAGATCTTCAGGATATATATGCGTGTATGAGGTGCAACCAAAAGGTTTAGTCAAAAGGCATGAAATACCCTCCCTGAAAGAAAGGAAAAACTTGGTAAGTGGAGACTACTTAATATGCTACCTTCTCCCAAGCACCCGGACAATAAGAGTTTAAGGTGGGCACAAAACTTAAATAAAGGAAACCAAGATATGGAAAAAAATGTATTCATATGTATTAGTAAACAGAAGTAGCTTAGAGTCATTTCACACAAAAAAATTGTACATTTAAAATCAGTGTGCATGCGTGTAAGAGAATGAGATTATTTCCATTTTGTTCCCGTCATTATTTTTTCTATTGGAAAACTTCAAAAGGAATGGATATGAAAAAAATAAAAGTAATACTAATAAAATCTCTCAGCTATAAAATAAGAAAATTATTCATTTTTAAAGATTATATATATATATATATATATATATATATATATATATATATAAGCAATTTTGTTGTTTTTTCTTTTTTTTCAATTACACATCAATGTATTGATAATAGAATTGGGTTTCTTTTGGAAACTTCTCCTGCATCTATTATATCAGATATTTATTAAAAATAAAATCTATCTACTCTTACCTGCCTAAAGTATTTATCAAATGATTAGTTTTAATGGCATGTCAACCTGTATGGGTTATTTCTATGGCTAGATGTTAGGGAATTGCCTCCATTATACATTTATATTTACATTTTTGTGTAGCTGTTTCTCAAGGGTTTTTTTTTTTTTTACACACAGTTTTATATATTTAAACAACCAACCAAGTCTGGATCCTCACAACATAATCAGCTTGCAACACAGCTTGTCACTCCACGAATCTCTACAATATCAAGTATTCTGATCTAATACAAAGGATTTGCACACCATTGTATGGTTTCAAATATTCCTATCTAATAATAGTAATTATGTGGTTTCAAACACACAGTTATAGGGTTTTAAGTAACTAATAATAATCCTTAGTAAACTTCCAGTATCTATTCTTAATACAAATAATTTAGAGTTATATGATATCAAGTATTTTGATTGAATAACTTTTGGGGGTGGGTGGGGTCTTACCCTTCTCCAGGGAATACAATCAGGATATTCTCGACTCCACCAACATGGCAGTGTTCAGAGATGATGCCAATTCATTTTGTTTTACTGAAAATGTGGAGATATGATGGAAACAGAAATAAGCTTATATATATATATATATATATATATATATATTATATTAGGTAGTTTTTTTTTGTGGGGCGGGGATCAATGGAATAAAAAAAAAAAAAAAACGAACAGCGTTAGAATTTTGACTCTTGGAAAAAATGAACGAGTTGAGATAATAAATATTTGGAAAGTGCTCGATACATACTTGCAGAACAGGTTTAGGGAAGCAAATCAGCAACAGAAATTAACTAACAAAGTTTCACTGAAATGATCATCTGGAGATATGTGTATGTGGGTGTGAGAGAGAGAGAAAGAAAGAGAGGTTCAGGGAAATTCAAGCATGAAATGTTCTCCCTCAAATAAAGGTAAAAATAATAAATAAAACTTTATTGAAATGTTTATAGGTATGGGTGTATCAATAATGATATATTCAGGCATGGGGTGTAATGGCTAGAGTCATAGGAAATGGACACGTCAACCTGAGTTCAAATCCTAGACGAGGCTGTCTACATTTTAGTGCTAATACCTTTGGGAAAGGTATGCATCCACCTGCTCTCCCTCCAGCTATGAGTAAATAGCAGGGCAGATTGGGTTCTTCTTGGTTAGGTAACCAGTATAGGAGAAGAAAAACTGAATTCAAACCTGTTAAACACCACCTATGAATGACCTTGTGTCACATCCTGCTTGTGTGTAGGGGTTGGTAAATATGTATATTCAGTGAAATAGAAGAAATTCTGGGTAAGTTGACAGATTAATTGACATAGATCAATATCTTCAAATTTTTTGAACTTTGGAAAATCAAACTTCTTGAACTTTGGAAAATCATCTTGTTTATATCAAAATTGATATCTGAAGAAGAACAAAAAAATCACATAAACCTACTAAGAAACTAACTTAAATCAATTATTATTAAAGATTTTTGAGCAAAGTTATTCAATTGTATTCCAGGACAATACTCTTTTTTTTTTTAAATCTAAAAAATGTTAACCAGTTTAAATTTCCTCAACTTTGGGATAACCTCTTGTGTATATTAAAATTTGTGTCAACCCAAGAGAGTTGTGATAAAAAGCAACTGGAATTTGGAAGATGAAAGAGAATATTAGTCAAAATTATCAATAAATGAAGCTTCATCTGATAAACATAAAAAGAAACTAGAATTAGGAAGATGAAAGAGAATATTAAAATTATTAATAATAATGACTGACTGAGTTTCATACAAAAACAAATAAAATACACCCAATGCTGCTAATGTGTAAAGACAAATATAGTGCCAACCAATAAAGACAGGGGGTTATTTGGAATTCGAGGATACCATCCATATTCTCTTGGATGAGTTGGTAAAACAGACTTCTTAAAGAAAAATGTGGACCTGGGTTTAAGCCTCATTGGAATTTATCTATATATTACTGGTGTTCCTAAATCTTCCATCCATTATCCTCCTGCAACACCCTCTGGTTAAAAATGAGACTGTCCAAATTGTTCAAGATACAATGCAAAAATGTAAATCCAGATTATCTGCTGTCACTTAATCACAGATTTCTTATTTGTCCCATTTTATTTCCCCCAATTCTAAAAATGAAACATTCCAAATGGTCTTGGATTGCTTAAATGCCCAACATAAAATTAAAATGAATTGAAAAAAAAAAAAAGGAAGAAAAAAAATAGTCAAAATTATCAATGATAATAATAATTAAAATTGTCTTTGAAAAAGAAAGTCACATGAACTAAGTTGGAAACAAATTTAACACAATTATTACTAAAGATTTTTATAGCAAGTTGTTTTTTTGTTTTTTTTCATAATGATTCTCATTTCTTATTTCTTTCATAATTATTCTATCAAATGTTTTCTGACCAAATTTTGTTAATGAAAAATGTAATCCATTTTTTTTCTTTTTAATTCTACCATATTTCATCTCATCTATTCTTCATGAATATAGATTGACTTTTATGCAGCCTTAAGATTTGTCACATGAAAAAAAAAAACAACAAAATGTTTAATGCAGTGAAAAATCACAAGGTTAAGCCTCCACTTTCGAATCTTAGACAATGGCAATCTTAGGTTTTGCCACAAAGGAAGTTAATCAAAGACTTTGGTGAGCCGTGAGGGGTGAATTCTTTGTGTCCATCTTGTTAATAAAGGACATATTTAATTAAATTCTGGTCAACCAATTTACCTTAACAATTGAATTGGATAAATTTTGTAATTACTTTTGTAAATTGTAATTACTTGTCATTTTGTAATTAATTTTCTAAGTTGCATGAATCGGCTCCAAGTAAGACATTGAACTCAAGCTAAATACGAGAAAAATTAGTTGTTATGTCAACAGATCTAATGAAAGAAAATGTTTTCACATTGAAAAAATAAAAGGCAAGAAGTCAATGATATCCATAGATATCCATAATAGAAACTATTACTGATGCAGACTGTAGAATGAACATCATACTCACCTTCACAGGAAGGCTATTACTAGCACCCAGTCACCAGACAAAAAATACAGAGAGTAACCGAATACACTCTGTATCAACTGAGAGGACATGATAAAGTGTTCAGTAGATATGGATACAAAACAAAACATACACTAAAACTACCAGCCAATCAAAATGCTAGAAAAAGACTTGCCCATTCCACAAAGTAGAATAGCCCAAGCTGAATTACCAAGTCTGGATTCTCAGAAGCTGATCCAACTTGCAACAGTTAAATACTAATCAATTTATACAAATCTCTACACAGACTATGAAGATGACCTATGCTTCTTGCAAATACACCTACTTAAGCTAAATCTCTGCTGCACAACTGAAGCAGGCGGCAAAAGGCATTGGTCTCTATAGGAAATCAGATAAAATGGACTTCATAATTAACAGTGATGCTGATAGCTTTTTGATTTAGTCCATCCTGGGATGTGCATATTTGCTTTCAAGGAGTCCACAGGAAAATTTATGGGCCCCAACTAAAGCAGTTCAACTCCTACCTTTTAACTTATCCTGTGTAATTCGTTTCTAAGAAAATATTGAAATGTATTTACAGTTAGCTTGAAATGGTGAGGGAAGAAAAAAACACTGGGATGCATGGATATGATTTTACTGCGTCCTTTTAGATTTTTATGCGTCAGGGACACAGGACACATATCTATCAGCATCTTTGAATTAAGATGGTCCTATCTCAACATATGGCAAGCTGCTAAAATTAGTATTAGACTAATTCATATACCTCACTAGTAATATCTCATCTACTAAAAGTGATGTCAACATGCACAAAATGCTTAGAGAAAAAGCTAGATGCAAACTACTCAAGGATACTGCATTAAACAAATCCCGAAAGCAGCACTCTACAAAACATCAACTATACAGCATGCTTACTTCCATCTCACAAACTATTGAAGTAAGAATGGACTCCAACAGATGGCCTCACCCATGTAAGATGACCAGTAAACCTTACATTCATCAGCTCTGTATGGACACTAGATCCTGTCTAGAAAACTTGTTAAGAGCAATGATTGTTAGAGATATATGGCAAGAATTATGAGAATACATGCCTTAATGAGGTTTGCTGAAGTAAGGTGATTATATATATATATATATATATTAGTTGTTGGGAAAGCCTAAAGTTGATAACAGCTAGACAGTGAGGGAGTCTATCCCTTTTTCACATGGCCAATCTTCAGGTGTTTTAGTATTGTTTGTTGTTTAGTTTTGTTCACGGCATTTCAATCTCTATAGGTAATTTTGTCAACAAAGTTTTGAAAAATTCATTCTGAATGGATACTCAATTTTTTTTTAAACATTTTTCTATTAAGCCCATAGATGGGACCTTAACAGGTACTACCACTCCAGGTCAGAGTGCACCTGGGAGCAATGGTGATGAAAGGGTGATCCATATTCTCCAGAACTGGAACCTCACCATCAGAGTTTAATATCATTCCAAAGATATGAAGACCCTCAGCCACCATCTTCTAGCACATATGATAAAAAGGATTGGGGTTGCCATAAGGACAGATATAGAGGAGGACCACTCCCACTCCGACTGCCTGTCTAGCCTAAGTAAGGGCCTAAATGGAGTGTTGCATGTCAGACTGCTCATCCACCAGGATTCCATCCTGAAGCATGACGGGTCGCCACCCACAGCTAATAGGTGGCCTCATGGGGGTGTGTTACCCCTCTACAGAGGTGCAGTTGGCACATTCTACAGCTCAAGCTGACAGGGCAGTGTTTCAGTATTGATACATCTCTATTCTTTATGAATATAGATGGATTTCAGGTGAGCAGGTATCATTGCAAAGGTTGTTAATATCCCAAGTGATTTTTTTCAAGGCTAAATACACAAACAAAGCCATTATTACCACTGAGCTAATCAAATTTTCCCAACAAAATTTGGAATATTAATGTCTCTTCTCAAAGTTATAGACTCAGGATTCTCAAAGGAGGTCCTTTAGATCCCAAGGGGTGAATAGAAGAGTCTAGAATGAATTTACTAGTTTACATTTATCAATCCCAACAACAATCACTGGATCATGTACACAAATTGACAAATATTGAAAACTGTAGTAGAATATACCAAGTTTTGTGCAACTATTCAGCTCATTTTACTAGCTTTTCCATGTTCATATATGGTGGAGAGTTTAGCCATATGCGTTATTTACTTAATTAAGCAAACATAGAAGCACTTTAAACACAGATTATGTAGATTCATGGCCCAAACTCAGTATACAACCTAAAAATCACCATCAGAATACCAACCAAAAAATATCAAAAAACTTTCCTATCAAAAAATAATTGAAGAATTAAAAAGTGCATTTGCATTTTACTGTTTCTTTTCTCATATAAATTGTATTAAACATTAGTTTGGTGTCTTTTTTAATGGCATATAAACCTTTGTGGGTTATTTAATGCCAAAGCAATCTTTTAGTGGAACAGTAAAAGTTTTTAAAAGTTGTTGGTGGTGGGGGCTAAAGTTGGTATCAGCCAGACAGCATCCATTCCCTTTCATTAGTTCTAGACTAAAGAAATTGTTTTGGTGTTTGATGCAGAGCGTCATACCTACCATCAGCTCCTCACTTAAGCACACAGATCCTTGTGCTACTCATACGCTGAGTTGGTGAGGGCTGGTATCGAACCCAGAAACTTGTGGTTCCTAGTCAGACACTCAGTGGTACTATTTAACCTACTGCTGGGAATTCAAATATTGGTAAATTTGTTAGGTCTGGTAATTTAATATTCAATTAATCTATTTGGGGGTAAATGGAAATAAAAATTAAATTTGGTTCCAGTAGGGTACTTAAAGTAAAAGAAGCCATCTTATAAACAATATACTCGGCAAATCCAATTCTGAAGTTGAACTAATATCTTCAACAAAACTGATCACGTACATGCCTATCACCACAACAAAAGGAAAAGAAAAACACTGTAAAATAATGCATTTCTATTTAAGAGCTTTTAGATATACAGCCTCCACCTCCCTAATATTTAGATAACAAACTTAAATACATTGAAAGCATTTAAATCCCTCCAATATTCCATTTCTTCTAAACACAATGCCAAAAGAATATGTATTCTAACAAAGAACAAAAAGCAAAAGAGAGAATCCTAGCAAGACAGAGTTCAATAGAAACATGATTCTGCCAATGAAACAGAATACAATTTTTTTTTAAATTAAGCATTCAAATCATCAACAAGCATATCCAAATCAATTATGAATATAAACTAAATAACAAAACTAATTCAGAGCAAGGTATTTACATTATTCTATGTTATATATATATATATATATATATATATATACAGTGATGCTGATAGCCTTTTGATTTAGTTCATCCTGGGACACATATTTACTTTGAATGAGTCCCTGGGAAAATTTATGGGTCCCAACTAAAGCTGTCTGACTCCTACTTTGTAACCTATCCTGTGAAATTTATTTCTAAGAAACTATTGAAATGTATTTACAGTTAGCTTGAAATGGTGGGGAAGAAAAAAAGAGACGCAGGATGCGTACTTATCAGCATTTCTCTCTCATGTGTGTGTGTGTGTATAAAAATAAGAATAAAGGATTGAGTAAATCCGACAATATGTGGTTGAAAATAGAGGAAAATGCGGATAAAACAACAAAACTAAATTCAAAAGGAAGCAAAATATCATTTGAATTTAGTTGTTTTATCTGCATTATCCTCTATTTTAAACCACAAATATATATATATATATATATATATATACACACACACATATATATATATACACACACACACACACACAAAATTTATTCAAAAAGTATCGAGACTGAAGCTATATTTACCAAGAGAAAAATGAACACTGATTTAATTTGAATTAATAAATTTTCTTCAAAATATTTCCATTGGTGTCTAGGGCTGGACATGATCTGCTGACTGACCAGAAGGAGCCTCACTGACCGACCAACAAGCCTAAGTAAGGGTCAAAGTGTAGTTTTGCATGTCATGGACTGCTCAGCCACCAGGATTCCGTCCTTAAGCATCACAGGTTACCACTAAATAGCTAACAGGGATTTTATCCCTCTGCTGAGGTGCAGTCAATGTTTTCTACAGCCCCAGCCAACAGGGAATAAATAAGAAAAGAAAAATCCTAATATACAAACTGTACATCTCTTATTAGAATGGAGATTGTGTGTTTTTCTGTCTGTAACCGAAATTATTACTACTCAAGTCACAATTCCCTTAGTTATTTATGTCACATTCTTATGATTTTATTTTAATTTAAACCTCAATTATTTATAAAATTGTTTTACATTATTAACACTGTTGACCATATCAACATAATTTGCAATTTTATTTATATACAACAAAATAATGGTTTACAGTAAGAACGGAAAGGCTAATTTGCATATTGATAAAAATTTGATTTTAATAAATATGTACTTAGTATTATTGATTTCTAATTGTTTGGTTTATCTCAAATATTTGCAAAAAATTTGGGGATAAATCTTAAAAGAAATCCATTAACAAGAAGAAATAACTAATTTTATTCTTTACTTCCTATTTTAACTAAATAGTTAAATTAGGAAAATTTAGCAATGAAAGATAGGAGTGAAGGAATAGTGAGTTTTAGTTGTTTCAAATCTTTACATCTGCATCATTAGCCTTTGTAATCTAATCTAATATTTTATTACATTAAAACTTAAATACTTGCTCCCCTGAGGGTGTATATATTTGCTAGTTATATATAACATGAGGAGCTGCTGAAAAGTTTCCATACAGCCAATAAGAGAGTTAAAGAGCTATGAAATGTCCAGTATATTCCTCCTGTAGTTCAACACACTTGATATATCATTCTTCAAGTTTCTTGAATCTTATTTAAAAGAATGAAAATTAAAAAGTCAAACACTTAGTTTGACAGAACACTTTTTAGCATCTCCTTATATAAATGTTATTTACTAAGCTTAGTTGTGGCACAAGGTCAGACGTATTGGGCACCCAGTGAGAATAACACTAGCAATGGTCTACTTTTCGAGATCACTAAGTATTACACCATACATATATTCTGATCAGAGGCAGAACATGGTCGGTTTAGCTCAGTCAGTAGAGGTTCTTGGTTCGACACCAGCCCTCGCCAACTGTATGAGTAGTACAGGGATCTTTGCAGTAAAGTAAGGAGCTGATGGTAGGTGTGGTGCTCCACCTCAGATGCCAAAACAATTTCCCTAGTCTAGCTCTAGTGAAAAGAGGATATATTCCCTCGTTGTCTGGTTGATACCAACTTTAAGCCACACCAACTACTTTACTTACTTTACTTTATTAGATATTCTGAATACTTGCATTTCATTTCCCAGTAAAGAGAATTCAATTTGTTAATGTTTATCATAGTATGCAATATTTTGACAACTGATAAATGGATATTAGTGTGTGTATATATATATATATATATATATATATATAAACTGCTGTGTGTGACATTTGGTTTGTTTATCCAGGTTCTGCATAAATCTATGTCGCCAAAACAAACACTTCTCGTCTCAAACAAATTTTTAAGTCGCCTGTTATATAATTTGACATTGAAATTGCAGTTCTTCCCTAATGGAGTTAGCTAATTTGCACATTTTGCTTAAAAAAAAAAAAATCACTTAAAAATGAAAAAAAAAAGGGAAAAAAGAACAAGAAAGAAACAAGTTATTAGAAAAAAAATAAATGAATAACTATGTTCGATTATTCATCTTCAATGTTTTTGTTAATAATCTTTCCTTTTTAAGTGATTGTTTTATTGATAGATTTTATTTATTATCAGCTGCAGTCATCATCATCATCCTATCTTGCTGGAAGCATGGATATCCATGACAATCTCTCACCATCCTTCCCTATCATTCATTGCCCTGGGAGGTCCTCTGTGCAGCATCCAGTATCCGCGCAGAATTGATCTATGTATGTCTTTGCTGGGCGACCTACTCTGGCATGTCCCTGTGATGGCTTTCACTGAAGAACGTCACTTATGAGTTCATCCTTGCTTCTCCAGAAGTGTCCGACATGTCTTGTTTGCCTCACATGGATAGTTTGTGTTATATGAGGCAGGTGGCCATACAGCTGTTTTCTCGTGGGGTGTTGTTTCCACAACATGTTTAATATTGCACGCAGCATTTTCGGGCAAGTCCCATCTAGCTTATTCTCCAGGGGCTTTGTTAGAGTCCAGGTAGTGCAGCCGTACAGTAACATTGATACAACTATGGCTTGGAAGAATTTTCACTTTAATTTGTCAGGGAGATCAGATTTCCATATCACTGACAATTTGTTTAAAGCAGCCCATGCCTTTCCTATGAATGCATTGACATTGCTTTCTGTTGATAAGATATTACTACCAAGGTACGTGAATTGTTTAACCAATTTTAGGAGTTTACCATTATTTCTAAAACACATGAATTTGGTTTTATCAGAGTTCACATATAGGCCAATGTTCTGTGCTGCCTTTTCAAGGATGTGTAGCAAAAATTTGGCCTGTGCAGGTGTATTTGTGAGAAGTGCCAGATCATCTGCATAGTCCACATCCATAACAGTCTGTTTGGGATATCACCTGCTTCTTGCCTTTTTAGTACAAGGCCTTTTTCTTTTATGTAATCACCTTCTCACAAACTGGTAATGTTAGCCTTATGGCATATTAAAGCATACACTTAAAAAACTTCTCTAATTTTTCTAAAAGAACAAAAAAAAAGATATTTGCCTACAAAAGTGACTTACTTCAGAAAATGGAATCTTTAATCCCCTCCCTCAATCTTTTTTTTCCCTTTGTTATTCTAAAGATATATTCAGGGTTGGTGTGTACTATTGCTTGTGGGCCCTAAAAGAGAAAATTTCATATATTATGTATAAATACTATTATGAAAATTTACATGTAGTAGAGAAGGGTTCCTTGTATGATATATCTGAAGGGGCATGAAACCCATAGTAACAGCCTTAATTAAATCTTATATGCTGATATTAATCCAGCAAATTTCAAAATAAAAAGAAACTTATAATTCATCTCAGAATTTTATTCACAGTTTACATTCATGTTGGTTAGATTTTACGGCATGTAGGATTTTTTTTATAAAAGAACCATGACTATTGAATTCTGAAAAAAATAAATAAATAAATAAATAAATAAATAATAATATTGACATTTTTAGCAGAAGTTTCTTTTTCTAAAAAATCCCTTATAGAAATTAAAAAAAAAAACTTCTGATATAATTATTCAGACTTATTTTTATAGAACAAAAATTAAAAAATCGTTTTTTATCGGTTCATTTTTTCAGATTTCATAAGGGGGGGGGGGAGACATCATGAAAGAAAAAAAATTTCCCCTTAATATATTTTAGAAAAAAACTATTATAAACAATCTCATCAACAGGTGAAAAATTGACTCTTAATTGATTTTTCATAGAATTTTTTTTTAAAGCCAGTAGTCATATCTTGTTTTTGGCTACGTTAAATTTCAATGGATTTAATGGTGCAAAAATGTAAACATTGTTTCGTTCATAATTTTCATTATTTCCATAAGCTAAAAAATTTTTATAAATCATTAAGAGTTTTTTTAATGTTTCTTCTTTTGAATGGTCCAACAATTTTTTATTCAAGTTTCATTGTGATGAATATAGGGGGTAGATTTGACACAGCAGATTGAACATCCCTAATGTATGATGATAATCAACATGAAAAATTACAAGATTCAATCTGCTACAATATTTATCTACCTAATCCCTCCGCATGAGCAGGATAAGACAAGGTGAATTTTTAAGCGAGGATTCGCATTCAGTTTTCCTTCTCCTAGAACAGCTGATATATTTTGTGTCCAGTGGTAAAGATATAAATAAATCAGTGTGAATCCAAAAGGGCAATCCCTCCAGGAAACACCTGCATCCTCGTCTAAAAGGGACAAGGTTGGGATTATTGCCCGGTGCCTCAAGAGGAATGCCATAGGGATTCATGCAATTTTTACACTGGCCATTCATTGCATTAGATTCAGTTTGTGTGTAGCTCCCACATTAATCGGACTTTATGTTTATCTGACATGGCTGGAGGTAAAAAAATATCTACCATAGTTAAAGAGCCCAGTCTGTCCAACTTTAACTGTCTTTATAAAAAAAAAAAATATTAAAAATAATGTTTGAATTAAATTTTTTTTTTATGGAATGTAGTAGGGGACATAATATTCTATTCGCGTTTGAACAGCTACCGCTGCTGCTGCTGCAAATAAGTTCAAATTCTTGGAACTATACTGTAACTTATTTACAAAATATGAAATAGGGGCAGACTATGTGAATAAGGATATTTATTTTGTTGAATAATAGCAATTTAAAAAAATGTTAACTTAAAAACTACAAAATTAGCTAAAGAATAAATGCTAATAATAGTAATTTGTTTTGTTTTTTTTGTTTTTCAGACTAAAAATTATTACATAGAAAATTACGTTTCGCGCCAAAATGCTATAACTATGTCGTCAAAGATTAAGAATTTATCTTAAAATTAAAAGGCAAAAACGTACGTTATATGTAGCAGAAATTATTTTTCTTTTTTTACACAAACTTGGAATTGTTCTTTATATTAAACATAAAAGTAAAGATTAAAAACATAATTTTCCATTTTTATTGACGTTTTAAAATATTTTTTAACAATTTAGGGACTTAGGAAATTTTGTAAATTGATCATACCTACGCTAAGAGTCGTCTCAGATTTGAACACGAGCTGCCGTATACATTTCCTGTGATGAGCATCTGTTATGATATGATAAAAATAAATACTTGAACTAAAAGCTATAATAATTAATTGAAATGATAATTATTAATTTGTTACATAAACCTATATTGTATATATTATGTAATTGTAGACTCCCTCGCTGACTCGCTGATACCGAAAGAAGGAAAGAATGACATTTATATTTAACTGCAGTTGAGCCATGATTATACCACTTTACGTGCTCAATAACCTTTACTTAATCATGAGAGTACTAGGTAGGAGAGAAATAATCAAGTTGCCAGCTAGAAATTATGAACATTAAAAAATGTGGGTATGTCAAAACACAGAAGGGGACTAACACAAGGTTAAGAAACAACACAAAAAATATGAACGCATTTCTCTAACCTCGCGGCATAAAATAAGTATAGACGGGTTGACATGCAGTTAAAATCTATGATAAAAAGAGAAAATAACATGGGTTTTTTTGTCGGGAAATAAGAACATTTTATTCAAGCATAATTTCATGCATTCGGCTCAAGGTCGCAAGAAAAAAAAATGTCTGCCGAAAAAAATAATTCATACACCGATATGATCAAATCCATTTCATCAGCTACCCAAGTACCCAGATGATTTCAAACAACACAAAGTTGAAATGTGTACTTGACTAATATTCACATTCAGTGGAAATTTTTTTTTTCCTTAGAGGGAAATAGAGGTTAAAAGAAATGGAATAAATTGACTTGGTGCTGAGACAAGAATCTACCAAAACATTGTGTTAACAATATTAAGTAAACGAAAAAAATAAAAAAGGTTATAGACAAAAACCAATATCATTTTTATTTCCCCGCCCCAATTTGCACTTAATGTCTTTCACTTCTCCATCGTTATACGGCGTTTAAATTTCATGACTCGCTTCCAGCTAATTGACATGAAAAGCCCAGAGGTCATTATCATACCTTATTCTAAGAAAAAGAAAGCAGGAAAAAAAAAAAAAAAACTTTAAGAAGTTGAATATATCTGCCAAGTGTATGATTTTGAGAAGAAAAAAAAAACAATTCACAAAATTATTTCAACAAAATTCAAATCTAGAAACCTCTCAGCGATAGAATTAAACGGACTTAAGTGCAATTTATTTTTCTGTAAGATCAAAGAAAAGAAATAAGACTCAATTTCTTATTAGATTTCATCGTGTTTGAATTAAGGAAAATAAACTGATTACTAGGTATCACCAAAACGGCCACGTGATCAGTTTAGGCCATCTTGAATAAAACGGAAATAAATATTTCCGAACTTTGTTTATAAAAAATCTCGTAAAAAATTAACGATCATACAGGGTTGTTGCAAAAAAAAAAAAAAAAAAAAAAAAAAAAAAAACAGTTAATTCAAAGATCAAATTATCCGATTGGGAAAAATTACATCGTTATCTTAAAAAATAAATAAACCTATCCGTATTACATGCGAAAGGGTAATTTTCAGGCCGCAATTTAGACAGAAAAAATACATTATTTCCCTTTTACGGTTATACATCTACATATGGCTGGCTGTAATGGACATACATTTTTTAGCCAAAATTTACTATTAAAATGAATAAAATCTTTAAAACTTTTAATATTAAAATTTACTATTAAAATAGATAAAAACTTGAAAAAATTTAATATTAAAATTTCACAGTGAAATTGACTTTTTAAAAAAAGATGTCTTCGGTTTTGGCATTAATTTTCAAAATCGAAAATGAAATGAAAATTTGAATATTTTTTCGAAGAGAAAAACTGATAAAATAATCAATATATACTTACTTTTTTATTCTAATAGTTTGAAAAAGTTGAAAAATATACACTAAGAAAAACAAACAATAGTTACTGAGAAGCGTCTCGTCTCTTAGTATAAAAACAAAACATATACGTCAGTTTTGCTCTTCCGTATATTCTAAGAATCACACATTACTATTCACTGTATTCAGCAATGAAAATTACAAATTCTTTTAAGAATATTAATATAGCGTGGATCAGATCAATTTTTAGTTCATCTGAATTCTAAAATTCATATATTTAAATATCCGTGAAAAATTCGATTTTTGACGCAGAAAAAAAAATTAATTTATTTCACGCAGAAAAAATATATTTAAACAGACAAAAGATTGAAAATCTCTTAAAAATTAATTTCTTAAAAACATTTTTTTCTTTGACCATTTAATAGAATATAGTACATACCAAATAAAAAAGCAAAAAAAAAATGTTTCAAATAATAATATTATGACATTTTTTTGCACTTTTTATTTCTGATTTCATTGATTTAAAAAAAAAAAAAAAAATAAAAAAAATAAAAAAAACATACTGCATTGTATGTTACACAATTTCTTTGATATAGTTATTCCGACTCTTATCTTTATAGAAAAAAAGTAAAAAAGTTTTCTGACGGGTCATTTTTTATCTCATAAAATAAAATAGGGTTGGGGTATAGATCTCGTAAAAAAATAATATTTCCCCTAATATATTTTAGGAAGAAACTATTTCAGATATATTTACATCCAAAGGTGAACATTTATGGAAATTTTCGTGAAAATCAGACAATTAATTGATTTTTCATAGAATTTTTTAAAAAAAACCTCTTATCGTAACTTGTTTTTAGCTACGTTAAATTTCAGTTGATTTATAACAGTGCAAAAATGAAAACATTGTTTTTCAATTATAATTTTCATTATTTCCGTAAGCTGAAAAATCTTTTAAAAAAGGAGTTTGTTTAATGTTTTTTTCTTTCGAAAAGAAAATCATTTTTCAAGAAAATATTGATTTTTCTGCAAGTTTCATTGTGTTAAATATAGGAGGGGGGTAAATTTCACTGGGTAAAATTGGTGGTACCTACGTTCTAGTTTTTAGATCAATTACCATTTTCATTACAAATCTATATTTTTTTCATTCTTTCTACTGCTTTTCTTTTTGTTGATTTATTCCATCTATCAGTAAAGAAAAACTGTTTTGTTCCTCAGTAGTGTGGGTAGCCAATAGGAAAACATCAAAACAAAATGGTGGTCAGGCCACTGATTGGTTCAAACGATTAGGACAAACAACAAAATAGTGCATAGGAGATTCCATATTTTATATGGAGGGGTGAGAGCAGTGGTGGAACGGGGGGGGACAGGGAGAGACAGCTTGCCATTACTCACAGATCCACCCTGACCCGGAGTGGTAATACCTGTTAGGGCCGCATCTAGGTGTAAAAAAGATCTGTTTAAAAATCATTTGTATTCGATGGGACAGTGTGCAAAAAAAAAAAAAAAAAAAAAAAAAACTACACAAAAAAAATCAAAATACGAGTGGTCCGAAAGTCTTGTCATCTATACATATTATTTTAACTTTGATTAATTTTTTTTTTTAAATATGATAATTTTTTATCTTATTATAATGGAGATTGTGTGTTTTTCTGTCTGTAACGAAACTATATTCCTACTCAAGGTTATTGACATCACATTCTCCATGATTTATTTTTATCTAATACATTATTAATACTGTATGCAATTATATTTATATATACAACAAAATAGCGGTTTACAGTGTGAACGGGAAGGCTAATTTGCATATTAATATTAAAAAATCGAATTTAATAAATATGTGCTTAGTATTATTGATTTTCAAACACCTCTTCAATGAATCTTAAATGAAATCCATTAACAAGATAAAATAACTGTCATTTTATTCTTTGCTTCCTCTTTTAACTAATACTTAAATTAGAAAAAATAACAATGAAAGACAAGAGTGATGGAAGAGTAAGTTTCAGTTGTTCATTTTTTATTATACTCGCTCTGTTTCAAATCTTATGTTTCATTAGCCTTTAATTTAATACAATATTTTATTACATTAAAACTTAAATACTTGTGCATATATTTGCTAGTAAATATAATGTAATTATTTTGCCACTGAAAAAATCATTAAAAATCAAATTATTTTCAAGAATTTCGGGTTGTATTATGTAATTATTTTACCACTAAAAAATAAGTAGGGGTGACAAGACTTTCGGACCAGCCAGTGCAATGAACGTAATGTGAACGTCTCGGCATAAAATAACTCTATACAGATTGACATGCCATTGAAATCAATCACTCAATCAATAATTTTGTATAATTTGGTGAGAAGTAAGACTTTCAATCCCCTAAGTGCCGATAATGAATTTAAAATTCATTGCCCATTTGTGGTAAATGATACTTAGTAAATTATTCTGCATTTTCCTGCTGCGTCTCATTCATTTCTCGTGGATTTAATGCTAGGAATCCAATTACCTAAATGTCCAAACACTTTCCGGAAGACAGGGGACAATGTCTAAAGACAAGGGTCAACGCATGTGGCACTCCCCCCCCCCACACACACACCTGCCATTTTATGTCATCTAATATTAATAACCATTCAAAAGTGAATTAACTACACTGCAACTTCAATTACATTTTCAGTGCCCCACATCGAGTAACGGTTATCAAGCTAAGCTCACAGACCATTGTTAGTGAGTTTCATTCCCAATGAGTACCGCTTAATTCTGAACCTGCAGTCTAGAGATTGGGTCAAATAGATTTGTTTAAAATGAGTACCCCATAACTGTGCCCATCGTGATATAGTGGTTAGCTATCTAGTCTTGCAGATCCATTACTACTGAATAGCAAGTTTGATTCTCGCTGGTATGCTCCATAATTGCGACCATGTGTCATATTCTAACCGTGACGAACGAGTTGGGTAAATACCTATTTCTAGCCTTGTACCAAATTAGAAAAAAAAACTAAACTGTATCTGATGGTGAGGTTCCAGTTCTGAAGATCTGGGGAGTGTAGTGTCTCCCCTGATTGTCATTACTCCCAGGTCCACTTTGACCCGGAGTATCTCTTGGGTCAAATAGATTTGTTTAAAATGATCTGAATTTGATAGGAAAACTTGATACCATATAATCGTAAATTATTTGTATTAGGAATTGTTTACTAAGGATCACTACTAGATACTTGAAACCATATAATTGTGTACTAACAAATGACTATTATTAAACAGAAATAATTACTACCTGTAAAACTCCTAAGAAACAGATACACAAAAATATAGTCGTCGTCGTCGGAGTGGCCTAAAGTCGGTATCAGCCAGACAGCGAGGGAGTCTATACCCGTTTTATTAGCGGTAGACCAAGGAGATTGTTTTTAGCATCTGAGGCGGAACGCCACACCTATCATCAACACCTCACTTTAATGCACAGATCCTTGTGCTAATCATACGCTGAGTTGACGAGGGCCGGTATCGAACCAAAAATATAAGTTGACTTTATTATAAATACAATGGGGATGCAGTGATTTATTTTAGGTAAACTGCCATTGATTTATCCACTTGCTCTTAAAGAAGTTGTCTTTAATTATTATTAAATTATTGATACAAAAAGGAGCAGTGGTTTAAGTTAGTTAAACTGATAAGTTCATTCATTTTTTTTGGGCGGGGGGTATCTCTCAGTCGTAGATGCAGTTAGCGTATTATAACACCAGCTGGCAGGTCGATTACGTTTTTTTTTTTCTTCGAAATTTCAATTCGCAATAATTCATTAAAAACTGATTTTAAAAAATGGTACTATTCAAAATATTGCAGTATATAAAAAAAAATTTAGTTTGTTTGTCTTTTTGTTTTTGTTTTGTGTTTTTTTACTGGTTCATTTTTTTTTCTTTAATTTTCACTATGCAGAAGAAAGATAGTTGGTTGAATATCATTTTCTAGTACGGAATAAAGGTAAGAACAATTCACGACGAAGTAGTAACAATTACATTTTATTGTCTAAATAAACTTAACAGAATAGAATACCAACATGACAGGAGATACATGGAAGATCATAGTTGTATGAATGAAATATGAAAAGGAGTCTTTAGTAGTGGGTCCTTGACATGTAGCTAGTAGACAATGAAATTGTCAAGACTTACATATTAAGCATGTTATCGTATGTCATGTGACACGAGGTTGCTGAGGTGTAAAGCCCCCTATCCGTGGACAGGAACTCAACTGGCGCGTTGTTACCTTTGTCGAGGCCGGAGGGTAAGAGATTTTTCGACTTGGACGTTTCTTCTTTTATAATGCTGCTGGTTACGCCACATAGCGGCTATTGGCCGACATGGGCGGTAATTACCTCTCGTGACCCCTATTAGTCGGGAATTGTAATCCCAACAACTTAAAAAGATCAGAGAAGTGAAATATAACTTTCTGATAATTAAAGTACAAGACATCAGTTTTTCAGTAGAGTAAACCAACAATTTTTTTAAACCAAAAAACAATATGAGTCTAGATAAAAAAAATCATACATAAGTGAATAGGTAGATATTCTAGACAAAGCAAGACATTATATTTATAAGTTCCCAAAATTCACACTGGATTGTCCAATTGGACACATAGTGGATAAAGGAGTTAGGTTAAGATAATTCTAAGTGACAGTTATCTCTAGACTGTAGGTTCAATCCTGGCCAGGGGCAGCAGTAACATAGAATAATAATTAACACCTTTACACAGCTATGGTTAACGATAAGAACAGGATACCCCCGTGGACTGAATAAAGGGTTAGGTTCAAAGTTCCGTGATGGCTCCTGATTACGACAAGAAGGTTCCCGACTCCGAGAAAATTCCCGAGTCCGACAACTAATACCCGAAGAAGGCCGGAGGGTACATCGACTGAAACACTGTACAGATAACAATGAAGATGAGGACAATAGTCCGAATAATAAAAAACCAGCAAATTTGTCAATTTGCCACCTGTATCTGAACTTGAACTCAGTTATCTAGTCTCATTTTTCTAGCTTGCATTTACCAACCCCTCCAAACAATCAGCATGTGACGTAAGGTCAATTCTTGAGCGGAGTTTAACAGGTTTGAATTCAGAGTTTTCCTTGTCCTAAACCGGTTGATATATCCAGGTTAGAGCCCAGTCTGCCCTACTATTTACCAATATCTGGAGAAAGAACAGTTGGACGTACACATTTCCCAGAGTTATTAGTGCTATGTGAAATGCAATCAACCTCATCCAGGATTTGAACTCAAGCCGTCGTGTTCATTTCCTACGATGATAACCATTACACTAAGCTTGTAGTTTAGATATAGAAAGTAAAGGCTGAAAGATCGCTGAGATTAACGGGAAGAGAGGAAAAAGTGAAGTCAAACCTGAGCAAATGTTTGTATGTATTAGACCGGAAATCAGAGGGATTGTGGGAGCATGATCAAAGTGATGAAATGTATAAAAGACTTAGGAAAGAGACAGTAGACGCTGTGTTTTGAACAAAGGCGAACGCGAGTTAATTGCGAGCATTGAGAAACAGGAGAAAGAGAGAGAAGGACAAAACTATTGGAGATACATTTTTTGAGAGCTCGTTTAAGACCACTGTTCGATACAAGACCAGAAATATGTGGCACTCTGTAAGAATTAAACTAACAATTGTCTGCGTGCTCAGCGAAATAACCATTATGACATAGAGGCGACTATTACCTATTATTATACTAAAGTTGCGTGAATCAACGTTTGTCACCTAAAATTTTTTTTTTTACTATTTAGTTTAATGACACGAAAGTTATATTAAATTATTCCTTACTTTAACGATTGAGTTATGTTTTTAAAAAATCCATTTTAATTGGTTCTAATTAGTCGTAATTTGCAATTAAGTCAGAAACTGACCCGTCTCTTGCTTTGCATTCTGCCTATCACTTTTCACCTTTCTATACATATCTTGATTGCCTCCTCGGTGTATATATTAGCTACGCTGAGAGAGAGAGAGAGAGAGAGAGAGAGAGAGAGGGAGAGAGAGAGAGATATGCAGCAATCCGTAGCTTACATTAGGTCAAGCTTTCCCTTTCTTAAAAAACTTACAAAATGATTTTAATGCTTTGCCCGGTCGTTTTTGTTTTTTTTAATTCGCTTCGCAAACTCATTTTATCCTAATCTCAATTATCTACCCAGAGCTAAATGGGTGACACAATGGGTCACGTTTTGTCTAGTATTTTTCTAAGTTACTACGAACTGTGCTTATTTGTATCGCATCTTAGATCAACTTGCTGATCAAGATACCGACTTTAATTCATGACAAAATCAAAAGCTTCTAAACACAACAAAGATAACTCTTTATCTTTTAGTGCTTCTTCTTCTCAGCAGATATGGAATTCGTCTTTTTTTTATGTAGAGGGCACAAAAAAGCAAGACCTTTGTTTTTCAGTCTTTATTTTTTTATTTTTTTTCTCAGCTCGAACAGGGAGGCTGGCAAACCTCAATCAGGCCTCTCAGCTTTGACAGACAAGGATAAACGATTTACAGACTGTTTACTTGAAATATCACTTTCAGATGAGTGTATCGTCCAAGTAATTTACTTACCACAATGTCTAGACTGAAAATTCCAGCTCAGATGATGGCTTAGTGTTCGGCTGTATTTTACAATAAGATATTGAGAAAACTTTGTTATCTAGAATCAGAGCTTATTTTCTAACACATAAACATCTACAGAGGTCATGACAGGCTAAGTATATATATATATATATATATATATATATATATATATATATATATATATATTGTCTTGAGAGTCCTTTACAATTATGCAAATCTATTCAAATCATTCCATTCTATAAAGTGTGTCTCTGGCTACAACATTTCTATCTATTTATTTTGCCTCAGACACCGAAGGTAATTATTAGCAAACCATTATGTTTGTAGCTGGTCATTTTGTTATATTCTTATTTCTTTATGCTTGGTATACTTATGCGTATTTACTCAACCCCTCTACCATGAACAGGATGTGACACAAGGACGATTTTTTCCCCAGAGTACAGTTGGCCATGAATTCAGAGTTTTTCCTTCTACACCAGTGGTTCCCAAACTTTTTCAGACTATCTCCCCTCCTTGGCTTCCCAGTGGATTACTAGCGCCCTCTGTATACACACATGCGAAAAAATTTTCTATATGCTTCAAATTGAAAACAATGGCAAGTGGTAACGGTGTGCCACTATACATGTTGTGTACAGACGTCAAGCAAACGTTCAGACTTTTGACTTTAATTTCAAACAACGTAATAAAATTATGCATACCTTTCCCAGGGATATTAGCGCTATGTGAAATGCAAACAGCCCCGTCCAGGATTTGAACTCATCTCGCAGAGTACACTTCTTACGACTGTAACCATTGCACCAAACGCCTCCTCAAAAAAGTACATTAGCTTATATATACAAATTTATCTGGTCAGAAATGATAAAATAATACAATGAAAAGAAAAGATAATTATTTATGAACAAACAATTTTTGTAAGCAAGCATTAAAAGAAACCAAACAAGACCCTGATATTTTCTGGATGGATTTAATCAAGAAAATATTAAATTAATTAAATTATATTACATTCTTTGTATCATCTGATGAATATCTATTTTCAAGAAGAAGGAAAGTCTTCTGTGCCAACTAAACAAAAGATTGCAATAACCAAATTTCCTAGAATAAAGTTAGAATAGAAGCGCACACTTTATACAAATAAGATTAAATAAGTTTTAATTGAAATGCAAGAAAACTGAAAGGCTTTATCAAAAACTATTCTTAATTTAGAGGAAAAAAAATTAGTTGCACGCACACACACACACACACACACACACACACACACATATATATATATATATATTAGTAGTTTTAGTTGGGAACTTAATGGAATAAAAAAAACGTGTCACAATTTTAACTGTCGGAAAAAAGAAAAGAAAAACGAATGAATCGAAATAACAGACATTGGAAAGTGTTAAATACGTAGAGCTGGTTTAGGGAACCGAATCAACGACAGAAATTAACTACCCAGGTTTCACCGAAAGTATATTCAGGATAATTCTGAGAATCTGTTTAGCTCAGTCGGTTGAGCGTTCGGCTGGGAACAACAAGGTCCCTGGTTCCATACCAACCCTCGCCAACTCAGCGTACGAGTAGCACAGGGATCTGTGCAGTAAATTGAGAAGATGAAGGTAGGTGTAGCACTCCACCTCAAACACTAAAAAACAATCTCCTAGGTCTAGAGGTAGTGAAAAGGGGATAGATTCCCTCGCTATCTGGCTGATACCGACTTTAGACCACCCGACCTTTCACTTATATATATATATATATATATATATATATATATATATATATATATATATACAGATAGATTGATTTAAATGGCATATCCACCCCTCTAGGATTACTTTATACCAAGAAGTTAGGAATTGTGTTCATTGTACATTTATATTTACATTTTTGTTCAGTTGTGTCTTAGGAGTTTTTGGCACATATGATATCAAGTATTCATATCTCCAAAGGAGCTGATGGTAGGTGTGGCGCTCCACCTCAGATGCTAAAAACAATCTCTTGCGCTATTGAAAAGGGGATAGACTCCCTCGCTGACTGGCTGATACCGTCTTTAGGCCACCCCGACGACGATTCCTATCTAATAAAAATAATTTGCACACAGTTGTATTGCTTCACGTATTCTGATTTAGTACTAATAATTATATGGTTTCAAGTGATTATTTCTATTTAATTATTGTAATTTGTTTCAAGAAACTATTCTTAATACAAGTAATTTAGTTATATGGCATCAGGTATTCCTACTGAATACAAATAATTTTCAAACAGATATATTTTACCAATAGATGGTACCCTAACAGGTATTATCACACTAGTTCAGAATGGACTTGGGGTTAATGGCAAGAAAGGAATACTCCACACTCCATAGATATCCAGAAACTTCTTAAGAGACAGTTAAGCAAAAAATGTAAATATGAACGTACAATTGATGCATATCGTGCAACGGAAGAGGAAGCTTCCGGCAAAAAGTCAAAGAGAAAGATAAAAATATATATTTAAAAAGGGGAGAACGGAAGAGAGGTCTTCCGGTCAATAAGCAGTGAGAAGATGAAGACATAGATAAAAGAAAAAAGGAAAACGAAAGACACCTCTTCCGGTGAAGAGAAAGATAAAGAAATATATAACAAATGTCCGTTATCAGATCAAAAGATAAAAAAATGCGTGGGCTAATTTTTTTGTATAAAAAGCCTAGCGGATTATGAGGGAGATCAATCCCCAGCAAGCAGCAGTGAGCGTAATCTCGTCGCCATCCACCCGGCATTTTCATTGTGAACACACGTCGCCCCTCACCACCCACACACCGGAGAAAATAAAGACAGGTCCTATTTTTATATATACGTGTCGGTGATTTTATTGAAGTACAATAGTCAGCAATACAACACAATGATGGTTGGTTGGCTGGTTGTTTTGTTCTGTTTTTACTGCATATCAACACTTTTCCAGTCATTTAATGCTGAATGAAGTCATTTTGGTATCAGCTTTTTTACAATACCTGCTGTTGCTTAAATGGTCATCCATCTAAGTACTGAACGGGCTCATCGCTTAACTTCGGTGATTTAGCAAAAAAGTACCATGAATGCGATCCCCTAACCTCTGGACATAAAATAACCCAAAAAAGGTTGCCATGTCTCGTTAAAATCAACCAATCAATCAATTAAGAACTTTACTCAGTTCATTCATCTCTCTGTACTGAAAAGGTTTTTTATGCTTTAAAATGTCTTAAATTTAAAAAAAATATTGAACTAAATTATTATCAGGAGTGGACTGAGCAGAAATAAACACCCTAAGATTTTTCGTCCTATGATCGACAATGTTAATGTATCCATTATGGCAGTACCGATCTGTAGTCTGTCCTGTCTTGCCATCGAACCAACCTTCCTCCACATTGTGTTCGATTTAAAGAAAAAAAAATAAAGAAATTGGCTGCCAGTTCCGGTCAAAACTGGAGAAGAGCGACAAAGCAAACAAAAGACAAAATAAAGTCGAGATTTGTAAGGTTGCACGGCTCGCTTTATTGATGACTGTTACAAATTCTCTTGAACCTAATTCTGGGGTGGCGTATGTGTAGCATCGTAGTCAAATGTTATTGGTGGGGGAGTGGATAGGTTATAAAGAGACGCCATCACCCAAAAAGAGGGACTGATTGAAAGAATTTGCCATCTCTTTCAGTTGGCTGGTTGTAACTTGATACGCTTGATCTAACACTCGGAGACCTGTCAAGATTTGAAATGTCGCACAACCGAGGTGGAAATGGGGGTAGACTGTTTTGTAAACCCCGGTATATATATATATATATATATATATACAGAAACGCTGATAGGTACGCGTCTAGAGTACCTGACGCACAAAAATCTAAGAGGACGCAGTAAAATCGTATCCATGCGTCCCATTGTTTAACTTTTTTTTTAAAACCCTACAATTTAATAAGAAATTTTAGTTGGGACCCATAAATTTCCCCGGGAACTCATTCAAAGCAAATATGCACATCCCAGGACGCACTAAATCAAAAAGCTGTCAGCAACAATGTATATGTATATATATATATATATATATATATATATATATATATAAACGGATTTCTTGATTTTTATCTTTTGTTGGCTGAGGTGCGCGGAGACACACGTTCATTCTGAATGGAAAACAAGATACAAAGATACGAGAAGAGTTCTGTTCAGAGAAAAAAAAAAAAAAGAATGGCGTCCATTATCCATTTATTCCTGCTTCCACGACCTCAGAGACTGAACATAGAGAAAATAAAACAACGGGGTAGAGAGAAAGGAACGAAAAGTGAAGAGAGAGAGAGGGGGATGAGAGAGAAGAGAAAGAAAAGTGAAGAGAGAAGATTGGAGTGAGAGAAAGAGAGAAGAAAAAGAAAACTGGAGAGAGAGAGAGAGAGGGGGAGAAAGAAAAGTGACCTCCCGACTTGTTTAGCTACCACTTTAATACCTTATACACACCCATTTATGTTCATACAAATACGTACATATACGCTGCACCAATACGCATACACACTCACACAGATACACATGTATCTACATACATATGCATTATTGTACCTGAAGGTAAAAGTACTTATAGTGTCACAACCATAGCCCTTTTTTGGCAAAGTTTGTTCCCTTTACCTTGAAATGTTTTCTTCATTAGATGTGAAGAAAACAGAAAGGTAAAACAAATAGATCAAAGTGATCACAGTTCATTACAATTTATTTGATTCTTTTAGGCATGAATCAATTTTCTTTGATGAAAAACATTTCGGACGACGACAAGCGTTTTTCGGGGGAAATGAAATAAATCAAACACAAGAGAAACAGAAAATCAGCTGAATATGGGATGAGAAAAAAAGAAAAGAAAAGAAAAATCGACTTTTCAAAGAAAAAAAACAAAACAAAAAAAAACAAGAAAAAGAAAGAGAATGTGTAAAATCTGACAACTGTGGCAGAAGTACGATAAAAAAGAATAAGAAAATAGTCTGCTGAGTGTGGGAAATTCTTTTTTTCCCCTACTATATCAGTTAGAACGGCTGACTTTATAAGTGAAAAACTGAGTTCATACTATTTTTAAGGCTTCTTTGTCTCCCCCTTTCTCTCTTTCTTCTCTTTCCATCTTCACTTTTCTTTCTCTCCCTCTCTCACCTTTTCTTTCCTTTCTCTCCTTTTATTCACTTTTCTTTCCCTTCTCTCCTTTTATTCACTTTTCTTTCCCTTCACTCTCTCTCTTTTAATTTTCTTCCCCTTCTCTCTTTCTCTCTCTTTTACTTTTTCTCCCCTTCTCTCTCTCTCCACTGTTTTTCCTGTTTTCTCTCACACACTCTTCCCTTTTCTGACCCTTCTCTCTCTTCACTTTTCTCTCTCTATCTCTCTCTTTTTACTTCCCCTCTATCTCCTGTTCATTTTATCATACTATAAGCTCTTCTGTCCCTACATGCACCTATTTAGATGAAATAATGCATATGCATGTAATTGCGAGCATATTAGTATAAGTATGTATAAGTATAGGCATAGTGTATATGTATATATGTACATGGATATAGGGCCGGGTTACCTCAGTCGGTAGAGCGTTCGGCTAGAAACCACAAGGTTCCTAGTTCGATACTGGCCCTCGCCAACTCAGCGTATGAGTAGCACAGATATATGTGCAGTAAAGTAACAAGCTGGTGGTAGGTGTGAGTGAAAATGGGATAGACTCCCTCGCTGTATGGCTCATACCGACATTATGTCGCCCCAACGACTTTTATTAATTGGTAGCTAATCAAGTTGGAAGGTCAGCAATTCTTAAAAGATAGCTTGTAAAATAGAAAGAAGTAAAGTTTTTCAATTATAGGTTGGTGGTGATTATGTGGGAAAAATAATGTTTCGCAGTTAAAAACAGCCTGCTATTTTAAATTTTTATTTTGATATGAGGCAACGAGGTTGTTCACACCTTTCCTAAGGGTATTAGTCCGAAAGTGAATATAATAGTGCTACTGGAGTTCGAACCCACTTACTATGATGTCGCAGTCTAGCCGTTAGCCTCCCTTAAAGAATAGACTTTAAATAATACATATATCCGAACAGATTAAGAAACAAGGAAACAAAAGTAAGGAGAGGGAACGGAGAGAAAGAAAGTAATCAGTATGAGCTAGAAATGAAACCGCCCTGTCGGCTGGAGCAGTAGAATACACCGGCTGCACCTCTACAGAGGGGTAAAATCCCCAAATCGGGCCACCTGTTAGCCATGGGTGGTGACCAATGATTCTTAAGGATGGGACCCTGATGAATGAGCAGTCCATGACATGCAACACTCCACTTTGGCCCTTACTTAGGCTAGACAGGTTGTCGGAGAGGCACCCGCCAATCAATCGGCTGGTTAATTCAAGCCCCTGCACCTATATTATCATAACCCTATTGGAAACCCCCAACCTTTTTTATCATATGTGCTAGAAGGCGGTGACTGAGGTTCTCTGTGTCCTGGGTATGACGTTAAACTTCATCTAGTAGTGAAGTTCAAATCATGGAACTCTGGGAATGTGGAATACCCCTTTATCGCAATTACTCCCAGGTCCACCTTGACCAGGAGTTGTAGTACCTATTAGAATCCCATCTATGGGTTGAATAGATTAAAGAATGAGTATTAAAAATCTCTTAAAAATTGAGTTTTAACATAATTGAATACCCAACAAGAATGAATAAAACAAAAAGTGCTTGGCATAGAATAACCCAACAAGGGTTGACATGCCATAAATCCAACCAGTATCATTATACAAAGTTCATTAGGAGAGTATACACAGGTACAGTTACTAGACCTTAATCATAGGCAGAAGTGTCAAGAAGAGATATACTGAGTCTAGACAGGGAAAACAGAAAATGCTATGCTAGCAGAAATTATAGATAGACAAATAAAGAAAAGAAAGAAAAAAAGAAAATCGCACGGTTCATTATATATATATTCCTACATTTATCTTTTCAGTAAATCTTAATATTTCTTACTTTTTTTTTGTATATATCTTTTTATATCCCATATCAAACTGGAGATCTTCTGCAATAATATTTTATTGCTATATGAAAAAAAAATGTTATTGGTATGTGGGACTTGTCCTTCACATAAAATCCCGGACATACAACCTTAGTTGTTGCAAGCAGATCCAATAAATTCTAACTTATATATATATATATATATATATATATGTGTGTGTTTACATAGTGAGTGTGTGTGTGTGTGTGTGTGTTTGTGTGCCCGCAAATGGACATACAGACGTACCTTGACTTACGAGTGTCCAACTTATAAGTTTTCCGAGTCGACTTTTTGATTTGTGTTGAGAGCTAAAATTTGAGGTATGAGCGAGCTTCACATACGCTTATGTTGATCAGTTCATTAAAAATTTTCAAAATTTTTTTACGCCAAAGTAAAATATTATTTATATATATAAAAAAATTAAAACATATTACAACACAAAATTCTTTACTTTCTATTTCGTAGTTTTTTACAATAAAGTGCTATTTTTCTTATTTAGAAAAACCTAACAAACAAAAAAAAAAAAAATGATTATGCCCGAATTTCCAAAATTTGGCACTCTCTGAGAACAAAGTATCTGCGTTTGTTCTATCATCTCAACTAAAAATGCTAGCAACAAGTTTTGGTTTACAAAAATATAAAATATACGAAGTCAATCTTCAAAAACGTAGCTCGCCCGTTTCTTCTTTCTGTTCCATGATGTTTTGCCTAAACAAATTTTGTTACCTCTTTAAAAGCAATTTCATAGTATCTGATAAAGCTGTATATTGCCAAAACAATCATCATCCAAATAAATCATAATTTCAACAATTTGATTTTCGTCTTTCAGTTATATTTCTTAATCGCCCTAACGGCTGAGGCATAAGAATACACCACGGCACCTCTGCAGAGAGGTAAGTCCCCTGGTGGCCATGGGTGGCGACCCGTAATGCTTAAGAACAAAATACTGGTGGCTGAGCAGTCCATGACATGCAACACTCCACTTTGGCCCTTACTTAGGCTATACGGGCCCTCTCCGATCAATTGGCTGGTTACGTCAAGCCCTAAAAGCTATATAATTGTCCCAACCCTATTGCCTTTATGGCAAATCGACAACCCTTTTTATCATATGTGAAAGGGAAGACGGTGGCTGAAGGTCTTAGTGTCCTGGGTATGACACGGTGTAGTTCTAGTTATGGAGCTCCGGAGAGTGTGGAGTACCCCCTTCATCGCTATTACTCTAGGTCCACTCCGATGCGGAGTATTGTACCTGTTAGGGTCCCGTGTATGGGTTAAATAGAAAAATCAGTTAAAAAGATTTTGAATACCCATCAAGAATGAATAAAACAAAATGTCTACGGCATATAATAACCCAACAAGGGTTGACATGCCGTAAAATTAAACCAATACATTTCTTAACCATGCACAAACTACACACACACTTATATAAGACTTATTAACAATAGGTCTATACCTACTTTCACATACAAATTTGCATATTGGTCATATATTTGTAATATACTCAGACTTTCGAAGTCACGAGATTAGTCAAACGAAATTCAACCAATAATGTCAGAACAAATATTGCGATCAAACGAGATATTACCACTAACGGCAGAACAAATATGGCGTCTTGAACTGCACACATAATTCGTTGTATATTATAGTAAATAAAGCTTTTGTTAACCTTTAACCTGACGTTGTTTATCACAATTGACGATGAGGATGATGCAATAGGCCTTCGGAAAGATAACAACTAACATTGGAAAAATTCAGCTTTTCTCTTAAAACTTATAAAAACATAAAAAATTGACCGTCACGTCACGTTGGGACCTTAAAAGACGGAAAATAAGCACCATCAGCGAAGTAAGTGTTACATTCCTGTCATCGTTAAAAGTTTGAATTCCGCGCTATTGGCTGGGTCGTTGGAATGCAACGACCACCTCTGCAGAGGGGTAAGACTCCCCCAAATGGGCCACCTGTTGGCCGTGGGTGGCGACCTGTGATGCTTAAGGACAGAGTCTTGGTGGATGAGCAGTCCATCACCTGCAACACTCCACTTAGAACCTTACTTAGGCTAGAATCGCGGTCGGAGAGGCCCCTTCGATCAATCGGCTGGTCACGTCAAGCCCTAGCACCTATATGATTGCCCCAACCTATTGCCCTTATTGCAAGCCCCAACACCTTTTATCATATGGGTGCTAGAAGGCGGTGACTGAGGGTCAACATGTCCTGGGAATGACGTTAAACTCTATCTGATGGTGAGGTTCCAGTTTTGGCGGTTTGGAGAATGTGGAGCACCCCTTCATCACCATTGCTCCCTAGTCCACTCCGACCCGGAGTGGTAGTACCTGTTAGGGTCCCATCTATGGGTTAAATAGCAAAATTTATTTATAAAAAATTGTGTCTCGATTAAGAATTAATTTATTTCAAAACTTTATCGGCATTAAATGACCCACTGAGGCTGATATGCTGTAAAACAAACCAAACCAAAGTTGTAATTAAACAACTAAAACACGGAAATAAAAGAAGTAACAACCTCAATACTGATTTTAATTGTTTGTTTATTAAAACTTAACAATAATAAAAATGGCTAGAGCCATTAAATTGGGTGGTTTGTCGCCACGCCGTAATTTAAATACAGTCGGTGAACTAGAATTGCTGCATCAAAGATGGGAGAACTGGAAATTGGATTAGGAAATCTATATCACAGCTACAGAACAGGAAAGTGTTGTATTGTCATTAACAGACAGAAAAGACCTCCAGGATATATGAAAAAGTCACAGAACAGGAGAAAACAAAACAAGAGACAAAACCTGGAGAAAGTATGAGAGATATACCCAAAGCCCAAACATTTTTTTAAAATGGAGCCAAACACTGAAAAGACAGGGAATAATTTCATATCTCGCCTCAAGGTACTAGTGAAGCCGTATAATTTCGAAGGTGATTCTGACAACTTGGTCAGAGATAAAGTGTTCCTTCATACCCCCCCCCAAAAAAAAACACCCGGACTTAAAAGCCAAATTATATTGTGAAGGAAATAATTTGACACTAGGACGTCTTATAGAAATAGTTGGGATATACCATTATAATGGTTAGCGTCATGGGAAATGAACTCGTCGGCCTGACTTCAAATCCTAGACAAGGCTGTTTGCATTTCATATACCGTTCCCAAGGGTATTAGCGCTATGAATCCATATATTCTCCCTCCAGCTATGGGTAAAATAGTAGGATAGGCTGAGCTCTTTAATTTTGGATAGGTAACCATTCTAGGAGAAGGAAAATTCCGAATTTGAAAAACCTGAGGTCAGTCGTTGATTGGGTTTGTGGCACTCCTTGTGCACCAATTCTTTCCTATCAACTGTGCCAAAAAGTGTGGAATGGTCCAACACAACCTTCACCACTATAAACAGCCACTGTGTGGGTTGTTCATTGGATGAACCCTCATGCGTCGAAATCGACGAGAGAGTCCATTTTCATTGTGTTAGTATAGCATTTATTCTAAAACTAAATGAATTAAAACTTAGTTCAATTATAACGGTTTATTTAACAACAAAATAAGGGCTAACAATACAAAGGTCATTTCTGTGTATACAGGCAAGTTTGAGAGACTTGCCAGTCTGATTGAGAGGGAATTTGATGGTATCTAGTATCTTCTGTTTTAGCCAATCCACTTGGGGATAATTTCTGGTCGAGTGTACATGGAACTAGTCCGAATGTCTATCTGCATATTGGCACTCAAACTTCTATGCGCATCACGTGATTGCTATGTCCAATCACAGAAAGTTTCTCTCTCACCTCACTCCACACAAACATAAACATATTTCACTGACCCAACAACACTTTGGTCGTAAATGTATTCGAAGTAAAGATCACAAAATGTGGTCATTGTAGAAAGAAGGGTCACATTGACAAGTTCTGCTTCCAAAAAGATAAAAACAAATGGAGACAGTAAGCAGCAATAGCCACAACAGAGGCCAAATGAACAGCTAAAGCAGCCGCGGTCCTTACAAAGGTCACGGTAAAAGAGACCAACGCAGTGTAGAGGAGAGGGAAAATTCTAGCTCAAATGATAACACCGACTTATTCAAGTTATATGGAACACAAGATTTTATAAAGCTGTACCCCATGAGATATGTATACCCTTAGCGATAGCCACATTAGTCCCTCACAATACACTGTCCCTGGAAGATTTCAAACAATTAAAAAGTAACAGACCTGAAATCAAACTCCAGCCTGCTAACACAAAGCTTTATCCATATCTTATTATAATGGAGATTGTGTGTTTTTCTGTCTGTAACCGAAACTATATTCCTACTCAAGTCACAATTCTCTTAGTTATTGACATCACATTCTCCATGATTCTATTTTTATTTAAACCTCAATTATTAATAAAATTGTCTTACATTATTAATATTAATATCTACATATTAATAACATGCTATTATATTTATATATACAACAAAATAGTGGTTTACAGTGTAAACGGGAAGGCTAATTTGCATATTAATATTAAAAAATCGAATTTAATAAATATGTGCTTAGTATTATTGATTTCTAACTGTTTGGTTTTATTTTAATGAATATAAGCAAAAATCTCTTCAATGAATCTTAAATGAAATCTATTAACAAGATAAAATAACTGTCATTTTATTATTTACTTCCTCTTTTAACTAAATACTTAAATTAGAAAAAATAACAATGAAAGACGAGAGTGATGGAAGAGTAAGTTTCAGTTGTTCCATTTTTTATTATACTCCCTCTGTTTCAAATCTTTTATTATACTCCCTCTGTTTCAAATCTTTTTATCTGTATTCTTATTTAGTTTCATTAGCCTTTCTAATTTAATACAATATTTTATTACATTAAAATTTAAATACTTGCAGCCGGAGGGTGCATATATTTGCTAGTGCTAGTAAAGAATCTCTTTAACTGTGGCCCGAAAGTATTATCACCCTGACATATTATTTTGTAGGTTAATAACATAATACAACTCGAAATTCTAGAGAATTATTTGGTTTTTGAATATTTTTTATAAGTAAAATAATTACAAAACTTATATATTCTATTATTAAAACAAAAAAAAATAATGAAAGTTAAAACATATGAAGCATGACAAGATTTTCGGACCACCGTGTATACTGAATATGCAAGTACCGCCAGTGAGCAAATCGAGAAAAGAAAAAAAACTAATGAAAAAAGGAAAATTTTAAAGAAAAACTATGATGAAAATAATAAATTTAGTGAACGCCATCCTTCACCTGATCATTTCTCCCCTGATTCAGATCATCTTAATCCTGCTCCGATTTCTTGTGGCCATTTTCCTACAATACCCCCTCCTCCCCGCAATCAGCACATATGCATCGATTCCAGACATGAACGCTTCAACCAAACCACCTCAAGTTAGGCAAGCGCCAGTATCGAAGAAAAATTTTGTCATGTCCGAATAAATCCAATAAAAAAAAGAAAGAAAAAAACCTGGGGAAGATGTAGTGTACTCAAACTCTTGAAGTAACAAAATTAAGGGGGGGGGGTCTCGGTCAGACGTGATATTGCCACAAACGGGCAGAACAAATATGGCGTCTTGGACTACTCACATCATTTGTTGTTCATTATGGTAAATAAAACCTTTGTTAACCTTTAACCTGACGTCGTTCATCACAATATGCATCAATACACCAAACCTACATCTTACTTGCATATATACATACATAAGTACTAAACATATGTGATGTTCATCCTATCAGCAGGACTTAGAATACACTGACTGTGTCCCCTGCTGAGAGGTAAAAGAATGGGTGTCTTGTATATGATATTAAGTTGCATTTAATTAGTGGCTAATTTGCTGGACTATGACATCGTAGTAAGCGAGTCCGAACCCCAGTCAGGCTATTACGTCCACTTTACGATTACTACCCAGCAAAAAGTAAGAACACCCTTATCCCCTACCTATCGGTTAAATAACATCGCTACCATTGCTCTACAAGGATGGCTTTAACATTAAATGATCTAAGAAGTTTGATATACCATTAAACAAA
Source organism: Doryteuthis pealeii (assembly GCA_023376005.1). NCBI lineage: Eukaryota > Metazoa > Mollusca > Cephalopoda > Myopsida > Loliginidae > Doryteuthis > Doryteuthis pealeii. Next base: position 100,231,881 of record CM042138.1, on the reverse strand, counting down.
GAAACCTAACCTGACCTAAAAATAAATTAAAACAAAGTATCCATAAATACAGGGGCGCTCTGAAAGTAATGCCTCCTTTTTATTTATATGGAAAATACAACAGATACAGAAAGCGTAATAACACTGTTGAATAGAAGTACTTTTGATCTACAGAAAACTGTTTTGTTTCCACATAATCACCACCAATTTTTTTACCTGAAATATGCGTTGAAGGCAATTCAATGTTTATTTTTTTATTTTTTGTAAAGGGCATTAATTTGGGGAAAGATACGAGCCTATTTTTTGTAAAGGTTCTGTCTTTCTCAGGCACGCCCATAAAATTCTTGATTTCTTCAGGTCGGTCGGTGATTGGTCGGATTTTTTTTTTTGAACGAGGCTGATTTCCTGTTCCTTGAAAAGGGGCGCGAAATTCAGCAGACAGAAGATTGGGTTTGCAGAGTCCGGTCTAGTTTAGGCTGTCTCCGTTGGTTTTTTCCAACGTTAAAATTTATACACCGGGGCAAGACGAAAATTGATAAAACTAGAGATAGTTTATTATAGTCTTTCCTGGAATTATTGTTTTGTTGCATATTTGGAATACCCAAATATTGCATTTTCTCACAGAGTGAGTTTTTGTTTTTCTTCTACAGAGAAGTTTTAATTATTTTAAATTGTTTTGCTGCATATTTGGAAGATCCAAATATTGCATTTGTCTCACAGAGTGAGTCAAGAATTGAAATATATTTTTATTCTAAGTCGGCATTTGAAACCGATAAGTTTTCTTCAGAGAAGAAAATAATATTTGTATTTCCGAGGGTCGGCTTGAAATATTCGACCTTTGTTCTTTTTTTATAGAGACATTGTCTTGTCTCAAAAATTGTACTCTTTGTATGTAAGAAGTAAGAAACTTCTTCATTCCTAGGCATTTTTGCCTTTAGTTGATTCTTGTCCCTCGAAGCTCGACCATAAGAAATTTCTGCACCATCATCTAGCAGTAATCACCCAAGAAGGAAGGCGAGAGACCAACTTCAACCCATTAAAGGAATACTGTAGACTCAGACTCCCCTTACTGACCGACAGAAGAAAAGAAGGGAGATACGCATTTTATTTACTGTCTAACTCTGTAATTGTGAGTAGAAATAACTATACCCATTATAACTGTAAAATTCCTTATTTTTTTCGGTCTTGTGCCTTTCTTGTGCCTTTTTTTGCATTTTTTTGCATTTTGTTACTTTTCATATAAAAAAGTACGTAAAGTCGTAGGGGTGGCCTGTAGTAGGTATCAGCCAGTCAGCGAGGGAGTCTATCCCCTTTTCAATAGCGCTAGACCAAGGAGATTGTTTTTAGCATCTGAGGTGGAGCGTCACACCTACCATCAGCTCCTTACTTTACCGCACAGATCCCTGTGCTACTCATACGCTGAGTTGGCGGGGACCGGTATCGAACTAGGAACCTTGTGGCTTCTAGCCGAACGCTCTACCGACTGAGCTAACCCGGCCGTGTAATATTTTTTCTTTTTTTCGGCTTAGAGCCTAATTGTTATACTTAGCATAAAGGACAAATTATACAAGTCTTTAGTTGTCTTTTTTTATTCCTATAATAAAATTTGTATTACAATATCGTCTCCTTTGTTAAATTTCTTTTTATTGTCTTAATGATTTTTAGTTTTGCTACATTGACATTTATTTTTCTACAGGACGTAAAAGGACGGACATATGTCCTTTTAAATTCGTTCATTTTCAATAGCAATAAATGTGTCTGAATGTTTCACTTGTAAAAATGATGGGTTATTAGTGGGTAGGTCCCATCTCTACTACTACCACCTCTGATAATAAAATACAAAGCATTACTTTTGAAATAACCCTTGTAGATATGAAGATACAAAGGGAGATACCAACAAACCTGGATGCATAGGCAGAAGCTATAATATATATATATATATTATAAAAAACGTCTACAAAATGGTTTGAATTTTATTTTATTGGGTGAAACATGTGTTTCGGACTATTTGAAATCCTTTTCAAGCTAATATGAATGTTTTTGAGTTCATATATATATATACATATGCGCGTTTTACTTGGTGGTCAATAAAAGTCATACTGGGAAGTTTCTGTGATCTGTTTTCTTCTTTCCCTAATCTAGCATGTTTATGTTTGAAATATGTGTGTGTATATGTATATATATATTGCATAAGAAAATTTAATGGGTGCATTTATTTGTGTGTGTCCTTGTAGTTGGTTTGTGTGTATGTGTATACATATACAAGTATGTGCACTGTAATTATATATATATATATATATATATATATATATATATATATATATATATATATCTTATAGACATGTTTTATTAAAAATGACTGACAAGGAATATTAAAAATGACAGACTGTGATTGTAGACAGTTTAAAAATTGTCCAATGTGTAGATATTTTGGACAGTTTTTAAACCGCCTACAACCACAACTGCGACATCTCAGTCGCCTACACTTAAAAATTTCCGGTTATTTAGTAAATCCGTCAATAATAATTAAATAGTAAGAACCATTCAGTGGTCCCACATAATCAACGTGCAAACTAGACTAAGAAATATTGATGTTAGGCCATGGCTGGAAATTTATTGGTGGTGCTTTTGCTGCAAGAGCACAACCTCTACATGATCCAACTAAATTCTGGATAGCCTGGTGAATTTTAGGCCAATATATAAAACTTCTCATAAGGTACTTCAATTTTCTAGATTCTAGAATGTCCCACATTAAACTTTTTAAAGATTCTTCCTTTCCATCTTGATCTTAGTGTTGAATAATTCATAGGTAGCTTATGAATTGTGTACGAACGGTAGATAGATATTTTTGAATCAGAGTTCATTAGATTCAAAATGATGGGAGTCAAGTGGAAAATTACGGTTGCCGATGATTGACAATTGGTGGCATTCGCTTGACCTTCCAGAAACGCACCAGTAGAGGTGTGAGAGAGAAGTTTTTAGTTTTAGTTTGGTTGAGACTAGTTACAAGCCAAGAGAAGACAGTCGTCAGCTCTCAAGATGTCGCTCTCACCGGTCCTGAGCTGGGGTTTGTTTTTAATAAAGACTTAAAGAAAAACAACAAAGTCTTGCCGATTGATTAAAATAAGAATGCACAGATACCCAACCCAACCAGAAAGAAGAAACAAACTGAGAAAACAGCCCAACAAGAGAAGATGCCAGGAACAAGCAAAAGAGTCAACACGTAAGAACCCTCATCTTCATCTCTACCCCATCCCCCTCTTGCCATTATATACCGAAGATGTGGGTATATAAGATTAGTTCATTCATAATTTTATGATATAGCCATCCTTTTTGGAATGTTTAATTTCATTCAATGTTACATGTTTTGTGTTACACAAAACATCTTATTTCGTTTACCGCAAGTAAAGACGCAATCACTGTCTCCTCAAAATGTTCCCGAGATTTTGGTAATATTCTAGACAGGCAACCTGCATGTTTTAGATTCTTTGATATAAAAGAATTCCATCTTAAAATTATAATTCAGTAAAATTGTACTCCACCATTTTAAACGTTTTTTTCAATTACTGAATTTTGCTTAAAATCGTAACTATTTGAGCGGAAATGTTGTTCTATAAGTATCACTTTGTTGTAGTCCATAGATTTTATTCTGTGTCTATATTTGTTTCATTTAAAATAAAATGACCATTCTGACTTTCTAACATATTGTTTTTAGCAGCGTGTGCATTCCAGTAAATGTAGGACGGAATCCTGGCGGATGAGCAGTCCATGACATGCAATACTCCACTTATGCCCTTACTTAGGCTAGATAGGTGGTCGGAGAGGCCCCCTCCAATCAATCGGCTGGTCATGTCAAGCCCTAGCACCTATATGATTGCTCCAACCCTATTGCCCTTATGGTAAGCCCCAACCATTTTTATCATATATGTGCTAGAAGGTGGTGACTGAGAGTCTTCATGTCCTGGGAATGACGTTAAACTCTACCGATGGTGAGATTCCAGTTCTGGAGGTCTGGGGAATGTGGAGCATTCCTTCATCACCACTGCTCCCTGACATGGAGTGGTAGTACCTGTTAGGGTCCCATCTATGGGTTAAATAGTAAAATGTGTTTTTTTTTTTAAATGAGTATCCATTAAGAATGAATTTTTTTTCAAAACTTGTCAGCATTAAATGACTCATGATGATTGATATGCCATAAAACAAAACAATTTCTGGATTCAAACAGCTTACTTAACAAGAAGTTAAAATTAGTATGAAGGCATAAATATGTAAAGAGATATCTATTGTTCTATTTACCACCCAGAGTGGATTGATGGAGAAGCTGCACAAGGTGGAGAGGCTGGGTAAATACATACTCCTCCCTCCATCCATGGGTAAATTATGTTGAGTTGGTACCATTTAATCTTTTCAAAGGTAATTCTATTTTTGGCATTTGATAATAAGTCAGGTCAGAGATTGTTCCTTGTTAGAGGTACTATGTAACACAATTTAACCTGTCGTTAAATGACACCCCACCGTGGTTGATATGCCATAAAACAAAGCAGTAAAAGAATTACATATTTTGTTCCTTTAATTTGATACATGCTAATTTTTAAAAGTCTTTTTAGTTGTGAAACTAGTGAATGAGTCAGTTCATTTTACGGTTTGTGTTGGAATACCCCTTTTTTTGAACGAAAAATATTTAATGATGGATGGTAATCTATTTATACAGTAAATCTTCAGCCCTGTATCATTTTATGAAATTTATTTACTGCGAAAATAATATCTAAAGCTTTTTTTCAATGTGGCTGATTTGTTTTTTTCAGCTGATGATAAGAGTTCTATTAGGCATGGACTACAGCTTTTACTTTACCATCTTTGATCATAGGTCAAATAGCAGCTCCAATACCATAATCAATTGCAACTGATGTTACGATAATTTCTAGATTCAAGTCATAGTGCATTAATGATGAATCAGATGTCAATATTTCCTTAATGTCTTCAAAAGACTTTAGACACTCCTTCGACCAATTTTATGTCGAATTTTCTTTTCATTGATTTAGTGGTGCCCTCAGTTTATACATGTTTGGCACATACAGATTATAATAATTTGCAAGCTGGAGAAATTACTATAATATAGTAACGTTCATGGGGGAGGCATATTTCGACTCTTTGCCTACCAAAGATCCTCCATGGCTATACAAAATTTTCTTGGTATTTTTTACATGTACAGAGATGCTGATAGGTATGCATCCTGCATCACTGATGCCTAAAAATCTAAGAGGATGCAGGAAAATCATATCCATGCATCCCAGTGTTTTTTTTTTCTTCCCCACCATTTCCAGCTAACTCTAAATACATTTCAATATTTTCTTGAAAACACATTACACTGTATGGGGTACAAGGTAGGATTTAGAAGGCTTTAGTTGTTCATAGATGGAAACTCTGCAATTTATTAAGAAACTTTAATTGAGACCCATCAAATTTCCCAGAGACTCATTCAAATCCAATCCATACATCCCAGGATGCATTAAATTAAAAAGCTATCAGCATCACTGCATGTATGATGGAATATTTCAAAGTTCACTATCTATTCACCTCCTAACTCATTCCATTCAAATAAAGTCCTGTTATTATAATCTGAATAATTGTACTAACCATCAGTTTTTGTACTTTGCTTTGGTGTGGTATGAGAACCACTGTGAGCTGTTTAAAATAGGCAAAGAGTTAAATAACACTTGATTTCAATCTGCAGATACACATCTGACAGGTCTATTTAAAAAAAAAAAGTTCACCATTTAATTTTGCAAAAATATCCTCAGATGTTGACAGGGGATATGTTTGAAACATTAGACTTTCATTCAGACTGGTAGAAAAATCAACACATACTCATATAGAATTATTTTTTAATGTACACAGTAGGGGCAGCCCATTCCAAATAATCTTTTTTTGCAATAATTCCTACATTCTCCATCGAGTTCCTTATTAATGGTATCCAAAACAGCAAAAGGTACATTACGTTTTGGCTTAAATACAGGTATTATATTTTCTTTTAGTTGAAACATTACCTTTGCTTTATTGCATTTCCCAAGACCTTCCGAGAAAACAGTAGGGTAATTCTTTTTTAGCTCCCTTAATATGTTTTAGATGCCAAATTCATTTCAGGGAAAATTTCCTTTTAGCAAAAGTTTTTAGCTGCCATATTCCTTTTGGGGGAGGAGAAAATTATTTTCTTGCAGAAAGAATATATTGGTAATTCCCATAATTTGAAATGTTCTATCCAATCTGTCCTCAATAAATTCAGTTTATTATTCTTCAACACGAAACCCTTGGCTCTTTTGTTTTTTTCCCCAAAACACAGCACATTGCATGACAATTCACATAGAAAATGTAATTTCTTACCGGTAACTCCATGAACAACTTTGTTTTCTTTCTTTAATACAGGTTTTCCCATTTTTTCCCAAGTTTTCTTGTTAATTATGGTAATGTCACTGCCTGTGTCCAACTAAAATTTTACTTTGACATAATTCATTTGTACAATTACAAACTTTTTGTGATCCTATTACATATATCAAGAATGGAAATAAATCTGATGGTATATAAAAATATGAAAAAAAAAAGGTACTCAGAGGATGATTTTATTATAGGAGCCAATGTTAGAATGTTTCAGTTTGATTAACAAACCATCATCAGAGCATCATTGATATTCAATTTCATAGAAAAAAAAAACCCTTAAAAACAGTGGTTAATAAGCCTTTTAATTTGTGAGTTATGTAGAAAAAACATTATACTGGTAGAAGAATCCAATTACCGTCAAATTGGTAAGACAAGGCAACAAGGAAGCCATAACTCAATACAGATCTTACCTTGTTGCAAGTCCATTTCCTACAACTCTAACTATTAGACCCAAGCTCCAAGTGAGTACCTTGTGGTGTGTCACATGATAGTATCACTGTTATCTTTTTTGCTGGAATCTTGATTTTTTTTAACAAAACCATTTCAAGTGCTTCTCCTTAAATTCCAATTATGGCCATTTGATTATCAAACTATTAGCAATGATAAATAAACAAACATGGTGAAATAACAGGAATATTTTTTTTCTTCAGAGGACTTTATTTAACCGGATTTTTGTTGCTTTTTTTTTTTTTTTTAAATTTTGAAAAATTCTTCAAATACATAAAGATCAGTACCAAAATTAATCAATTTTAGAATTACAGATTTTCACAATACACAAGCTGAAATCAAGCATTATGTCACAGTGACTTGATATTTAGATATTCAATATCTTATGAGCAGTACCTGTGGAAATTCAAAGTTTTCTGTCTTATTTATTTATTTTTCTTATTTTGATACAGAAATTTACAAAGAAAAATTTATTAATTACAAAAAATGTACCTACTAAATAACATAGGATTGTATCCTAACTTTTGTTTCATTGATTCATTTTAATGGTATTAACCCTGTCTAGGGTTAATTTAGGCCTCAAGTTAGGGAATCAATATTTATATTTTACATTTTTTGTGTAGTTGTTTATCAGAAGATTTTTCTCACTGTCCTATAAATTTAAACAGAGCTATTGCAATTATAAATTTAAACAGGTATATTTCACCCAAAGATAAGATCCTAATATATATTCCCACTCCAGTTCAGAGTGGATCTGGGAGTAATGACAATATCCAGTTCAGTATCATACCTTGGACACTATAATTTTTGTGTAAATCATTATTTATTAGTAATCTTTATTTCCATCTTTACAGATAAACGAATGAATAAGGGTAATTAAACCAGTTTGGGCTTAATGTTTGGTTTATTTTCATCAGATAGTGAATAAGTACCAAGAATTTTATCAGAATCTGATAATTTATTAGCTTTTGGAAGATTTTATTACTATCTAGAAATATCATCTAATTTATAAATAAAAAAATGAAGAAATACAAAATAAAGTGTTGACAATAAAATGAGAGTGCACAAATAACCATGAGCAGAGCAGTATAAAAACTGAAAAATGATTACTTACAATTTTATCACTTCTCTTGCTGTGACTTTAAATTTCATTGGGGATAAAGTTTCTTTTCCCTTGATATATATATAATATATATATATATATATATATATATATATTGGCAGTGCTTGCACTGTAATGGTTGTAGGAAATGGATGCAAATCCTGGACCAGGCTGTTTACATTTTAACTTAGTACTAATACCTTGGGAAAGGTATGTATTAAGCCATTATTCCTCCAGCTATGAGTAAATAGTAGGACAGACTGGACTTTTTAATCTTGGTATGACAACCAGTCTAGAGAAGGAAAACTTTTAATACAAACGTTAAACTCTGCCTAACAATTTACCCTGTGTCCCATCCTACGCATACAGTGGGGTTGTTGTTTTGTGTGTATATATATATATATATATATAGATATAGATAGATAGATAGAGAGAGAGAGAGAGAGAGAGAGGGGTCTGGTTTAGCTCAGTCAGTAGAGCGTCCGACTAGGAACCAAAACGTTCCGGGTTCAACACCGACCCTTGCCAACTCAGCGTATGAGTATCAAAGGGATCTGTGTGAAAAGTGAGGAGCTTTATGGTAGGTGTGGTGCTCCTCCTCAGACACCAAAACAATCTCCTTGGTCTAGTGCTAGTGAAAAGGGGATGGACTCCTTCACTGTCTTGCTGATGACAACTTTATTTATATATATATATATATATATATATATATATATATATATAGAGAGAGAGAGAGAGAGAGAGAGAGAGAGAATACAAAGTAAATATCTGTTAGTCTATCTTAGTGACTGCCTAGATTTAAATCTGTAGCTCAGAAAATTAGATTGATAGCAGAAAAGTTTAAAGACATTAAGCTCGATCTTAGAAAGACAAAAAACAAATGTTATTTGTAGTACAGAGTGAACTAAAAAGAAATAAGTTTTAAGATCACAATCTAATATATTTTTTGGCAGGTGGGCTCCAGTATTTGTAGAGAACAGATTAATAAATGTTTTGTTTTTTATCAAGATAAAAGTACAAAACTTATTGAATTAGTAGCATTCTTGCAAGGTGAATACTAACTGTTCTTGTCAAAGTTACAAACACTCAATGGTTTTAGTGCAAAGAGAAATTCTATTTTTCAACATACAACAGAATGGACAAACCTTAGCATCAAGAGCTCCAGAACTTAGCTTTCACGAATCTTCTGATGAAGGGATCTTTATCCCAAAATATAAAGAATAAATCAAAGGTAAACAAACAGCATCATAGTTACCTCATTTCTCTTTACACTTGCATTGTGATAGCCTTCAAAACCAACAACCATACCAATATAAACACAATGCTTCAAGCAAATTATAAAACTATTTTTCAAATTTTAATTTATTTTCTCAAGTTCTATACTCGAAGAAACAAAATTGATCACTTTGTAAAATGCCAACTTTAGTTCTGTAATGCCATGTTGGTGGAGTTCAGAATATATTGACTGTATCCCCTTCAGAGGGGTAAGACGAGGCATACGAAAAAGACACTTACTTGTTGGGTAAGCCCTGCAACTAAAAAAGGGTGTGTCCTGAGTATGACATTAAACTGCTTCTGATGATGTGGCTCCAATTCTAGAGATCTGAGCAGTATAAAGTACTCATTCATTGCCAATTACTCCCAGAGTGGTAGTACCTGTATGAGCCCCATCTATGGGTAATAAATCTGTTTGAAAATTATTCATATTCTATAGGAATACTTGATGCCATATAACTGTAAATTATTTGTATTAAGAATAGTTATTTGAAGCTATGATTATTTACTAAGGATTATTACTAGTTAATTGAAACCGATGTGCTCTCTGGCTTCTTGGGGTATTTCTTGTCGGACTCGGGATCCTTCTTGTTATAATCAGGAGCCATCACAGAACTCTGAACCCAATCCTTTATTCAATCCATGGGGATATACTATTCTCATTCCGCTAACAATGACTCATCTTAAAAATTCAGAGAAATTGCAACATCGTAGTAAGCAAGTCACATTATTATGTTCTCTTTTGGACTAATACCCTTGGGAATGGTATGAACCCCTACATCCCATCAGTTATGTGTTAAATAGCACCACTACTGTTCTTCTAGATGGATGGTTTTGGCATTAAATAACCCTTGGAGGTTGATATGCTATTAAACAAAGAAACCAATTTTCTTATTTTCTTATTTCTGCAACATTGTAGTAAATAAGTTTGAACTTCAGTCACACTATTACATTCACTTTTGATCTAATACCCTTGGAAATGTATGAAACCCCTTCATCCCATTAGCTAAGGGTTAAATAGTATCACTGCTGCTCTTCTAGAAGGATGCCTTTGGTATTAAATAACCCACGGAGGTTGATATGCCATTAAACAAAGAAACCAAACCAAATAGCATCAAAAACTATTTCATTGAATGCAGTACCCATAACAGTTTATTTTCTTAGAGGCCATTCAAAAGACAGACAACAGGATGAGAGGAGGACATTTTATATGACTTTATTTATTAATCACTCAAGTGAATTTACAAGTACAGGGTGACAAAAAAAAACAAAAAAAACAGAACCCACACATTTTGTAATAAAACTGTTCATTTTAATTTTCTTTCTTTCAGAATATACAGTCAACTTGGTGCTTATTGTAAAAATAATTTTCCCTAATATGTCATGGTCAACAAGTTTCTTAAAATTTTATAGACGTTGATAAGATTAAATAATTTTAGGATTTATTTGGATTCTGTTTTTTTGGGGGGTCTCCCTATAATTTCTAAAGATGTTCTAATTCATAGCAAGTTATTAATTTCTTTTAAGCACTAGCGAGATATGCACCCTCCAGGAATAAGTATTTAAGTTTTAATATAATGAAATATATTAAATTAGAAAGACTAACAAAATTGAATAAGAAAGACTACACTTATTTTAATGATATTTTAATTGGTTTCTTTATAAAATCATTCATAGGATTGATTTTAATATGTTGGAGAATAAAACAATATTAGAGATCAATAACAACAAGTAATTATTTATTAAATCCAGTTTTGTTAAAACCACACCATATATTATGTAAACCATTATTTCTTAGTGATATATAAAACACATTGCAGAATTTTAAATGCACTAATAACATGGGCTGTTTTGAGGCAAATCTAACTAAGATTTTCATAGACACATCGTTAATAAATAAGATTTATTCTATGTATTAATGATTTTGATTATAAATTAAATACTCATTGATAAAGTTACACAATTTCTGAGGGTATTGTGATGTAGTTTCAGTTACAAATATACAGACACCTAATCTCCATTATAATAAGATTCAAATCTAATTAAGCCCTATTGGCTGATGCTGTAGAATACACTGACTGCACCTTTGCAGAGGGATAAAATCCCTCCACTATTGCCCGTGAGTGGCAAACTGTGGAATCCTGGTTCATCACGTGCATCACTCCATTTTCGCCCTTACTTAGGCTAGACAGACGGTTGGTGAGACCCTTTCTAATCAGTCAGCTGGTCACATTAAGCCTGGCACCTACATGATTGTCCCGACCGTATTCCTCAATTGCTCTTATAGCCAACCCTCCAACTCTTTTTATCATATATGTCCTAGAAGGTGGTGGCTGAGGGTCTTAGTGCCCTGGGTATGTCATTAAACTGCATTTTGTGGTGAAGTCATAATGCTTTGTGCAGTGAGGAGTACCCCTTTATCACCATTACACCCAGGTCCACTCTAACCCGGAGTGGTAGTACTCTTAGCTTTCCATCTAAGAGTTAAAAGATCAAAAATGAACTTTTTAAAAAGATGTTTTTAAAAATTGAATACTTAACAATGAATGAATGAAAACAAAATGTCTTCAGCATAAAATAACCCAAAAAGGGTTGAGATGCTGTAAAAACCAACCAACCAACCAGAACTAATTAGGTTTGAATTAATTCTGATCTTAATCCCATTTCATATTTTGCTGTTGCCTAGAAACTTATTGCAATTAGGGCCTCATGTCAACTCTCCAAGGTCACTCCTCACTCACAGTGTCAAATTCTATTGACCAATTCTTGCACCCTATTCTTTGAGGACTTCCTCATAGATTTATTTTCCAATCGTTTGCTGCTCATAGCATAGGCCATTGCTCATTACTTTATCTGGGTCACTTTCCAGCAAACATTTCAGCTTTTAATATAAAGTTACCTTCTGTTTTCATCTAGGACGGCCGACTTTACTTAAAGATATCCAAGAAGAGAATGTCTTTGAGGATATTTAAGCTAAAGATCAGAGGACATTTAATTAATTCACTATTCTTCTCCCATACCTTAATTTAATGCAGAATTTTTACCAATAAAAGAGTTTATATTGGTTTTCTATCTTGGCTGAAATATTTATTTCTCCCCTTTGCTAGAGATCAGGGTTTGTACAAAGGTAAAAAGACAAGATATTGAATATAATTTTCTAGGCATGGCAACAGTCTGCAACTGAAACACAATCTCCCTTATCACTTCTCTTCTCTCATTTTACCATGTACATATTTAACAACCTCTCTCTAAGATCAGGATGTTACACAAGGTCAGTTTCTTAAGCAGAGTTTGGCATGTTTGAATTCAGAGTTTTCTTCTAGATTGGTTGCCAAACCAAAGTTAAAGAGCCTGGTCTGCCTTACAATTTATCCATAGCTGGAGGGAGAACCATTGGATGCATACCTTTCCCAAGGATATTAGCGTTATATCTAATGCAAACAGCCTCGACCAGGATTTGAACTTGATTGACCATGTCTATTTCTGACAACGATAACCATTACATCATGGGCCTGAGCTTTACCATGTACTGTAATAAACTAAGGTGAGTAGATATTTCTATAGAGTTTACAGTCAGTTTGGGAAAAATCAAGGAATAAAAAATAAAGTCGGTGTCAGCCAGATAGTGAAAAGGGGATTGACTCCCTCACTAACACTAGACCAAGGAGATTGTTTTAGCATCTGAGGTGGAGCACCATTCCTACCATCAGCTCCTCACTTTACCACACAATCCCTGTGCTACTCATATGCTGAGTTGGCAAGGGTTGGTATCGAACCCAGAACCTTGTGGTTCCTAGTTCGACACTCTACCGATTGAACTAAACCGGCCCTATATGTTTCCTATAATCTATTAGTAATTTTCCTTCATAGCATCTCTCAAGACAATGGGGTTACTTGAAGGTGTCCATGTTCTTTCCAAGTGATGTACGACAGGTTAACCTATGTTACATGTTACCTCTAACAAGGAACAATCCCTGATCTGACTTATTATCAAATGCTAAAAATAGAATTACCTTGGAAAAGATTAAATGGTTACAACTACCCAACAAGTCACCAATGGATGTAGGGAGAAGTATGTATTCACCCAGCCTCTCCACCATGTGCAGCTTCTCATCAATCCACTCTGGGTGGTAAATAGAACAATAGATATTTCCTTGCATATTTATGCCTCCATACTAATTCTAACCTCTTGTTAATCAAACTGTTTGAATCCTGAAATTGTAATAGACGGCTTTTCTTTTCAAGGCACAATATATCTATATATATTCATATATAAAATACAATGTCACCAAAGTATGTATTTACTAACCCCTCTGCCAGGGGAAGGATATGACTCAAAGTCAATTTGTAAGAGGAGTATAACTGGTTTGAATCTAGCATACACCTTCTCCTTGACTGGTTGCCTAACCAAGGCTAACGAATCCAGTCTTCCCTACTACCTACCCATTGTAAGAGAAAGAACAGATGGATTTATGCCTTTCCCAAGGGCATTAGTGCAAAGGGAAATACCAACAGCCTTGTCTAGGGTTTGAACTCAGATCACCAATTTGATTTCCTGTTAGAATAACCAGTTAAAATTAAAAGATTGCTTGTGAACTCAGGTCCCAGATATCTGAAGTAAACCTGGTTAGAATTCAGAGGTTTCATTCTCCTAGACTGGTTGCCTAACCAAGGCTAAAGAATCAAGTCTGTCCTTCTATTTACCCACAGATAGGGAGGGATAGATTGATTCATGCCTTTTCCAAGGGCATTAGTGAGAAGTAAAATGCATACAGCCTTGTCTAGCATTTGAACTCAGGTCACCAATTCCATTTCCTATGATAATGCCCATTATGCTAAGTGCTGTGTGTGCTCAATATCAGAATGTCTGAAGGTCTAACGGCTATGAGTTCAAAGGGTTAATTATTATACCATATTATTATATCAGACAATGTAAAGAAAAAAAATTAATTGTATTAAGAATTAGACAACTTTTGGGGTTATTAGAATGAATCTACAAAGAGAAATAAAGAAAATGACAGAAATGTAAATTCTCTTTCCTCCTTGGTATTCATTTATTTTATTTTACATTCTAACATTGTGAGAAGCACCTGTAACTTTTATTACCCACAGACATTTTTCTTTCTATTCTGATGCATTGTGCTTTAAAATAATGTGTTAGCTAATTATAACTGCCAGTAACAGAAGTTGTGTATTTATTAAGTTTCCTTATAACGTTGGTACACTACGAAGGAAAAGCAACATTTCAGCTGAAATTATTTAATTATAACCTTGTTCTTACACAATAAACATAACTTGAGTCACTTTCTTTCAACCATGTTGTGGGGGGCAGGGAACAATGAAATAAACAAAAAAAAAAACAGAAAAGGAGAGCGAAGACAAAGACATTGTAATTTTCTTCGAGAATCAATAGCCAAAGTCAGCCTGAAGTCTGAAACCAGACAAGTTCCGACACCCTGCTCCAAGTGAAGAACGGTTCTTACACCTTGTTGCGAGGACTGTAATGATTTATGTTGAAGTGACAATGATGACTAGATTCTGTTCGAAAAAGGACAGTGATGAGAATTGTTAATGGATAAAGGGTGAGAACTTGGAAGATCTTACAGGCAAAGTGACAAGTTGGAAAATAACCCTGGCACTGATTAGGAAGACAAAGTTTACTGAGGGTCAAAGTTAGCAGCAGGGGGCTGGGTGGTTGGAATAAAGATGGGAACGAAAGATGACTAATGGTTGTGTGGATGCAAAGAAATGGTGAATCCTTGTTCCAGCTAAATCCATTGGTTACCAACTTTACAGTACTGTGTTTGTTTATACAAGACAACCTCTTTATTTGGGGTAAATAGATTCCGAAATTTACTCCTTGCCAACTTCTAGAGATGCAGACATCAGAATGATAGCAACTATATTCTCATCTACACATCAGTTCCTCATTAAAATTGGAAATAAAAATCTGAAGCTTTTTTCTTGTTTTTGGTAGAAAGAAAACAGCCAAACATTTTTGTCGTATAAATTATGAATTCTAATACAGAACTGATCAGTAATGTAGTTATTATTAATAATTTTATCTCCCCAATTCTAGTATTATTTGGATTATTCGGACTATTGTCCTCATCTTTATTGTTATCTGTACAATGTTTTGGCAGATGTGCTCTCCAACCTTCTATAGGTATTTCTTGTCTAACTCAGGAACCTTCTTGTCATAATTGGGAGCCATCATGGAACTTTGAACCCAACTCTAGAGATAACTGTCATTTAGAACTGTCTTAACCCATAGCCTTTACCATTATACTGTGGGTCCAACTGTAAAAGAAGGTTCATAAATTTCAGAAGGTTCCCCAAGTCTGACAAGAAATACCTGAAGAAGGCAGAAGGGCACATCAGCCGAAACATTGTACAAATAACAATGAAGATGAGGACAATAATCCAAATAATACTAATTATCAATTCCTAATTCTAGTTGTTTAATTAATAATTTTACTTTGTCAATCATTATTATTAATGATTTTATCTTGTATCTTCCTCATTCTACATGCTTTATTATTAGTAATAATTTTGGTTGGTTGGATTTTACGGCATATCAACTCTAGGGTTATTTTTCGCTGAAGATGTTTTGTTTTATTCTTGTTGGGTACTCAATTTTTAAATTCAATTTTTGGTCTATTTAACCCATAGATGGGACCTTAACAAGTACCATCACATTGGATCAAAGGCTACCTGATAGTAATGGTGATGAAGGGGTACTCCACATTCCCCCAGAACTACAGAACTGGAACCTCACCATTAGATACAGTTTAACCTATTTATAATTTTTGACTGGTATTAACCTTCATCTTCCTCATCCTACTTCCTTTGTCAATTATTATCATTTATAATTTTGATTTGTATTAACCTTCATCTTCCTACTTCCTACTTCCTTTGTCAATTATTATCATTTATAATTTTGATTTGTATCAACCTTCATCTTCCTCATTCTACTTCCTTTGTCAATTATTATCATTTATAATTTTGACTGGTATTAACCTTCATCTTCCTCATCCTACTTCCTTTGTCAATTATTATCATTTATAATTTTGATTTGTATCAACCTTCATCTTCCTCATTCTACTTTCTTTGTCAATCATTATTAGCAATACTTTTGACTAGTATCATC
>CM042138.1:100135493-100212993 GCA_023376005.1 Doryteuthis pealeii | reverse complement strand
AAAAAAACCAAAAGCACAAGAAACTGGCAACAGAAAGAATAAAATAAAATTTAAAGAATCCAAATAAATTTTTAAAATCCTCCCAAACAAAACTATCAACAAAACAAAAAAAAAACTATCCAATCTACTAACAATTTATGAAATAATGTTTACACTATTGTCTAAAATAGTGCACAGAAAAATTGAAGATTCTTGCAATTTGATCAAATCTTTTTGCATATACAAATAAAATAAGATATGGGAGTTAGTCAAAAAGTAATGCCATTTTTTTAAGGACAGGTATAATTACCAACGCAGGAACATGTATCATACATCAAAATAAAGCTGGTCCTCTGTGGATCAAATCCCTACTTTTCTACATAGTCACTATTTCTCTCAAAAGCAATGTTCCACCTTTGAATGAGAGCATGTATCCCTGCCCTGTAAAATTATGTTGACTGTTCTTTGAGCCACTTCTTCACTACAGATTTCACTTCCTTGTCACTGGAATAATGTTTGCTTCTTAAACCCTCTTTCATAGGGCCAAATACTGAATAGCAAGTTCAAGCCTTGCTGGATGCCGCATACTCATAATCTTGTATCACATCCTGCCTGTGGTAAACAGGTTCAGTAAATATCTACTTTAATATATTTTTAAGATAATCTTTAAATTCTACAATTTTCTTTTTTTGTTTCTTTACCTGATCAAAATCTTTTCCTAATAATAAGATACTTTTCTAAAAGCCGATCTCAAATAAAATGTATGCTTCTATTTTGAAAAAGAAAAAGAAAAAAGAAAACATATAAACAATATTCTCATATTTAGTTGGTGTGAAAGATCAGAAGATAAACAAGTTTAATATTTCTTATGGTGATAAACTAATATTTTTCAACAAGTTGGGCATCTACTATTGCTACAGTAATTATGATGTATTTGTTGACAGTGTTCTTATGACACCTGTGTAGGATTATCATTTGTTGTGGAAGTTGAACTGAGGTCAGGTCAGGTCAGGTCAGGTGAAGATCAGTTTGGGTCACAGTAGCAGACAAAGTGAAAGGATTAGAATGTACTAAACAAGCAGAGATCTGGAGCTTGGAAATAAATGAATAAATAAGAATACAAACTCATAAGTCATAATAATAATGAATGATTTATTATTACTTGTATTATTTGTATTATTCAGACTATTGTCCTCATCTTTATTGTTATCTGTACAACGTTTCGGCTGATGTGCCCTCCGGCTTTCTTTAGGTATTTCTTGTCAGACTCGGGAGCCTTTTCAAACTCAGGAACCTTTGGGAAAGCCGGAGGGCACATCAGCCGAAACATTGCACAGATAACAATAAAGATGAGGACAATAGTCCAAATAATCCAACTAATGAAAATCATCTCAAAAATTCAGAGAAATTATTATTACTTGTACTGCAATATGTGGAATTGAAAATGATACAATTGTGAAAATTCTGAATTCAAACTATTTGTAGACCTGGAGAGGGATGGCTCTGCAAGGTTGTTTTGCCCAAGACACACTACATGATTAGCACCCCAACAATTAAACCATGTTATAAAAACAGTGAATGAGACATTGTGAAAAATTCTCTAAAAATTTAGATAAGTTCTCAGTAAAGCTGGTTTTGAAAGTTTGTTAAGATTGATTGACTGATTTTAATGACATGTCAACCCATCTGGGGATATTTTACGTCTAGAGTTTGGGGAATACATTGTATGTTTTTATTATATTTGTATGTAGTTGTACATAGTTATAGAATATCAAGTATTCCTATCAAATAAAAATAATTTGCAAACAGATTTATTTGATCCATAGATGAGACCTTAACAAGTACTACCACTCCAGGTCAGAATGGACCCGGAGTAATGGCAATTAAGAGGTACTCCATACTCCCCGGGGTTCCAGAACAGGATGATGATGATGAAATCTGTATATAATAAAGAATTGGACTTTTCTGCTTGTTTCTGTGTTCACCTCTCTATAGGATCTCTTATAATTAGAGTATAGTATCTTATGCAACCACCCAACACTTCTGCTTAGGATCAGGGTGTAGCATCTGTACCCATAGAAATTTAATTAAATTTATCAGGAAGAAAAAAATTTAAAATAATTATTTATATATACCTGTTTTTCCTTATTCTATATCTATTTTTAGCAATGTATTACATTTTATAATCTGTATACAGTGGAATTTCCTTGTGTGCAGATACTAGAGTCTAATCTTAAGCAAAAGTGGCAATACATGTATAAATAATCTTGTTTTATTTTACATACTTTGTTAATTCTTGGTGCTTGGTGCTGTTAATAATAATGATAATATTTTTTACTTCTAGCACCCATATGATAAAAAGGGTTGGGGTTTGCCATGAAGGCAATAGGGTTGAAACAATCATATAAGTGCTAGGGCTTGATGTGACGAGCAGATTATAACCCGTAGCTGGGCTTAGGAACTTGAGGAAACATGTTGGCACTCAACTTTGTAGAGATTTGTGTAGACTGAATTTTTTTTTTTCTTGCCTGGTGACCGAACGCTAGTCACAGCTTTCCTGGGAAAGTGAGTATGGTGTTCATTCTACAGACTTCAGAGAAAAAAAACACCAATTAAAGCTGGTGCAAAATGCACAAGAAATAAAATAAAAATTTTTAAAAAGTAGAAAAAACCTACACCTTTTATAATAGATAACTATAGCAGCTAAAAAATAAAAAATGTAAAATCTTTTTTTCCCCAATCTACTTGAATGTATTAGTCTTGGTTAAGGAATTCTATCCAGATATTATTTTCTGCCAAGGCATTTATACTTTGTGATCATCAAATACAATATAACTCATTAATAATAACTATTTTATCTTATCTTGACATAACAGTAGAATAAACATCATACTGGTAGAAGAATCCCAATTACCATCGAATTGGTAAAACAAGGCAACAAGAAAGCCATAACTCAATACAGATCTTATATTGTTGCAAGCCTACAACTGAATGCCAGAGTATTTATCAAGCATCATAACACCACAGAAACCAAGCAGCCAATCAGGACTCAAGGAATGGAATCATCCAAATGCATGAATGGAGAATTTCTGAGTTCCATAAATACCAGCTGCTTTGGACACCAGTTCTGTAGTGCTTAGTTGTTGTTGTTGTTCAAACCAACAGTATACTAATTCACTTCAACATACTCAGCTTGCAACACAGCTGGATGCTAATCCTTTCAATATAACCAAATATATTACAAATGCAACTTTATATTTCTATCTTAAATTCCAACAACTTTCCTACAATATACTTCTGTATACCTTCTTCTAGATTATATTTAATATCTTTCTACCATTTGATTTATATGAAATAAAAAATATATATTTAAACAATATCACAGGTGCTAATCCATCAAGTAGTTTGTAAAACTTATTTGAGTATGTTCAATTATGTATATCAATTTTAGAACTAACAAAATCATCTTAGTTCGAAAGATTAAAAATAAATGTTTAAAAAAGAAAGAAAGGAAGAAGAAAAAAATAAATGTAAAAATTTTTGTCAAATTTGGAACTCTACTAAAAAGAAAATCAAAGTTTATCAAAATAAAAATATATGATTATTTTTTGGTCTACCATCAGTAACATAAAAACTAAGTATATCAACCCATCAACAACAGTGATGATAATAAATCTTAAAAAAACAGTACATAAAATGTTATTGTTCTATAGTGAGTCAAAGTGATTTATCAGCTTTGACACTTATTCAAATGGGATTGCATCTCATCCATATGTACTCATACCTACTTTTTTGCATGACACAAAAATGTTTTGTTTTTCAAACTATGAATGTCAATACTAGTACTCCATTAATAATGGAGATTTGGTCTCTTTTTGTCCGTAACCGAAACTATGTCACTGCTTATGTCACAGTATTTTTTTTTTTAAATTCTATGAAAAATCAATTAAGTGTAAAGTTTTCACAAAAATGTTGATACTTATTCACATTTAGATGAAATCATGTCTAAAATAGTTTTTTTTCCTAAAACATACTAAGGGAAATATTTTTTGGTTGCCCCCCCCCCTTTTATTTCATTTTATGAAAACCGAACATAATATATTTTACTTGTATGATTTTTAAATTTTTCTATAAAGAAAAGAGTGTGAATAATTACATCAGAATTTTTTACAAACGTTTTTGAGGTCCTTACAGTTGTAAAACAAGACAAATATCTCAGTGGAGTGAATTGAATATGATACTTTTTAAGTAAGTAAGCATTTTTTTAAATATTAAACATTTTATTCTATTCATTTAATTCCCTCCCCCTCAGGCAATATTTTCAAAAACTTATTTTTACACCGCCTGGAGGTCGTTCTTTTTTTGTGCTAGTAATAATAAATATAAAACAAATCAATTTCCTTATTGCTGCACTACAAGTTTCTATTATTCTCAGGTTCACTTTGAGTGAAATAGATTTGTTTGAGATAATGTTTAGAATTATTTTGAACAAAATTGGATCCTAAAAATTGATATTGCAACTAAATATGAAGTGTTTACCTTTTTAAAATGATTTTAAACTACGATGATACATTGGCTCCTAAAAGATTGATATTGCAACTAAATATGAAGTGTTTACTTATTTAAAATTATTAGGAAGATATATACTTTGCTGTATGCAGTTGTAGGCATTAGGGCTAATACCCTTGGGAAAGGTATGAATTATTCTCCCTACAGCTCTGGGTAAAATGGGTAGACAGGCTAGACTTAGCTCTTTAACCTTGATATGGCAGCCAGTCTAGGAAAAGGAAAATTCTGAATCAAATCATGTTCTAGAAATGAAGAGAGATGGACACTGCTAGGCTATTCTGGCTTAAGAAGCACATTCCTATGACCAAATCTCTAAACCAGTTAAACCCTACTAAAAAATTGACCTTGAGTTACATCCTGCTAATGTGGAGGGGTTGGGTAAATTCATATTAAAGAAAATGCAGGAATCTTTCCTTGACTGTAACCAAATATTGTAAGTGTTCTTAATTTGGGGCAGGTTAGCTCAGTTGGTAGAGCGTCTGACTAGGAGTCACAAGGTTCCCAGTTCGATACCAGCCCTCGGCAACTCAGCGAATGAATAGCACAAAGATCTGTGTGGTAAATTGAAGAGCTGATGGCAGGTGTGGCACTCCACCTAAGATGCTAAAATAATCTCCTTGGTCTAGCGCAAGTAAAAAAGGGATAGACTCCCTCGCTGTCAGGTTGATACCGACATTAGGCCACCTTGATGACTTTACTTATGATTTTAAGAGAATAAAAGAATCATATTCTAGAAATGAAGAGAGATGGGCACTGCTAGGCTATTCTGACTTAAGAAGCACATTCCTATGACCAAATCTCTAAACCAGTTAAACCCTACTAAAAAAATTGACTTTGTGTTACATCCTGCTAATGTGGAGGGGTTGGGTAAATTCATATTAAAGAAAATGCAGGATGACTTTACTTATGATTTTAAGAGAATAAAAGAATTGTATATAAACCTGAATGTTTAAAGATTCTGAGTAATCAGTTTAAAAGATGATCCTGATAAGATTCATGAAAACAAAAACATGGCTGAAAGCAAATCATTTGGCTTCAGTGAGAATTTTAGAAATGAATCTCCACACAAAGAAAATTAGATTTATTATTCTAAATGGAGATAATTCAGAATGAAACAAGATAATAGGATTTAAATTTATAATAGTGTTCAGCTCATGAGAAAAATAAATGCCAATTAAAGAAAATATTTGAAATAATTGAATTTGTAAACCAAGAAAAGTTTATGCATGAAGAAGACATACAAAACATCTTAATATTTATCAGTCTTCAATGAATATGTTACTCTGCAAAAGTTGAGTTGATGCATTTTTATTTTTTTACTGTTTGATTCAAGCATGAAAGATAATTATTTTAATAGCAAAAAAAAAAAAAAAAAAGTTTATATAGTTATACAAGGGTGAGTCAAAAAGTAAAGCCATTTTCATTATTTCATGTGAAGTTTTTTTTCTTACTTTTCATGTTTTTAGACTCATAAAGACACTCAGAGCAAGAATCCAATGAGTAAGACCCAATTTGACAATCAACAGTCCTCCTTCTGCATGACAATGCTCGACCACACACATGCATTAGGACAAGGGAGAAAATCTCCTCATTTGGTTGGACAACTTTACTACATCCTCCATACTCACCAGATTTAGCGCCTTCAGACTATTATCTCTTCGGATCCATGAAAGAGGGTTTGAGAGGTAAACATTATTCCAGTGACGAGGAAGTGAAATCTGTAGTGAAGAAGTGACTCAAAGAACAGTCAACAGAATTTTACAGGGTAGGGATACATGCTCTCATTCGAAGGTGTAACATTGCTTTGAGAAAAATGGGACTATGTAGAAAAGTAGGTATGTGATCCACAGAGGACTAGCTTCATATTGATGTATGATACATGTTCCTGTATTGGTAATTATACTTGTTGTAAACAAAATGGCATTACTTTTTGACTTGCCCTCGTATATTATATTTGTATTTCTTTTCTTTTATTTGTTTGTTTTAATATCATGTCAATCTGTCTAGGATTATTTTATGCCTAGAGGTTAGGGAATTGCATTCATTGTATGTTCACATATACATTTTTTGTGTAATTGTTTCTTAAAAGTTTTTATTTGCACACGGTCATATCAAATATTAATAATTTTTAGACAGATCTACTTGACCCATTGATAGGATGCTAGTATATACAAACACTAATCAAAGTGGACCTGGGAGTAATGGCAATGAAGGGGTGCTCCACACACTACAGAACTGGAACTGCATCACCAGATGCAAGTTAGTGTCATACTCAGGACACCCCTTTTGGTGGAGGAGGGGCTTACCCCTCTGCAGGGGATACAGTCAGCATATTCTAAGTTCTGATGACAGTGGGGGTGTATGTATATTTGTACTACTTAATGAACTATCGGCCTTAAGGACTAATTTAACGACCAAATTAATGATTTTGGTTCTATCTCCCTCATGAGGTCTTTTAATATGTTTAAGATCAATCATTTTTCCCACAATATGATTAAACTATCATTATTAATTTTTGGATAGTTATTTCAACTTACTCTTTTTATCATGATTCCTAAGTCACTTTTATTCTCTGATATCATTAAGAAAGCAGTTTGAAATGAAACTGCCCTGTCAGCTGGGACAGAAGAATATATCAACTGCACCTCTGCAGAGGGTTAAAATCACTCCAATGGGGACAATTGCTGGCCATGGGTGGCAAGAACACTCCACTTTAGCACTAATTCAGGCAGTCAGAGAGGCTCTCTCTGATCAATGAGCTGGTTTCATGGCTCTATGTCATTTTTTCTCGAGCTGGTCAATACTTTTTCAGTATCTTGTATTTCATCTAAGATTGTATGTAAGTGCATGATGAAATGGTTAGGGTCATTGGAAATGGACTCGTCAATCCGAGTTCAAATCCTGACGAGGCTGTTTGCATTTCACATAATGCTAATACCCTTGGGAAAGGTATGAATCCATGTATTCTCCCTCCAGCAATGGGTAAATAAATAGTAGGACAGACTGGGCTCTTTAACCTTGGCTAGGTAACCAGTCTAGAAGGAAAACTCTTAATTCAAACCACTTAAGAAATTGACCTTGTGTCGCATCCTGCTAGTGCGGAGGGGTTGGTAAATATAAATTTCATCTAAGAAATCTGTACAAGTTAAGACTATTTTAATTATACTGTCTTAAGTCATTCTTCTTGTTCAGTTGAGTTAATCCCTACTTAAGCCGAGTCATTTTAATTCTTCAATAATTAATCTGACACAACAAAAGTTTGGAGAATGCACTCACTCATTCACTCACTATTAATTGAACTCTTGATGCCATAACTCAGTGGGTCTACATTTTTGTGAATAACTACCCATTCTGCTTCTTCAGGCCCTGTTGGTTTGCCCTAAAATATGCAAAATATATGGCCTCAGTTGATAGAACATCCACCTTGGTTCTGCAAGGTTCTGGATTCGATACTAGCCCTCGCCAACTCAGTGCAAGAGTAGCATGGTTTGGATCTGTGCAGTAAAATGGGGAGCTGATGGTAGGTGTGGCAGTCCACCTCAGATGCAAAAACACTACAGATTTCACTTCCTTGTCATTGGAATAATGTTTGCCTCTCAAACCCTCTTTCATGGAACTGAAGAGATGATAGTCTGAAGGCAAACATTATTCCAGTGACAAGGAAATGAAATCTCTAGTGAAGAAGTGCTTGAAAGAACAGTCAAGAGAATTTTACAGGGCACAGATACATGTTCTCATTTGAAGGTGAAACATTGCTATTGAGAGAAATGATGACTATGTGGAGAACTAGGGATGTAATCTACAGAGGAGTAGCTTCATGTTGATGTAAGATACATGTTCCTGTGTTGGCAATTATACCTGTCCTAAACAAAATGGCATTACTTTTTGACTCGCTGTGACGGCCGCCCAAGCAAGAAAATGAGTAATGACAGAGTCCACTGGTGAAGACGCTTTTATTTTGGTAAATACGGTAGTTGTCACTTATCCTCCTGTTTCGCAACTGGTCTTCAATGTGAAACTACAATAGAATACAAATAGACTATGTAGTTTCTCTAATACAACTAATAAAATCGAAAAGGAGGAGGAAAAGTTCCAAGCATGTATTTACCTTCTTGTCGCCTCAAATCCTGCTGCTAAAAGAATTCAAAACCAGCGCCACGCAAACATGTGACTTTTACCGGTGTCAAACGGTGCCTGTACCCATGCAATAGGATGGCCGAACAAAACAAGGGAGATAATTATCTTGCATTTACACTCGCCTACATACTATTTAAACAATTGAATTAACCAATGTAATTTTAAGATTATACAGAATTTTTAAAAATCTGATTTATATATAAAAGTTATCTTTCTTTGAATTTGACTGGCTGATTTTCTTTTTGAGAAACTTTGCTTTAGAGTAACAATTTGGCATAATTATGTTCCAAGGGAGGGCAAGAACTCAACACATGAGAGTTCTAGTCCCTACAAGAGTAACAATTATTTTGGCATAATTATGTTCCAAGGGAGGGCAAGAACTCAGCCTGGTGCTCCCTCCTCAGAGAACAATAAATACTGATTCAGATTTTTCAAAGCTTCACCTACCCCTCCACTTACAAATTCTACACATTCATAGTTCAGGAGTATAGTGACAAAAATGAGGCAATATATTTCAATGCTATAGCAATACAAAGGCTTTTAGGTTAGGGTGATTTTTCGACCTCCTGAAGCTGCACCCCAGGGCAGCTGCCCCGTCCTGACCTTCCACTTTGTTCTGCGACTGCATCTTAGTAGAGGTAGTAGATAGATAACCTTTGGTGGAGGGGTTAGCTAAATATATACTCTGTAAATTATTAACAAGATTCATTTAATCTTAGGAGTCAATTGCAAGAGAAATATATTCCAAGACCTTAAACGGTGAATTATCACTTAGCTATTGACATCAATATTTATACACAACACGTATCTATACATTTCAAGTGATAACAACTAATACATACAAATACCTTTTTTTTTCCACAAAAATCACTCAACAAAGTCAATTTTACACTTTTTTGTTTCTTCTTCCTTTTTTTTTTTTTCTTTTTTTGTTTAATAATTTTTTTTTTCCTGGTTGAAGTTAAGAAATGACAAAGTATTCAGTTCTTAATCTTCCATCCCCGGAATCAACAAGGGAAATAAATAAAATATTTTAGACAGTCGACTTCCTTTATAAATATTTAGCAACTCTCCAGTCTCAGTTTCAGTGGAAAAAAAAGTGCAGCAGTGTGAAAAAGAGAAAATTCTGCAGACTTGGACAATAACAATCTAAAAGCGTGCAGAACGCTAAGCCAAGAAACTGACTCACTTACATACATACATACACATACACACACATAAAAAAGTGCATTTAAGATTACCATTTACATCTTAAAAGGTCAGACAGGTAACTATTACTTCCAAATCATAGGTGGAGACATTGTTTTCTTTTTTATTGATGTATATAGCCAAACTAATGTTTACTGCTGTTATTTATAAATTAGATACAGATATATTTCAAAATATTTTCTTTAAGTTTTGATATAAAAAAATCACAAAAAATTTCTTACAAGATAAAGCATTCAATAAGATAATAATGCTGTAGCCTTTTCAACATGATCTCTTGATTAGTGGGAGAGCAAATTAAGACTGACAGAAAAAGATAATAAAACTTCTTTTTTAAACATAATCTTTTTTTTTACAGAGAGACAAAAATCACACTAACCTAGGGCTAACCTTGTTATTCACCATATTCTTATTTTTCACTCCTGTATTATTTTGTGTTTTGTAAATAAAGGGTCTCTCTTAATTAAGACAAAGAATAGAATAAAAAAAAATGTTCTACACATTTTGCTTGTCTTAGTATTCCAAAGAGAGTAATAAGTCAAGTTACGTCTGCAGCTTCATAATTTTTTTTTTAACAACCCTTTTTTTTTTTTCTCAGCTTGTATGAGAAGCTGGTTGTTGATTTGGTAGCCATGTTGTGCAATGACAGCTTTTGCTGTTCAATTTGTTTTCCCTACATTTTCTCAATATATTTTCCTACGCTTCTATTTCTGTGGTCATTTCATTAAGTCTTTTATCAAAATATCACCTCGAAAATCAAAAGTACCAAATCTAGTTAAACCTCGGTAAAAATACAAAAAAAAACATACACCGGAAAACAAATTAACTCAATTTCAATTTATTTCTGATTTTAAAGAAAAAAATTCTCTGAACTCAAAAAGACTCCATTAATAATTCTGTCTTTTTAGTTTTTCGCCTCCTGGACAAACTGGTTTTCCATCATTCTTGAAAAACAGCCAATCCTAAGTTTGGAAATGAAGAAATTTACAAAGTCAAAAAAATAAATAAATAAACAAAAAAAAATCATTTTTTTTATTTGTTATTTTGCATTCCTTTATGGAAAGAAATCCAAAACTTTTTTTTTTTTTTTTTTTTTTTCTTAAAAAAAAAAATCTGTATCTAAAAGAATTACTTGATCTTTGCTCTTTGAAATAATTAGTCTTAAAATTTATAAACTGAAATGACTTTCTTTGAAAAAAAATAAAAATTATATTATGAGAATATCTAAGATTTTACAAACACAGATTCCTACACTAATATTCAATGTAGAATATTGCATTTTCTGTTAAGGTATCAAGAATTAAAATCTTTAAAAAAAAACATGCCAAGAGATTTATCCCCTCAAGTTACATTAAAGAAAACCGGTAAATTAGTAAAGTTATCTTGAATGTTTATTATAATCTTATTATAATCCACCAAATGTCTGTCAATACATTCTATGAATGTGAATTTTTCAAATAATTTTTATTTTATTTATGTTTATCAAACAAGACCAAATACATCACACACATGCAATGTTGTTTATCCTGAGGTTTCTTTCATAATAAAAATATTTGTAAGATTTTAAAAGTAAGATGCACGTTAGGTGTAAATGAATAACAGATTTTAACAAAAACTATTTTTTGAATATCAGTGGAACTTTTAAAAGGCCAATGTAATATTGTTTGTGGGGATTAGTAAATTGATAAACTTTAGATAGAAAAATAAAATAAAATAGAAAAATAACCGTATTGCCCATAAATAAGTAAAACACTTGATTAATTTTGTATAAATTTTGTATATAAGTTCTTCTAAACTAACGATATCAAGGTTTTTTTTATTTCCAGTGAAAATTACCAATGAAAAAGTTATATTCTTTCTTTTGGTGGATTGGGTGAAGACATCATTGAAATACTGTAATCAAGAAACAAATTATTTGGTTTGAAAATATACTATATAAAAAAAACAAAAAAACTTTTATTCAATCTATGTACAGTCTATCCTGCGGGTTGAATATAGGGTTCAGTTTGAAATTCCTTGATGTTTACTAAATAAGACAAAAAAAAAACACCTGGAGAAGGCCAGAGAGGACATTGTCTGAAACATTGTGAATATAAAAACCAAACTTTAATTAAAGTTGTGAACTATTAGACTGATTACACAGGTGAATTTATTGATTGTAGGTGTAATGACAAATGATTACACCGATAGACTTTGGAATGCTTTATTCTACTTAGAATAATTGGTACACTTTACTAAGAGTTTATATAGATTCCCTAGAGAGCTCTCTAAAGGGGAGGTAATCATAAAGTAAGAGAGGTAACTCAATTACTTATTACAGTAGGGAAGGCTTATGTAGAATCCACCACACTATTCAACTGTTAACACAAAAATGGTTAGCAACACTTTTCACGTTTTGAATTCAGATTTTTTTTCCTACTTTTAGATTGATTGCCCTACCAAAGCTAAAGAACCCAGATTAGCATAAAAAAATAAAAAAAAACAACACTTTGTCCAGGATTTGAATCCAGTCCCACTTTGTACAACTTGCACTTTTATATTCACACCATTTTTATTTTACTGTTGGTGTCAGAATTATTCACCCTTCCATAATCTTTAATCACAAAACTGTAATACCAAAAATTTTCATAGAAATTTCATGTGTTTTTTTTTTTTTTTACAAATGATGAAATAATAGATTTGAAAGAATGAATATGCAGTAAAATTGTATTTAATAGTCAAACAATTATACCTAAAAAAACCTCAAACATTTAAAATAGGACAAAATTATAGGCCATCTTGCCTCAATAATCAATTGTGATAACTTTATTCTTTAATCATTTTTTATAGTTCCTTATAAGATCTTTATGCACACACTGACAGGTATTTTTCTCTATTCTTCCCTGGCAATAACTTCTAGTTCCTCCAAATTTGAATGATTTTCATCTCCTACTTTTTTCTTCAATAGGACCATAAATTTACAAAGGGGTTTAGATCAGGACTTTATGCAGGGTACACTAATACCTTAATTTTGCTGTCATTTAAGTATTTCATAAGAATTTGTGCTGTGTACTTCAGATGAGTTATCATGGTATGTGTCACACAAATTTTGTCTTCTTCAGGACCTTCTAGAATATTATAGAATCAGGTCAATACTATTTTATTTTCAAAGTGTATTTATATGTATTTGTATATACAAATACCCTGCTGTCTTTTTATCACTTTGCTTGTAAGCACTATATTCAATCACAAAGATTTTGACATTTTTCAGGCATCTTATCTAACCCAAGTTAACTATCACATAGAAAAATAGCCATCTTGGAGACACATCTGCCTCCTCTAAAATCCAACAGCTAAGTACGTAAATTACAAGTCCACCTCCCATTCCCAAGAACCAATGTGACCAGAGAACAGTCTTCAGCAAAGGGCCAAATGTTATAGAATTAGGTCAATGATACTTTATTTCAAAGGGTGCTTGTATTTTCAGATACATATCGCATAAATGTGTCCTTGCTTCCTGCCCTAAAAAAATGCTAAGCGGTGCCTGCTGAAAATCCAATCCACACTACTATTTAATTACCTAGGTTTTTGAAGGTGCTTTTCCTAAAAAGTTAAAGCGATATCCACCCATAAGTCTTTTCTTGACAAGTAAATGTAAATATTTTAACCCCCTCTCATTTTTTCAGCAGTTTGAAGGTGTTTTTATCGAAAAATACCTTTTTTTAGTGGTTTTAAGGCATTAAAAGTAAGCCACCACCCAGGTTTTTTATCGACAAGTAAATGCAAATATTTACTCCCCTTTAAAATATATTTTTTTTTTGTATTTTCATTTTATTTTAATTAAAAAAGAAAAAAAACTGTCACATATTTTAAAATAAATACGAATGAGTTTTGAAAATAAAAACAATCAGTAACTAGAGAGTTTAATAGTAGCACGGGTTGGATTTTCAGCAAGCACCACTTAGCGTTTTTTAGGGCAGGAGGCCAGGATGCATGTATGCGATAATACTCTATTTTCATTTTTATTCAAAGTCAAATTCAGAAAAAAGAAAATTTACAATAGCCAAAGAGCAATATTATTTCATAATTTCCATAAGGAGATGGAGATGAAATATTTTTGCAACAATTTTTAAAAATCCATAACTAAGAATTTGATAGATCAAAACTTTTTAAAAATTATTCAAAACTAAACAAGAAATAAATCATCTCTGGCAAATTCAATAAGTACTTACAAGGATTAGCATTTTATTCAAAAATATTCAAATATTCAGTTGAGGCAAATAATTTTGACACCAATTGTAAATGTTACTCTGAATCAGATTATAACATTAACATTTCAATTTCCAATATTTCCAGTGCACCAATCAGGATTTCCTTTTCTCTCCTCTTTTTCCTGATACTGAGACTTTATAAAAATCCAACATGAAAAATATTAATGAAAAAAAAAAAAAAATGAAAGAAAAAGCAACCCATCAGGAACATGCCAAATTTATGTAGCACACATGGGTGCTTCTTGGGGGGGCATTGATTAAATGCAAAAGATAACATTACATCATGTTTTTCTGGTCCATCTAAAATCAGAACAATATCAATAAATCCTTGACTTTTTTTTTTCTAAATGTTTTTTTTTTTGGTCATCTAGTGAGAAGGGAAAACTATACTGACACAAAACGCAGCTGGAGCCATTATTCAAATCTGACGATCCAATATTCAAATCAGTGATCTGATCACTTGCTTCATTAGATCAATGCTAGTTATTTTTTGTTGGGTTTTTTTTTTTAATGCTTTTTTTTCGGTGGAGGTCATTTTAAATTTAGATAATGGGGAGTAGTAAATTATTTCTTAATATACCAAACTTTTTATGTTCTGCGAATGATAATCATTCATGTTTTATTGATAATTAATTTAAATTTATTTTTAAAGGAGATAGACAACCTGTGAGTTTATTTGTTTCCTATTGTAAGTGTGACCCATGATACAGATTTTTTTTTTTTTTATCTAGGAAGGACTTTATTGCTATAATAAAAAACTAAAAAAAACACTCACTATAATATGTGTTGGGTTACTCTTAGATACATTTATGTTGTAATGGGTATCATCATAGGGAAATGGATATAGCAATCCAAGTTCAATCCTGGACAAGGTTGTTTGCATTTCACATAGTGCTTATACCCATGGGAAAGGTATGAATACAACTATTCTCCCTGCAGTTATTGGTAAATAGTAAGATAGAGCTTTTTAACCTTGATATGCTAACTGGTATAGAAGAAAGAAAACTCTGAATTCACATATTAACTCCACTTAAAAATTGACACATACAAAATTCTGATTGATAATTAATTGATTTTAATGGCATGTTAACCTGTCTAGGGTCATTTTATGCCTAGAGGTTAGGGAATCGCATTCATTGTACATTCATATTTACATTTTTGTGTAGGTATTAAGTTGTTTTTTTTGCATACATATATAAAGTATTCCTATCTAATACAAATAATTTGCACATAGTTGTATGGTTTTAAGTGTTGCTATTCAATAGTTATCATTATATGTTTTCAATTGATTATTTCTATTCAATAATAGGTATACGCTTTCACACAGTTATATGGTTTTGAGTAACTAACAATAATCTTTAGTAAACAATTATAGCTTCAAGTAATTATTCTTAATGCAAATAATTTACTGTTATATGGCATCAAATATCCCTATC
This sequence comes from Doryteuthis pealeii, assembly GCA_023376005.1. Lineage (NCBI taxonomy): Eukaryota > Metazoa > Mollusca > Cephalopoda > Myopsida > Loliginidae > Doryteuthis > Doryteuthis pealeii. Next base: position 100,197,416 of record CM042138.1, on the reverse strand, counting down.
AAATAAAAATAATTTTAAATAGACCTATTTGACCAATAGGTGGGACCATAACAGGCACTACCACTCTGGGTCAGAGCGGACCTGAGAGTAATGGCAATGAAGGGATACACCACACCCCTCAGATCTCCAGAACTAGAGCCTCACCATCAGATGCTTCGTGTTATACCCAAGATCCCCTCGCTTTTGGAAAGAAAGGAAAAATAAATACATAAAAATAAGGTGTTTATCATTTTTGTTAGTTAACATTTATACTTTTTTTTTTTTTGCTTGAATATCATTCTAGTTTTCAAAACATCAAGACAGAAAAATCCAAATTTCTATGTTGCCTCCGAGAAATCTTGGACTAACAGGTTTCAGATCTTTTTTCACAAACTAATTGAATGCTTCATTTTTTATACATTTGCTCAGATTAATAAAATAATCTTACTAGTATTCCAAAATTAAATCTCATATTCAGCCAGAACTGGTTATTTTAGAAAATAGTGAAATATATTAATTTTAAATCTGTGTTATGTCTACCAATAATCCCAGAGGAAATAACCTAAAATAAATGTATTAAATGTTCAATAATCCTTTGGTAGACACTAGAGAAATCAAACAAACATTGACAGATAGTCATAAAATGCTAACAACAATCACAAGAGAGAGAGAGGATAGAGAGAGAAATGAAGATAGACATGACAGAGAAGTTATTTCAAAGAAAAAAGAAATTGAATTGATGACAGAAAGAATACATAAGTTTAAATTAAATAGAAAATATGATAACTAAGGGAAGTATGTATTTACCAAACCCTCAGCAAAAGCAGGATATGACACAAGATCAATTTCTAAGCAAATCATTTTTTTTAATAGTTACTTTGCTAGTAAATAATAATGAGAAAATGTGAAATTCTTCAAGTCTTACAATTCAGCACTTTCCTTTCTTTTAATGAGAACATAAATGTCAGATGAGTAAGGAATTGACTAAATATTTTTCCTATCACTAACCACTCAATATGTTACAATTTATGCGAATCATAAATTGTTGGCAGACCCTGTAGTTAATTCAAAATAAGTTTGTTAGAATTAAAAGCGGAGGCTGGTAGATTTCCGTACCCCTTTGGGTTATGATTGGCATTTGGATGACCTAAACTGACCCCGGCACAGCGAATGTGGGAATAGTTAGTTTTAGAATCTAGATTCCACCTGGCCATCAGAGAGTTTAGACGTGATAGTCTTTCTTTCCCGGGTTATCTCATCCATACAGAAAATATTGAATCATGGGCTAAATAATAAACTTGATCAAAAAAAAGAAAACATAAGTCTAATTAGTTTTATTAAATGTTAAAAACAAGCAAAGACCAGGAAAATCAGCCCTTAGATAGAAGAATGAAGAATAGAGAAGAATTCAACTAGACAGGAACATGTCAGCCAATGAAGTTAGAAGAATTAAAAAGAATGAAGAACAGAGAAGAAGCAGTAATGAAGTTAACAAGAACCAAGTAAGATCATCATCTCTCTAATCTGTATCTGTCTCTCCCTCTTTGTCATCCAAGAACTCTCACTCACATTTATATATCGGATGTTGGGTAACAAATATCTTGAACATATTTTCATGGTTAATAACTAGTTAGCATAATAGACATAACTTATTAGTGTTCTCAGTAACCAACATGATTGCATAAAAAAAACCAACCAGCCAGCCAGCAAGTGTCTAACCAATTTACCAAAAGAAAGGATATAACATTTTCCATTGTGGTATCATTTCATCAAACCTTTTGGAGTTTGGCATCAAAGTCTCTTGCAACAGTTATTATTATTTCATCTTTTGTATTCTGTTAGATCAAAGCACTATAATCAAGATTTTTGATTTGATTTTTATGGATTCATTTGTTGGATAATTAGGTGTTGCTTTAATCTAGTTCTTTTTTTTTCTTTCCTTTTTTGTCAACTTTTTACAAGAACAGTCAAGGTGCTTCCTTTTTTTCTATATGATTAATTGTATCTCCAAATGCATGCTGAAGTAAATGCCCGATTCTTATCTTTAAAAAAAATAATTATTCAAATCAGATTAAGAAGAAACAGGGTTTTGAGACCTTTCAATGACTTGCTGTGTGTTTACAGATTATCATGAGATTTTTTTTTTTAGTTTTGTGATGACTTCCTTAGTAATCAAAAAGCATGTTTGTCCAGGGTATACAGAGACTTCTTCCTTGGTAGGCAACCAGTCTAGAAGAAGGATAACTCTGAATTTAAATTATGTAGAAGACAACAGGAAACCAATCCATAATCTCCCCCAAGGGCAGTTATGGTAAGTAGTGGTTTTCTTATAAAGGAAGCTGTGAAGAGTTATAATCACCAAAGTTTTTGAAAGGACATATTTTCAATTCTGTTGCTAGTGACATAACTTATCTATAATCATTTATGTTGGATTTTTAGAGAGTTGCTTGTGGCCTAATGGTCATTGTCATAGAAACATTCAAATCCTGGATGAGGCTGTTTGCATTTCCCAGAGTGCTAATATATTTGGGAAAGGTATGCTTTGAACTATCCTCCCTCCAGCTATGGATAAATAGCAGGGCAGACTAGGCTTTTTAATATTGGTATGGCAACTTGTTTAGAAGAAGGAAAACTATGAATTCAAAACTCTGCTTACAAAATTAACCTTGTATCACATCCTACTCTTGTAGAGGGGTTAGGTAAATACATATGAGTTTTTTCAGGCAAGTTGTAAATTTTCAACCCAAAACATATGTCAGGTCTTGTTTTAAACCAAGCCAAATATTCTTCCCTTAATTCTCTTTTAAATGCTTGAAAAATCAATTATAAAACTAATATCAACAGTGATGTCAAATGATACCAGTCAAATAACTTTCCAATGAAATTTTTTTGGCCCAAATATTAAGCCCTGTCAAACTGATTTATAGTCCCCGGAGATTAAGAAAACTCACCCGGATGCAACCTGACTGATATGCTATAATTTCATTACAGGGGTAGGGGTGAGGGGTGATATGGGGGTAGATGCCAAGGACTTCTTTTCTTTTGTGTTTTTAAACTACACAATTCTTGGATATCTTTTAATTAACATCAACAATAAGGTAAGGACAATTACAAGTTAAAAAACCATCACCAAGTCTATTTAGAGACTCTTCAATGATCTGCAAAGTATGATTATTGTTCATCATGAGATAAAAATTGGATATTTGACAGTGATAATTTTATTGAAAGACTTATTTTAATTTTGTGTAAAGCCAATTTTTTTTTCTAATAAAGACTTATAAAAACTGATCATCAATCATAAAAGGTTTTCTGTTTATCTGTATACTACTAAATTCTTATATATACAGTACCATGTGAAAGTTTGGGACCCCTCCTCCAACAATTATAGCCATTGTTATTTTGAAAAAAATGTTAAAAAAAGTTTTAAAAAATGTAAAAAATGTGCATCCAAGTATCAATTTGTAAAGTAGACTTTGAACACTAATTCAATATTTGGAAAGATTACTTTAAATATTGGAGTTTGGATGCACATTTGATTGGCTTATTTTCCTTTTTTTTTTGTTCAAAATAGCAACAACCATATTTGGGAGGTGGGGTACAAACTTTCAATCCACATTGTATGTATTTGGAACATAGGTCTTTATTAGTGTCATACACTGAAAATATTCTTAGAGAATGAGGTAATTTTCAGTCCAATTTTCAAGGGAATGATAATTTTGTAGGATCTACAAGCATCTATATAAAATTTCTACTTTAGAATGCAAGATGTTTCATGAAAACTAATTATAAACAATGTATTGTGTTTTTTATTCTCCCTACCACCAGCTAGGAAGTCAATCAAAAAATCTAATAAATAATGTAACTACAAAAAACTATTAAAATCATGAAAAAAATCTTAGTAATTACTGATATAACAAAGGAGTTACCATATTCAATATTTTTCAAAAAGAATTCTTTATATTAAAAAAAGGAATCATTAAATGAGATACTTAAACTGCCTTTAATATTTACATAAAAAAGATTTTCTTAAAATAAAGATATTATTTTTGGAATGTTCATCAGTCATTGTAGCATTACTAAATAATGTCAGTGTGAATTTGACCTTTAAACTTTTTTCAAATTAAATGAAAGACAATAAGTTGGGTCAATCTGACACCAAACCAAGTTTCAGTTTAAAAGTAATATTAGCTCTTAAAATGCCTATCATGCCATGTAAAACAGAAGTGTATTCATTAATTACCTAAATTCTTGATATAACAGATTTCTATAGTACTAATTAAGATCCTTCACTCCTTCCTAAATAGAAGCATCAATATCACCATGGACTGCTGTCCATTAGTTTTTTTAATTGAGTGGGTTTAAGGGCTTTTTTGCAGAATATTTTTTATTTTGTCCATAAATTGATATTATAAAAGTTATAGAGGATGGACTGCTCATTTTGAGAAGTTAGCTATCTATGTATCATCCAATGAGCTGGCAAGGCACCGAAAGAGACAGAGTTCTTCTTTTGGCACTAAAAGTTAAACATTTGGTAGAAGTGGAATGGTGAGGTATTTCTATTTTATTTCATTATCTATTTAATATTATTTCATTTTATCATTGGTTTTATCTTTGATTTTCATATTTTATTATTTGTTTTATTTTCTATTCAAAGTTTATTAATTTATTCATTATTAATCCCACTGGTTTGGTTTATGAACATCTAATGGTATAAATTTCAAAATACTGTTTTTTTTAGGGAATGGGGGTGGGTTTATAATTGTAAAAGTGCCAACTGTTTTTAGCCAAAGAGAAACTGGATGTTAAACAAGTTTGCTCAGGCACTATTAACATGATTGTCAATGTGCATTTATGTATATTAAAATCTCATAATATGAAAATGGCATAATTTCAAACAATCTTTCTCTATCATTCCCTAATCCAATCAACATAGAGCACTGAAATGGAAATTGTTATGTCTTGAATCAGACAATGTAATGTTTCATAAAAAAATAGTACTGAAAATCCTTTTTGCAACACTGAAGCCAAATTCTGTTCTATAATTCTTCATATTTCAAAGAATCTTCTTAGAACTTGGAATTATGCCTATAAAACCAAAGATTGGCTGGAAGAACGGTCACATAAAGCATTATTACCCATTGAATGGTTAAAGAAGAATTTATTAAAATGCAACCTATTATAAAAGAAATAACAACATACATATGATTAATCCATTACTTACTGGATATGTTAGTGTCAAATGCACCACATAACCAGGCATGCAGGTTGAAAACTACATTCTGTATCCTTTGTATATACAATGAATGATACTAAAATCACTTTTATTTGTATATTTAAGTCATTATTTGATAAAATACTTTAACCCTTTACCTAAAAGGTGTCAAACACACTGTCACAACCATCTATGTAGGCTGGAAAGCATATTCTGCATCCTTTGTGTCTGAACATTATAAACAATATGATATTGCAAATTATGAATAATACACTTTCATTGACAACAGATTTTTCATGAAATTGCATGAGAAAGTTTTATACAAAACTGAATATTGGTGTCTATAAAACATTTTGTTCATATAATATGAAATAACCATGTTTGAGGGTCATCACAGTCATTAAAAGTGTTCTTAAAAGAGGAGAAATTTATAAAAACTTAGCTTTGTTTTTTAGGTTTTTAACTGTACTTGATCACAAATCACTGGAACTCTTGGGGGTAGAAAGCTTCGATCATACTACTATGTTATTTGCATAATTCATTTCAATGTTTTAAAAAATATCATAGATGTATACAAGTGTCAAATAAACTGCCACAATTAGGTGTTCAGGCTGAAAACTCCTTTGAATGAGAGAATATTAAAGACAATAAAATATTTGATTATCAATAATACAATGATAGTTTTATTAAATACATTTACAGCAGAGATATCTTTACCATTGGAATTTCACCAATGTATAAAAGTGAGTTTACTTAGGATCTGTAGATGAAAGAGGTTAACTTAGTTTGTATATAAATTTCTAACAAAAAAATTGTTTTTCTTTTATTAATTTTACTGCTAGGTAAGCAGTAGTCAAATGTATTTCTACAACCAGGTGTACAGGCTGAAAATTATACTCTGCATCCTTTGCAATGTCAGAACATTAGAAATAACATGTTACTTGAAATCTTATTATAATGGAGAGTGTGTGCTTTTCTGTCCATAACCGAAACTATATTCCTACTCGAGTCACAATTCTCTTAGTTATTGACGTCACATTCTCCATGATTTTATTTTTACCTAAACCTCAATTATTAATAAAATTGTCTTACATTATTAATACTGTTAACCATATCTACATACTAACAACATGCAATTATATTTATATATACAAAAAAATAGCGGTTTACAGTGTGAACGGGAAGGCTAATTTGCATATTAATATTTAAAAATCGAATTTAATAAATATGTGCTTAGTATTATTGATTTCTAACTGTTTGGTTTTATTTTAATGAATATAAGCAAAAATCTCGTCAATGAATCTTAAATGAAATCCATTAACAAGATAAAATAACTGTCATTTTATTCTTTACTTCCTCTTATAACTAAATACTTAAATTAGAAAAAATAACAATGAAATACGAGAGTGATGGAAGAGTAAGTTTCAGTTGTTCCATTTTTTATCATACTCCCTCTATTTCAAATCTATTATTATACCCGCCTCTGTTTCAAATCTTTTTATCTGTATTCTTATTTAGTTTCATTAGCCTTTCTAATTTAATACAATATTTTATTACATTAAAACTTAAATACTTGCACCCGGAGGGTGCATATATTTGCTAGTTATAAATAATACAATAATAGTATAATTGAAGGAAGCTACAGCAGACAACAGATTTTCAATTACCACTAAATGTATCCCCACAATCAGGAAAGAAGGCTGAAAGTTATATTCTACACCCTTTTCATATCAGAACATTAAAACAACATGATATTTCAAATTATGAATAATGTCAATTTCAGTATTGGCTGCTTTCATTAGTGCTTGACAAATTACTACAAAGCTCATTTAACCCCAGTTACCGATGCACTCCCATAATCAGGCATGCCCAGACTAAAAAAACAATACTATATATCCTTTGTATATCAGAACATTACAAACTTACATAATTTATTCCATTGATGTATTGTTACTTTTATAGTTACTTGACTACTTAGTGTTTAGTTGTCAAATGCATCTCTACAACGGGGGTGTAGGTGGAAAAACATAATCTACATATTTTTAATTCCAGAAAATTAGGAACAATTTGATTCTTCTATTTGGGATCAGTAAGTAAGACCTAATGACAAATCTAATGAATTCAATAAATATAAACTGGCTTTCAGTTTCTTTCATGTTATCTGTGCAAATAAAGAGGAATACAAATATCTTTACATTTATCTTATTTTGCTTCAATAATAAAAGCCTAATTAGTTGCTTTGTTGCAATTGTTTATGTATTAAAAATGATTCATTATCCTATTAACTGAGGAAGTACATTGAAGAAAGAATACAGAGAGAATTAGTTGAATTAAAATGTTGTATCACAGAAACACTTCAAACACTTTTAAATTATTTCATCAGTAAAGAATACATTACAATCTAAGTGATCTATATCCACTTTACTGAAATCGGATTTAAATGATAAATCATACTTGATGAGTCTGAATAAAATCTAAAGAACTTTTTTTTTAATTACATCTCACTCAGACATTTTTAAAGTGGGTGGTAGCACACCCATTACTGGGCAGTAGAATGATCCAAGTGGGGGGTAGCACCTCCTACTCCTGGGAAGTAGAATGATGATCCAAGTGGCTGTAGCACCTCCAACTCTTTGACAGTAGAATGATCTAAATGGGTGGTAGCACCTCCAACTCAAAGACAGGAGAATGATCTAAGTGGGCAGTAGCACCCACAATTCCTGGATAATAGAATGATCCAAGTATGCTGTAGCACCCACCTCCTGCTCTGCAATAGTAGATGAGCCAAGTGGGCTGTAGCACCCCTCCTATTCCTTGGCAGTAGAATGATCATAGTGGATGGTAGTATTCCCCTACTACTGGATCCAAGAAGGATCCAAGTGGGCAGTAGCACCCCTCTTACAGACAATAGATTTTTCCACGGTGGTAATAAGGAAAAAAAAAACAAATAGGGCAAAGAAAGTGGTGTAGGACAGAATTGAATTACCTCAAAATGAGTTGAGGCCATAGTTCCATCATATAAAGATTTTTGTTCACCAAAACATTTTCAACTGATACAAAGTCAAAATGTATTTTATTGCCTTCCAAATATCCCGATTTGTAAAGTGTGGATTCAGTGCAGCTTCGTTTCAAGTAAAGGAACAAACTGAAAATTATGTAATACCAGGATCTAAGACTTCAACTTGTTACGCTGAGAGACTGATATCCCTTTAGCAAGTACATCCACCCTATTAATGTTTCAGTGAAAGCAATTTACTCATAGAAGATTTATCTATTTATTACATTTTAACTCGTCTTTTGATTTTGCCATTATCAGTTCTGTTTGACTTTGCTTTTGGCTTTTTAGTGTTTAAAATTTGAACATGAAATGAAAATAAGATTCAATTAAAAATAAAAATCAATGTTTGCATTTATTGAAGTTTGGTTGGGGGGGGAGTAATTTCACTTCAAAAGTTAACTTAGTTAATAGGAAACATGCTTTTTTTTTGACTGAGGATGATAAGATACGATCAAGAGTAGAACAACACAAACATCCTTCAACCAAGATTAATTTTAACAGATACATTATCATCCTTAAAATGCTTAAACCAGTTTTGGCATTGTTAATTTTCTTCTGCCTAAAATGTGAGCAGCTTCAGGGGCTTTGAGGTCCAGTTTAAAATAAAATTGACAGAATCTCAATGCCTTTAGCCACTATAATAACACCCAAAATTAGCATGAAAATAGGTGATTTTAAGGCACTATCAGTTTTTTTAAAAGGCTCATATCTCTGCCAATTTTTCAATTTGATCACTTTCTTTTGTATCAAGGGAATCTATGCCTCATAATCTATCAGAAAACCCAATAAAATGGACACCTATGATTTGCACAAAAATAGGTGATTTTTAGCTATAATTACAGGACCTGTGAACCGTCATATCTCTGACAATTTCTAGAACTTAGCAATTTCTTTACTATCATTTTAATCTATGCATTTACATATATAAGAAAAGCCAATATAATCAACACCCAACCCTTCACACAAGCAAAATGTGATATGAGAAGAGCCAGTTTGAACTTTAATGAAGAAATTACCCAGTATGTATGTCCACCTAATTCCTCAGAAACTGAACAGAGAGAATAAAGCATCAGTGGTTCTAACACTTGAGTCAATTTTTTAAGCAGAATTTAACAGGTTTGAATTTAGAGTTTTCTTTCTTCTAGACTGGTTTCCATTTGAAGCTTAAAGAACCCAGTCTGCCCTGTTATTTATCCATAGCTGAAAGGAGAATAGTTGGATGCATAACTTTCACAAGTGTATTAGTACTATGCTTAAACCATTTTGGTATTTTCAATTTCCTTCCACCTAAAATATAAACAGCTTCAGTTGTTTCATTTAAAATAACACCTAAAAATTGTCAGAATGTCAATACCTTTAGCCACAATAATAACATTTTAAATAAAAGATATATGTATTTGCCAAACCCTAAGCACAAGCAGGATGTGACATAAGGTGATTTTTTTAAGTCTTAACATCCTATACCACCTCATTCCACCTGGCTGGAAGTCACAATCATTTTCATAATCCAACCCAAAAGGTAGCCTTTGTTTAAATGTAATATTAAACATATTTAGAAGTCTTAGATTAAAGGGAAATAACAGGTAACATTAAATGAAAAGGTCATTTTTAGCCATTTTTGATAAATCCTTATAAGAATCGGGCTCTGGTCTTAGAAAATTCTCAACAGGATGTTAAGAGTTAAAGTAAAGTCTAGCAGGTTTTCATTCAGATGTTTCCTTTTCCAGTTGCCATACCAAGGTTAAAAGGCCTAGTCTGCCATTTTATTTGCTTCTAACTGGAAGAATAGTTAGATGCATATCTTTCCCATGGGTATTAGCACCATGTGAAATGCAAAATCAAAAATATAGCTAAATGGTTTTAATTATGTTATGATATATAAAATGTAGTGAAGTCATAGATGGTTTTTATATATGTACATGAAAAAATCTTTAGATTAAAATGTAATATTGTAAGCGCATGGTACCAGGGTGTGAATAGATAAGTTATCAAAAAGAAAGACAACAAAGTTCAGCATGTTGTCCAGGCTAGGTGTAACAAGATAAGCTTGATCAAGCACCCCAGACTGAAAACAGCAGTTAGCTAAGTCCAGCAATGACCGTCTTATATATCCCTTATGGCATCGGGTATATAAATGGTGAGAGAGAGAGGAGAAGAGGGTTCTTTTTTGGCAACTGGCCATCTTCTTTTGGGTTGATTTCTTCCTCTGTTCAATACTGGGCTTGGTTCTCTGTGCTCATCTTCAAGATTTTGTTTATTTTTAAAGATGTTGTTATTAAAACTGAAGACAAAAAGGGTTGAACTGCATGGTGAGAAGATGGCTTACTTGGGACAGATGACCATATCACATCTGACCCCTTCGACTAACCCCCAAATTCTAACTAACTCAAACTCAGTTTCTTTCACATGCTCTTCCCTTAGCCAATGAGAAATCAGCGGCTAGGTCAGTGAAAGGTGAACTTGGTGTCAATAACTTCTACAATGGTTAATGGTAACTTTCCATTTACCTTACTGTTATTTAAATTTTAGTACACTAGTCATAATTTGTAGGCAACCCACAAATTATGTAACAACCAGCCATCTAAGTGGTGACAGGGGTTGGCCAGATAATGTCACCCATGTGAAGCAGAAGTGGGGTGGGGTGTTCTGTAAACCCCAATAAAAGATGGGATTTCTCAATTCAAGTTCTGTTGTGGGGCTGGGGCACAAGGAGAAAAGTGTTTGAGTGAACAGAGAACAAAGAATGATTCAAAGCTATGGGAAGAGCTGGTTCTAACTTAAACAAAGAAACCAACCAGTATGTGTATCTACTATTCCCCCAACAAAGCCCCCTCCCACATAATATACAGAGACACTACATGTCTAGCCCAACTTTTATGGATGCTAGACCAAGAGAAAGAGAGTGAGAATTCATGGGCTGCTGTTTAAATACCCAGCCACCTATTGGCGAAACCCTCGCAGTAAGGGAAGATAACCTTTTTGGACACAAGTCTATCCCAGCAGGGACAGGCAATTACTACAGAGGGATTAAAGCAACAAAGGTCCTAACACTGATAGGCAAGTTGAGTTTTTATGTTTCTCCTTGTCCATCTGATGATTTGCGATTACAGTCATAACAGTTGTTGGTGACTATGCTACAAAAGGTGTGTAAAAGTGGAAAATACTTTTGAATCACCTTAGTATGTATAAATAACATTTTAAGTTTTTGTAGAAGTGAATGTGTCAAAAATAGATTTCTGTTGACCCTTGAAACAAAATAGAACTAAAGAAATAAATAAAACCTTTTTTAATGAAGTTTTACAGAAACTTATAAATGATTTATTTACAATTATGACTAATAATTTAATAAGCCTCATAATCTACCTAACTTTTTTTACACTAATTGTTTAGATAAGTAGAAAAAGTACCAGACTAAACAAAAAATATCAGTTTAAACTAATGGTACAGTGCTGGCTTAAGGTATAAGTAATATAAGTAGTTGCTTAGGGTACTGTTAAAAAAAACAAACACACGAATAGGCTCAAGAAAGCTTTATTCTACTTAGAATAATGTTACAGTTTACTGAGAGTTTATATACTCTTAGAAACGTCAAAGAGTTCCACAAAGGGGAGGTAATAATAAAATAGGTGAAGTAACTCTCAATTACCTATTACAGGTACCCATGGTCCCCATGATTTTTTTCTGTTGGGGGGCGGGTATTGTATAACATAATATACCGATGTTGTCAGAAATTATACAGGATTTATTCAAGACAGCATGCAGTGTAGCTCCCATCTAGCTTTTTCTCTAAGCGTTTCAAGTAGTGCAGTCGTACAGTAGCACTAACACATCTACAGCTTAGAATAATTCTTGCTTTATCTTATCAGAGAGATCAGATTTCGATATGTTTGATAATCTGTCAATAGCAGTCCATTCCTTTCCTATGCATATTTTGATATCACTTTTGACTATATTAACAGAACAGCAAGGATTTATTTTAGGTGTAACATGAGAACTCTTGAGAAGCCCATATTTCACCTAATATAGAACAAGATTTTATTGATAATTTAGTAGAAAATATTAATTACTTAATTAGGTCTCAACCTGGGAATCCATATAGGTTTTTTTTTTTATATAGAAGATTCATATTCATCAATATACGAGGATCATTCAATAAATGAGGGGAATCTTTTTAAAAAGAGCAAAATAATTCTTTCTTTTTTTTCAGAATTTTTCAGCATTGTTTGGAATTAGTTTATAACAAAAATTATTCTAATCTCTCAGAAATATTTGTTTCGAGACTATTCAAAATGGCAGCAAATCAGAATGCTCTAGTCTTAAACAAAGGGCTGTCTTCGAATTTTTGATGGTTGAAAATTGCAAACCATATGAAATATAGTAATCTGGGCCGCTGGGCAAAAAGGGTTTATTGACCACTTAAGCCATCCTGCTCTGCCATCCATTCTGTACAGATATGAATGATCTTAATCAGACCTTTGGTTCTAACAGTATATAAAAAAAATACAGAAAAATCTAGTGGGGCATCTATTTCCAGTGCTATGGATTACCATATCTAGCAGATTATATTAATAAAGGGGCCAGTTTAGCTCAGTCTGTAGAGCATCCACCAAGGAATCCCAAGTTTTATACTGACCCTCGCCAATTCAGTAGATGAGTAACACAGCTTGACTCTATGCGGTGAAGTGGGGAGCTGATTGTAGGTGTGGTGCACCACCTCAGACACAGAAAACAATCTACCTTGATAGACTCCCTTGCTGTTCAGCTGCTACTGACAAAAGGCTTTATAAATAAAACAGCTGATATTTGTATTGTTTAGACTTTAGCTATAACAAATTGATTTGTTAAAATTGAGACTTTTGTTACTTGAGATTATTTGTGGTTTGAGCCCTTGGGCACTACCCAGTTCTCTGAAGGCTCAGTCCAACCCTGCTTTTGAGATATTTGATAGTCAAATCAGCTGAGAACACTATAAACCAAATCAGAAATGACAATGGCAGTTAGACTAGCGAGAGGACAATGATGGACATATGAGAAAAACAGATAAGACTGATGGTCAAACAAGGGTCAATTAATGGTCAAGAGAAGAATAGTGGTTAAATGAGAAGTCAATGATGGTCAGTCAAGCAAGAAAGAACATGGCTAAAAGAGAGAGAGAGAGAGGGAGGGAGAAGGTCAAACCAGAGAGAGGAGTAAACTGCACATTCTTGTGTCAGATTTAAAGAGAAAATTAAAATTTCCTTGTACATGAGCCAACTCCAATTAAATAGTTCAATCTCTATACACTCGCTGAACACACAAATTATCTTTGATTATTCTTATTAAGCTGTATATTGTATATCCAGAGGGTTAATATCAAAAGAATTATTACATCAGATTAGTTATGCATCATTATTCATGACCACCGCTGATGAAATTCTTAAGTTTGGCACCAGATACTCTGAAATATTTTGGCACTTATCCTAGGCCACCAACAGTGCCCTAACGTCAACTCATATTGTGATAGTTCACTAACAATTCTAAAATTCTGTGTTCAAGCTCTGACAAACCCACAATGCAGAAATGTCTAGAAATAAATATCCTCTGACTTTAATTGAAAAGCAATAAAAACTGTGAAGTACTTTGTGTGTCAAAAAAGTATTGAGATTTTTTTGTACTTTTTGACACACCTTGTATTCTAAAAAAAAAAAAAATGTTCCATTCATTCTTCATTTCTATCCTGGTAAATACAGCATAAATTTGGTACTTTTTTGACACACCTTGTATTCTGAAAAAAAAAATTAATGAATGGAACATTATTTTTTTCAGAATACAAGGTGTGTCAGAAAGTACAAAAAATCTCGATACTTTTTTGACACACCTTGTACATAATTCTGACTTATGATTTACCTTGTGCCTGTTGTGAAATGGTTATTGTCAGAGGAAATGGATACAAGTTAAAATCCTGGTTGGTTGGATTTCACAGGGTGCTAATACCTTTGGGAAAGGTATGACTTCAACTATTCTCCTTCCAGCTATGGGTAAATAGAAGAGCAGACTAGGCTCTTTAACTTGGTTAAGCACTTTGTCTAGAAGAAAAACACTGAATTCAAACCAGTTAAAGTCTGCTTAAAAATAGACCTTGTATTATATCCTGCTTGTGCAGAAGGGGTTGGTAAATGCATACATATCCAGTGACTTTAATTGAAAAGCGATAATATCAGTGGAGTATTTAATTCTGACTTTATGCTGTATCCGTGGTGTAATGGTTATCATCATAGGAAATGGACGCAGTGACAGGAGTACAAATCCTAGACAAGGCTGGTTGCATTTCACGTAGTGCTAATAATCTTGGAAAAGCAATGCATACAACTATTCTTCTTTAAGCTATGGGGAAATAGTAAGGCAGACAGGATTCTTTAATTTTGTTATGGCAACTGAGCTAGAAAGAAAATTCTGAATTCAACCCTGTTAAACTCTGCATCACATCCCACTCATATGGGGAGGAGTTGGTAAATACATAAATATCCAGTGACTTTAATTGAAAAAGCGATAAAAACAGTGAAGTAATTATTTCTGACTTACAATTTATCCTGCTTCAGTTTTAATTAAAAGTTTATTAAAAGGATCATATTTTTACTCACACAAGTAATTAAAATATGAACTCAGCATGATAGAATATGCCAACTACATCCCCTGGAGAGGCATAAACCCCACCACTACCAACACCAAAAGTGTGTCTTGACTATAACACTTAACTGCATTTAGTGGTAAGGCTCCAGCTCTAAAGATTTAGGGAATGTGATTACCATTTTTTCAATCAAATCAGCCATAACTCACAGATGCTATACCAACATCTTAGTAGTTAAGGAAAGAAAAGACATAAAGAAATTTGTCCAATGGCTCAATTTTAGCTCGTTGAAGATGTAATTTTGGGATTAAATTTTTTAAAATGATGTAAATTACTGAAAATTAGTCTTACCTGGATTGTGGATGCAACTAATACATTTGTATATACTTTTTTGGTAAATTTGAATAAAATTAATTTATATTCCAGGAGAGCCTATTCTGTACAAACACCATCTTTTAATGTTATTTCTTTTTATTTTCCTCAAGATTATATACATAAACATGCCAATGTTCATAGATCTAAGCAAATAAACACCTACATATTTACACATGTTAGTATTGATGTATTTATATAGAGATAAAAAATATCAAGTAAAAAAAATAAAAAAATAAAAAATGAAGAGATAAAAAGAAGCATTTATGTTGATGTATATACTGACATCTCACAAACTAACATACATATGAAGAAATTGTATGATATTGGCATAAGATGATCTTCCTATACTTGTTTCCTATAATTTCCCCCATGTGTTAAACGGTTAAAGTTATAGAAGGAATAATTGAGAATGTGTAGAATTGTTTTAGGCTGTGCAGCTAACAGGACACAAGTGACATTCAACATAAGTAGTGGGTTAAAAAAAACATACAAAAGAATAGTGGTTTGCAGATAGGCCTAAGGGTTGTTTATTTCTTATTGGCCCTGTGTGTGTTTTTCAGTGAAAGAGAGAAAGAATAGATTAATCCTTTCTATCATAAATTCCATTTATTATCACTATTTTGCAACATACAAGACTAGTTTAAAACACTCCACAAAACAGACGTCTGTCCCATTTGGAACACTCCAGCCAAAAAGGACAAGTCCTAATTTACATTCTTGGTGTCTACTCTTCTGCAGAAAATTTGGGACTTCCACTAAAAACTTTTCTTTCTTCTAGTTTTTTTTATTTCTTTTTACCCAGATATTAGATTGTTGTTTTCTTTTCTATTGGAATTTTCTATAAACCGTTTATGTTACAAATGCAGTCAATAACAACATAAGAAGAAAATATTCATTATAGCTCTGTATCCGCCCTCACAAAAAACAAAAAAACAATCACTTGTCAAAGTTAACAAAATCATATTTAGCTGTCCTAAACATAAGCAAATTACATATGAAAATGATTAAAAAAAACCTGAATTTTATCATTAGTTTTGATTTCTTTATTTAATGGTATATCAACCTTCATGGGATATTTAATGCTAAAGCCATCCTTGTAGAAGAACAGTAGTGGTACTATTTAACTCAAGGCTGGAGGTGATAAAAGACTTCATACCTTTCCTATGGGTATTAGTCCGAAAGTAAATATATAGCATGAGTTTGTCACACTCCAGTATGTTTAATCATTATACCACAGGGAGCCTCCCCTTACCACAATCAATTTAGAATACTGACTATTTATTTTAATGTAGTTTATTACTCAATTGTTTTTTTTTTACTGTGTAATCCTACATGTTACCAAGAATTCTGTATATTAGTGCATTTCACATTTTAAGCAAATGAAACTACATTGGTCAGATCTGCTCATGAAAATAATAAAAGAAAATAGAAAAGTTCAACTATATTAGTATTAATATATGAAATTACAACTCAAATGAAATCTTTATGATTTTGAAATAATACAGCAAAATGAATATAGATTGAAATTTTATGTGAATATATATTTACCAACCCCTCTGCTCAAGTAGGATACGGCACAAGGTTAATTTCTTAAGGAGAGTTTAACAGATTTTAATTCAGAGTTTTCCTTCTAGACTGGTTGTCTAATCAAAATTAAAGAGTCCAGTCTGGATTCTCTGAAGCAGATTCAATTTGCAACACAGTTGAATACTGATCAGTCTACACAAATATCTACAATGTCTACAGTATCCGTAAACCAATCTTTTTTTCCTTCTGCTATTTGCAGTTTTATCATAATGTGATAAACTGATTGAGCAGTATGTGTCAAAGGTAAATAAAGTGAACTTATAATTCTATACAAGCTTTCAACATCAATAAGTATGCAGTCAATAACAGAAGTAGTAGCACATTTATTAAAAAAAGAAAAAAAAAAAACAGTCACTTGTCAATACTAATAAAATCATATTTCATCATCAGGTCACACTAACAGCACGGATACCCATGTCTCTCTCTCACCAACTATCCCTATCAGTCATTATTCATAGCAGGTCTTTCGCACATCCAAAATCTGCAGAGCTGATTGATGTAAGTTTTTGCTGGTCGGCCTACACTAGCATATACATGTATGTGTGTGCACAGGAGAATGTCACTTATGAGTTCATCCTTGCTTCTCCAGCAGGGTTCAATATGTCTTACATGCATGATTAGTGTGATAGGAGGTTGTTGAGTATCTGACCGCCATCCTTGGTTCCAGATGTAGTAAATAAGTAAGCAAGCCAATAAGAATCCGGTGTTATAGTATTCTTTGTAAGTCCGACGTCCAAGATAATCCAAATGTCAATGAGTTAAAATTAGAATCAGGCCTCTATAAATAAAACAGAAGCAGCACTGCCAGTGATTGGACAATAGGAATCTTTCTCAGGTCATGTGATAGTCAACGAGTCTATATTTAGAGGTGACCATTTGCCTTATGCCTTATATCACAAAATTCCAACAGAGGTAAGTGACTGTACAGCTGCTTTCTTGTGGGGTGCTGCTTCCTAGATTTGTTCAGGATAGAATGCAGTATTTTTGTGCAAGCCTTTTCCCTAAGTTTTTTGTTAGAATCCAAGTGTTGCAGCCATACAGTAACAGGATACAGCTAGGAAGAATTCTCACTTTATCTTATCTGTACAAAAATAACAGTCAAATCAAATATGAAAATAATAAAATTAATTTTTAAAATAGAAAAGAAAAATTCAATTTCATCATTAGTTTAAAATACTGACTATTTAGTTTGATGTACTTTAGGACTCACTTTTTGGGTTTTTTAAAGCCCTGTTGATAGGACTGAGAATATTTTGACTGTATTACCTATAGAGGAGTATGAACCCACCAAAAAGTGATGTCCTAGGTATGACACTAAACTGTATCTGATGGTGAGGCTTTAGTTCTGGAGGAATGTGGAGTACCCCTTCATTGCCATAATTCCCAGGTCCACTCTGACCCAGAGTGGGAAGACCTGTTAGAGTCCCATCTATAGATCAAATAAATATGTTTGCAAATTATCAGCATTAGGAACACTTGATATTATATAACTGTGTCCAAAAATACTCTTAAGAAACCACTACACAAAAATATGAATATGAACACACAATGTATACAAATCCCTAACTTCTCAGTATAAGATAACCCTAGACAGGTTGACATGTCATTAAAATTAACCAATCAATTCTTTTTTTTTTACAGAGTAGCACACTTCCCTAAATAAGTTACCGGGAATTAGTATGCAAGAATTCACAATTCTTTGAGTAAGTTTCTAGATGGAGTAATATTATTTACTGCCCTATTACTTCTGCTCCATTCAGTATATTCGTCCATTTCATACTTTTTATGAAAGAAAAAAATCAATATACACTGGTCAGATATACTGAAAAAATAATAAAAGAAAATAGAAAAGTCCAACTATATTAATCTTAACATATAAAACTGCAACATTCACTCAAATGTTGAATAATAGTTTTCATCTTAGGAAATGGAATCCACTGCCTGATTTCAATTCCTGGACAAGCCTATTTGCACTTCACTTCATGTTAATACCCTTGGGAAAGGCATGGATCTATCTCATCTCCCCACTAGCTATGGTTAAATAGTAGGGCAGACTGGCCTCTTTAGCCTTAGTACAGCAACCAGCCTAGAAGAAGGAAAACTCTGAATTCTGGGATATTCAGCCTTGCTACAGCAACTGGTCTGAGAGAAGGAAAAACTATGAATTCAAACTAGCAGAACTCTGCTAAAAATGACCTGTGGGTAAATATAAACATTCACTTAAATGAGATGTTCATGATTTGGAGACAATAGATTAAAACTTTATATGAAGACAGAGAATTTTCTACCAAGAAACATTTTCCTAATTAGTTTTAATGATTAATGATAAACATACAAAACAAAAATTAAATAGAAAAAAAATTGAATCATTAAAATCTGACAAGTAAAAAGTCTTGAAAATTAAAAAAAAAATGAAACAATGATATCATCACACAATTTGACTGGAGAAACAAAAAGGAAAAGATAACTCTGGTATTAAAGAAGATATCAATACGATTAGTTTATTTATTTATTTGTAAAATATGGTGCCAACTATCATTGTAAAAAAGAAGAAAGAATAAAAAAAAAAGCAGAAAAAAAATTAGCTAAGTTTTTAATAAAATATGAGCATTTAAGAACACTGGAATGCATTCAGACATTTTGGTTCATGCCTCAATGAATATATTAAAATAATCACAGTAGTTTTGAAACTCATTGATAAATGGATACATGGTCCCTAATGATCAATATTTCTGAATAAGATGGATGAGTCCATGAATGATTTTAGATTCAAGAAGATTTGAATAACTCAATTAATAGATTTTTGAAAATTAAACTAATTAGAAATATATCCCTCTTGTTAATTACAGATGGATATATTTTTGGTGGGGGTTCTTTTGTTAAAGGGCTTAGAAAGACTCAGAAAATTAACATAATTTTGTACAAATGTCTCCAGCATTTGAAATTAAGCCCCTTTTCTGCTGCGTTTTCTAGGTCATTTTTTTAAAGGATGGTGTTGGAAACTTTTACACACATCGAATAGTTACATTATTATTTTTTTATTTTTTTTTTTTTTGAATGACCACTCTTTAAAACTGTTTACTTCTCTTGATACAAAATGAAAATAAAGGATAAACATTTTAAAGGTTGATTTATTTATTGATCGATTTTAACAGTGTGTCCACTCAATTGTTTCTCAAGAGGTCCCCCCCCCCAGTTATATGGTATTTTATGCCTCAAAGTTAGGGAATTGTGTACAATGTACGTTCATATTTACATTTTTTAGGGTAGTTGTTTCTCTATGAGGTATTTTGCACAGTTATATGGTATCAGGCCGGGTTAGCTCAGTCGGTAGAGCATTCGGCTAGAAACCACAAGGTTCCTAGTTTGATACCAGCCCTCGCCAACTCAGCGAATGAGTAGCACAGTGATCTGTGCAGTAAAGTAAGGAGCTGATGGTAGATGTGGCGCTCCACCTCAGACGCAAAAACAATCTCCTTGGTCTAGCGCTATTCAAAAGGGGATAGACTCCCTCGCTGATTGGCTGATACCGACATTAGGCCACCCCGATGACTTTACTTTTACTTTTTTATATGGTATCAAGTATTCCTATCTAATACAAATGATTTGCACACAGTTCTATGTTTTCAAGTATTCCTCTCTAATAACTATATGGTTTCAAGTAAATATTTCTATTTAATAAGAGTAATTTGTTGGCACACAGTTTATAGTTTCAAGTAACAAATAATAATCCTTAGTAAACAATTATAGCTACAAGTAACTATTCTTAATGCAAATAATTTACAGTTATATGCATTGATTAACTCCTATCAATTACGAATAATTTTTAAACAGATTTTTTTTGTTATAAGTGTTTTATTGTTCTGCTCCTTATATTAATTCTCCCCTCACAACTTGGGAGCCACCCTGTTGTCTGGGAATGTAGAATACACCAACTACACCTTTGCAGAGGAGTAAAATCCTCTCACCAAATAGACCATAGGTGGCAACCCATGATGCTTAAGGATGGAATCCTGGTGGATGAGCAGTCCATGACATGCAATACTTTGGCCCTTACTTTGGCTAGACAGGTGGTCAGAGAGGCCTCCTCTGATCAATCAGCTGGTCATGTCATACCCTAGCACCTATATCATTGTCCCAACCCTATTGCCTTTATGACAACCCCCAACCTTTTTTTATTATATATGTGCTAGAAGGTGGTGGCTGAAGGTCTTAGTGTCCTGGGTATGATGTTAAACTGCATCTAGTGGTAAAGTTCCAATTCTGAAACTATGGAGAATGTGGAGTACCCCTTTTTCATCATTAATCCCAGGTTCAACTTGACCCTGGGTGGTAGTACCCGTTAGTGTCCCATCTATGAGTTAAATACATTAAAAAATGAGTATTAAAACACGTGTCTAAAAAAATTGAATATCAAACAAGAATGAATAAAACAAAATGTCTTTGGCATAAAATAGCTCAACATGCAGTAAAATCCAACAAAACCAACCAGCCACATTTTGGTAGATTTCTCTTAGCAGCAGCATATTTGTCTCACCTACAAATCAAAATGATATAAAGCTTTGAGGTCAATATAATCTCACCATGTCTCCACAATAGGGTGATTTTTATTTGACTGAATAATGTTTGTCAGTCCAAATGATCTTCTTAATATATTTGATCCATAGATGGGACTCAAACAGATACTACCAGTCCAGATCAGAGTGGATCTGTGAGTAATGGCAATGAAAAACTCTTCACACTTCTCAGATTTCCAGAATGGAAGCTTCACCATCAGATGCCATTAGTGTCATGCCCAAGACACCCTATTTTTTTTTTGGTGTGTGTGTGTGGGGGGGTCTTAACCCTCAGAACTGGATACAGAATATTCTAAGTCTCACCAACATAGTGATTTAAACGTTGAGCTGTACTAAAAACATGTTTTGAAAAAAGGAATATGACTAAAAACTTTATTTACCCTTGCCCATATAAAATATACCCTAAAAGATTTTTTTGTTATAAAAGTCAATTTTCTTCTAAACCAAAGACAGCAGAATTTTATTATTTCTAGCAGAATATAATATAATCAAAATGGATATTATTTATTGCCATAAAGTGAGATTCTTCCAAGAGGGTCTTAGTGTCCTGGGTATGATGTTAAACTGCATCTCATGATGAAGTTGGAGCTTTGGGGAGTGCTGAATAGCCCTTTGTTGCCATTACTGCCAGGTACATTCTGCCTCTGAGTGGTAGTACCTATTAGGGTCACATCTATGAGTTAAATAGAAAAAATGTGTTTAAAAAAGATTGAATACTATCAAGAATGAATAAAATAAAACATCTTCAGCAAAAATGGCCCAACAACGGTTGACATGCTGTAAAATCCAACCAACCACGTAAGGCATACAAGACAAGCTGGATATTACTGAAGAAGTAGACAAACACTTAAGATGTTTTTCTGAGGACACCAACACATGGACACACCAGTGTTGGTTGACCAGAAGAGACTTATATTGCTCAGCTCTGTGCTGATACTGGATGTCATGAGGAGGACATACCAGGAGCAATGACTGATAGAGATGAGTGGAGAGTCATGGAAATATGTGCTGCCAATATAACATGATGATGATCATGAAATATATATAAGGAGTATACTTATTTTTGGACTACATATTCATATTTGTGGTTAAAAGAAAAAATCTTTGTACTTTTGTTTTAGAAGAAAATTAACATTTTATAAAAAAATATGGTTAGGACATATAATTATTTCTAGGTGATATGCATAATTTGATTTTACTTTTATGATAGGAAACAGAAAGCAATTTGATGTTCCTTGGGATATCGAGATAATTTCTAATAAAGACAGAGACAAGGTTGCAGAAGCAAAGAAAAAAAAAAAATGAAAATTCATTCCAGACAAAGTTTTAAAGTCAACTAAAGTACAGAATGAAATATAAATTTACTAAAAGGCAAAACTTAAATGTTTAGTGGATTGGAAATGTCAGTAGTTACTGACATCACACAGTTATATGAGATGCATGGTGTAGGGATTTGTGGAGTGATTAGAATCCAACTGTGTTGCCAGATGAGTTAGGATGCTGTTGGTTTGAATAACAGCACCTAAGCACTACTGAAATGGTGTCCAAAGTAACTGGCATTTATGGAACTCAGGAATACTCCATCTACGCATTTGGATGATTCCATGAGTCCTGATTGGCTGCTTGGTTTCTTTGATGTTATGATGCTTGATAAATACTCTGGCATTCTGCAGTGGGCTCGCAACAAGGTAAGATCCATATTAAGTTACGACTTCCTTGTTGCCTTGTCTTACCAATTCGATGCTAATTGAGATTCTTCTAACAGTAAGATGTTTATTCTACTCATGGTTAGATCAACAAAGAGGCCCATGAGCGTACACATGGAAAAGGCTAAAAATAACCCTAGTCTCCTTTATCAGTATCATGAAGTCCAGACTTGCATTTTATTTTGTTCTGTCATACAAGTATTTACCCAACCCCTCCACCATAGGCAGGATGTGACACAAGGTCAATTTTTAAACTGGTTTGGATTCAGAGTTTTTCTTCTTCTAGACTGGTTTTCCTAATCAAGGCTAAAGAACTCAGTCTGCCCTTCTATTTCACCATAGGTAGGGTGGGGGAGAATAGAGGCCTTCATGCCTTTCCCAAGGGCATTAGCACACAGTGAAAGCATCACCCAGAATTTGAACTTGAGTCACCAATTCCATTTCTAACTAAAGATGAGAGACCAAGGGAAAAGACAACACCTCAAAACTAATAATAAAAGAAGACCTTGCCAATAGAAGAAAACTCTGACAATAGAAATAACAAAGCACCAGTAAAAATTCCTGCTCTGCCAATCACGCCCAGAAATATCCAAAAAGCAGACAGATTCCACCTGCAGTGGGCTCAAGGAAACCACCCTAAGAAAAACTCCATTAAAATAAGCATAAAGCAAAAACTAAATTCTTCACCATGTCTTTTCTCTTTGACCTAATGTCCAACTTTTGTATTTTGCTGATAGCTTTTTGATTTAGTGTGTGCTGGGATGCACATATTTGTTTTGAATGAGTCCCCGGGAAAATTCATGGGTCTCAACTAAAATTTCTTAATAGATTGTAGGTTTTTTTTATTTATGATCTGGAGAAACAACTAAAGCCGTCTAACTCTTACCTTGTAACCTATCCTGTGCAATTCGTTTTTAAGAAACTATTGAAATGTATTTATAGTTACTTGAAATGGTCAGGAAGAAAATAGACTGAGAGGCATGGTTATGATTTTACTGCATCCTTTTAGATTTTTGTGCATCAGGGATGCAGGGCATGTACCATGGCATCTTTGACTATTGTATAGGTTTGCATAATCATTTTGCAATCATAAATTATATAGTTATTGTTAATAGAAGTCTTTAGCAAATCATTCCAACTAAACTCCAGACCGACCACAAAAAGCTACAACCAAATTGTATCAATCCCTGTTTTGTGGATATTTAAAAACACAGCATGGGTTCAGAAAGCATTGACAAAGCAACCAGTCATAAGACATATGTGATCATACCAATGATAGGACCACAATGCTTAGAGGTTAGGGAAATCACATTCATTATACTTCATATCTACCTTTTTTGTGTAATTGTTTCTTAAGAGGATCTTTTTTGCACATGGTCCTTTTGAATATGAATATTTTTAAAACAGATCTATTTGGCCCATAGACAGGACTATAACAGATACTATTGCTCCTAGTTAGAGTGGAACTGGGAGTAATGGCAGTGAATGAGTACTCAACACTGCCAGAGCTCTAGAACTTGAGACCATCAGATGCAGTTGTGTCATACCCAGGACACCACATTTTTTAAAGGGGTGTCTCAAACCCTCTGTAGGGGATACAATTACGGGATTTCAGACCTGCTGACATAGTGGTTTAAGTGTGAATTGACCGGAAATAACTTTTTGTTGGATTTTGTCCTTAGCTTCTTATATTTTATACTTCCACTGTTTTATGATTGCAGTCATCTTTGTTGTAACATCATATATGCATACACTCAATATTAAAACTGTTCTGGCTGTTCCAAGAAGTATTGCATATTCACAGAGCTTTGTGTTACCATCTTTCAAACTGTTTTAATCTAATTCATGCCTGTCTGTGCCTCACTTTTCAGACATCCCTTATATAATATCTAATTTGATTTTATTCATATTTTTATGATAACAAATAGAAATTGACTTGATTTTTCTTAGAATATCAAGATGATTTTAATTAATTCAGAGATTTGGTTGCTGAAACAGAAAAGAAGGAAAATTCATTATAATTACAGCCAATCTTTTAAGTTGACCATAGCATGGAATTGACTACACTCATAAAAAGACAAAACTATTTTGGGGGTAGAGATGTGCTTGCTTTTTAAACTCATTCTAAGATAAAATTTCTAATGAAATTATCTGTTAGAAGACAACTTTCATTTCTATTTAAAGACTAGAAGCAGTTACCCAGCATTGCACGGGTAGAGGTGGAGGGAAAACGCTGGTGTATTGATTTATTTACTTTGGAGATTTATAAATGCTGGACAATTTTAAGTCGAATTTCAATGCTATTTCGATATATATTTTAATTTTTAAATATCTTCAAATATAATAAATCAAATCTTCATAAGTTTTGCACAAAAAGCAAGAACTGGAGATATTTAATGTGTATATATATTTACATTGTCATTAATTGTTTTATTTTCATAGTTTCATCTGGACATACATACACACCAACTGCCTATATATATATATATATATATATATATATATATATATATATATATATATATATATATATATATATATATAGATAGATAGATAGATAGATAGATAACAAAATATACTTCTCATTTTAAAGCACAATATATATATATATATATGTATAACATGTAAAGGAGGTGATGTTATATTAATGTTGGAAGGCTTAAAGTAACCTCCCAATGTGGGTATATGTGTATACATAAAAACCATTCCGACAAAGGTGTAAAAGATAACAATATCTATTCCACATTTAAGAGAAAGATATGCAAAAAGTATACACATGCAAATAGAAGGTATATAAAACAGATACATAAATGTGTTCTGAGGAAATAGATGTACGACTAACGTCATAGAGAATGTCACTTACTAGTAGCTAGGGGGCAAAAGCCCCCTAACGGCTTAGAAACAGCAGGCACCTAGACCATGTTTACCTGTGCCTGGTCTGAGTAGAAAGAGGCTAGGGAATCGTAGTTCCCTCCCGTGGTCAGATACTAAGGCCACCTCTTAGCAAACAAGACACATCAAGGGAAGATAACTAATTTTGGAATTATGTCCACTCAGACCTCGTTTTACTAACCCAACATATGTATGTAAGTTTGGACAGCATAGACATGGAGTCAACGGCACTTGGTAACTGTCAGTTTCTCACCAATGCGATCATCAGAATATGTTCACAGCATTATTGACTGTGTCATCCTAACATAGATACATATGCTCTATCACTGATATTGAGCACTCTTTATCTATAAATATAGCAAACTTATGTTGAATTAAGTGAGTTAGTGCACTGTTTAATTGAGCAAAAAGAACAAAGTATAACAGAATTTGTACATAAAACAATAGGTATATAAATATATAAAGGTTTTACATATCTATTTATTAGGAGACAAAGGAACATTCACGATCATATTGGTTTCATGCGATGCAATCATCAGGTAAAGATGTTTCAAATTTGAAACACCTGATGATTGCATCGCATGAAACCAATATGGTCGTGAATATTCCTTTGTCACCTAATAAATAGATATGAAAAACCTTTATACGTCTTCGTGGGTGGGTGTGTGCACCCTAAAACGTATAAGTGGATGTACGCAAGCAAGAGTATACGACCGAAAACCATATAGTATCAAAAATATATTAAAACTAAACAGCACCAAGGGCGCCCGTAAAATCCATCCAACTAAGATGTCAGACCCTAATAGCTCAATCCAATCCAGCATTTTGACAACCTTAAATTTTCTCAAGGGCTAATTATTTTCCATCGTTATTATTTACAGTATTCCTAAAATTTGAGAAATTTTCATTTATCAAACCCTCATCATCATCAGGTCTTGTATGCGTTCTCTTGACTATTTTTGCCTCTCCCCCACCACCATCGGTCATTGCTCCTGGCAGGTCTTACACAGGGTATCCAATATCAGCACATCTGATTATCTAGGTTTTTGCTAGCCTGGTGTGTCCATGTGTAGGTGTCCACAGGTGCCCTAGTGGAGTTATTAATATTCAACTGTGTTGCATGTTGAATTTGCTCAGTCTACACAAATCACTACATGGTGCTGCAGACAGGATTATGATTGGCTGGTGGTTCCAGAGTGGATACTTCCATCCATATATACTGAACACTTGACTGTGTTCTGTCAGTTGCTACAGAGTGTATTTGGTTATGCTCTGTCTTTTTTGTCTGGTGACTGGACACTAGTCACAGCCTTCCTGTGATGGTGAGTATAATTTTCCTTTTATTACAAAAACAATCCTAGTCGAAAAGAGAGTGGGCTGTCTGGCTGATACCGACAATAGGCTCCTCAGCCAACTTTACTTACTTTACAATCGCAACAGAAATGATAGACTTTTTGAACACACATTGTATATACATGGGACTAAAAAGAAATGGCAAAAATAAGCTGCAATTGCATCTTCTTTCATAAGAAAAGATAAATTTCTTTTACAATTCCTGTACAAGACACACATCCTGATTCACAGGGAGTTCTACAAGCCAAAAGGAGAAATTTTTTAAAAAGCAATGATACTCATACACACATATATATATATATCTGCAAATTACATAAATAATATACCTTTTATGTATATTCTTCAGAAGCCTTTCTATCAATTTTGAAACAAAGAACAAAGGCAATTCTAAAGAAAAAGAAATGTAAATAACATATGTAATCAATATTTGATTAACAAGCAAAAAAGATAGAGGTGATTTTGTTAATATTTCAATGCCTTCAAAGCTTCAATTCATCTCTTAGACAATGTGAATAAAAATCAAATTACTCAGAAAATGCCTTGCTCGTGAATCAAAAATTTATTACCTTTATCTATGATCTTTTATTTATTTATTTTTTTTTGAGAAGTGTCTTCAACTTCACATTAAAGCACATCATTTATATAAACACACATACAGATACACATAAAAACAAGTATATGCATTAGTTTAATTGACTCACACACATATATATTTTACATATGCTTAGAACATATACAGAGGCATATTTATTTAGAAATATCTTACATTATATATATATTTACCAACCCCTCTGCATGAGTTGGATGTGACACAAGGTCAATTTCTTAAGCAAAAGTTTATCATGTTTGTATTCAGAGTTTTCCTTCACCTAAACTGGTTGCCTAATCAAGGTTAAAGAGCCCAGTCTTCCCTACTATTTACTTATAGTTGGAGGGAGAATAGCTGCATGTATACCTTTCCCAAGGGTATTAGCACAATGTGAAATGTGAACAACCTCTTCCAGGATTTGAACTTGGGTCAGCAAGTCCATTTCCAACAACTCTAACCATTATACTACGTACCTTGTTAATATATGTTAAGATAACACAGACACTGAGTCAATGATGCTTGGTGACAGTCAGTGTTTTGCTTTGTGATCATTGAACCACAATATTTATCACCAATATTGATCACTCTTTATTCATACTAGCAAATATATGCACCCTCCAGGTGCAAGTATTTTAGTTAAATTTTATAATAAAATATCATATTAAATTAGAAAGGCTAATGAAACTGAATAAGAATGTAGATAAAAAGATTTTGAACAGAGGGAGTATGATTGAAAAATAGAACAACTTTGAAACTATTCCATCATTTTCCCTTACTCCCGTCTTTCATTGTTAAATTTTCCTAATTTAACTATTTAGTTAAAATAGGAAGTAAAGAATAAAATTACAGTTATTTCTTCTTGTTAATGGATTTCTTTTAAGATTTATTGACGATATTTTTGCTCATATTCAATAAGATAAAACCAAACAATTAGAAATCAAGAATATTAAGCATATATTTATTAAAATCAAATTTTAAAGATCAATATGCAAATTAGCCTTCCCATTCACACTGTAAACTGCTATTTTGTTGTATATATAAATACAATTGCATGTTATTAGTGTGTAGATATGGTCAACAGTCTTAATGATGTAAAACAATTTTGTTAATAATTGAGGTTTAAATAAAAATAAAATCATGGAGAATGTGATATAAATAACAAAGGGAATTGTAACTTGTATAGTAATATAGTTTCGGTTACAGACAGACAAACCCACAATCTCCATTATAATAAGATATATATATGCCCCAAGTTCAGTACAAGGCTGTGTGCATTTTACATTGTGCTAATACCCTTGGAAAAGGTATGAATCAAACTATTCTCCACCAGCTATTTGTTTACCCAGTTATCAAATAACTATTCCTATTTAATAACTTGTTTGCACACAATTTTAGGGTATTAAGTATTCCTATTTAATGAGATGATTTACACACAGTTACATATGTACTAGTTGATTCATGAAAATACTAGCAATGAGATTATCATTAAAAAAAGATTTTGATTTCTTTTATGTTTTGTACTGCTCTGTGAGCACTTTTTGATTTACCAAACATTTTAGAATGATTTTCTTATTCTAATCTGTTCATTGCACACACACACATGTATATAATGAGATAGATAAATCATTATAAAAATGTTTTTTATTAAATCAGAAACGTGCTCAAGTACTGGCCAGTAGAGTAGAATAAAACCTAAAATGAAGGTAATAAAAATCTTCACGGTAAAACATACCTGTTTAATTGTATTTTTTTTTTTCAAATATAGGAAAATTATAATTATGGGAAGGCGAGAAAATACACACACACACTTTTATATATATATATATATATATATATATATATATATATATATGTGTGTGTGTGTGTGTGTGTGTATATACAGGGTGTTCAGGAAAAAGAAAAAGTTCTTGTTAACTTCAAAAAATTTAATGGATTGTAAAGAAATTCAACAGGCATGGAAATTACACTACTGTCAACAAGTTTCACTCAGAATAAACACCATTAGCATCAATCACAGCCTCAATCCTGCTCCGGAACCTGGAGCAAGCTGATGTTACAGTTTCCCTGGGAAGGGTCTTGAAAACTACCTTAATTCTGTCAATTAACTTAGAGTACTGTCACAGTGATTGGAATCTTTCTCAACAGCACCACATACATAATAATCCATGGGGTTAAGATCTGGAGAGTTCGGAGGCCAAACATTGGAACTGGTGTAGTTGTAAAAATTAGCAGACAACCATTTTTTACTTTTACCAGAGGTGTGGCAGGTGGCTGAATCCTACTGCCATACATATGGTCTACCATTGGCTACCCTTATTATCCAGGGCTAGACTACAGTGTTTATAAACTCCATGTAGGTATCTGAGGGTCCTCCAACACTTTTTCCTGGTGATTTCAAGGAATTCTGCTGTACAAACGCAATCAGATCATCTGTTATGATGCTTTCTTCTAGCCACAACCTCATAGTCTCCATTGCAATTCTCTAGTTCATGCCTGATTGTTTTTACAGTGTTCAGGGGGCATTGGGCTGCAACCATAATCTCCTTATTTTGATGGTCGGTGCAGATCATGATACAAGTTATAGTGTGCCTCAATACATCAAACCAACGGCGAAAAATAACCAAATATAAATATGTCAAATTTATCCTGAACACCTTGTACTAGACAAAACATGACATGTTGGATATCCCATTGGGCTCTGGGTAGATAAGTGGGATTAGGGAAAAGTGAGTTAGCAAAGCGAATTGAATTTTAAGAAAAAAATATGGCCGGATAATATTTTTTAAATATTAAAATCATTTTGTAAGATTTCTAAGAAAGGGAATGTTTTACCTAATTTAAGCTACAGACTAGCTGCTAGTGAAACTTAGCATACAAATATATTTCATACTCTCTAAATCACTGTCTTTACCCTCATAGAGAAACTAACATAGATAACAAGGAGGTAAATATATATATATATATATATATATATATATATATATATAGAGAGAGAGAGAGAGAGAGAGAGAGAGGGGGAGAGGGAGGGAGAGTGACAATCAGAGTGTGAAGTAAGAGATAGGTCAGTTTTGGATTTAATTGCAAATTACAACTAATTATAACTAATTAAAATGGAATTTTTTTCAAACATAACTCAATTCTAGAACTAAGGAATATTTTGACATGAATTTTGTGTCATTAGACTAAATAGGAAAATGCCTTTAGGAGACAAACATTGATTCACTCATCTTTAGTGTAATTATATATATATATATATATATATATATATATATATATATATATAGACAATATACTTTGCCATATTTATAAGTAAAGAGTGCTCAATAACATTAATACAGCATGTATATTGATGTTGGGGTAGCGAAGGTATTAAGTCACACTTGGTTTGAAAATTGTATAGGTGAGAAGCTGTCAGTTACTAAACGCCATTGACTTCTTGTCTTCCCTGCACTAACTTTATATATATATATATATATTATAATATATATATATATATATATTATATAGTCATTATGATCTTAAATGATGTGCAAAATGTCTTGCAAGTTGAAGAAAATACAGAGCAATTTAACAAATGGATACACTGCTCAAACTTCTACATGTATATTCTACACACTCGAATACCCATATACATCACCCCTGTATCTATAGATATATACACATATACTCACATAATCTTATCCGAATTTGCATACATTATATATATATGCATACAAACATTTGCATGTGCATATCTAAATGCAGCAAACTACAAAATTCAATCTGTTTAGAATTTCTGAGGTATCAATATAAAAATCAATCAATCAATACTCAGGTATTTATTCATAAAAATATCAATTGGAAACTTTTCTAAATAAATAAGATTCAAAGGAGGCAATACATGATATTCTACAGCTGTGGCTATGATAAGGGACATAAAATATAAACCTATCAAGTATCACTAATAATTTGTAATATAACCCGTCGGTCGCTACCGAGCTAAAGGGCTCACAGAATCTCCAAAATTGGCTGTCAAGATTGGATTTTCTGCATCAACCAAGGATTGCAGGGTCTCTATATTTGCTGGAAGTCTAGCCGAATGCCCTACGTTGTGCTAAGATCTCAAACGACTAGAAATCTGCTATAGAAACTGATTTCCGAGGTTAATGGCGGCCTATTGGTCATATAAAAAAAAATAACGACTCTTTTTCTTCTTCAAAAATCAACAACATTTATATTCAAAATACAAGAATACAAATAATTACTTCTCAAGGTTTGTGGGAGTGATGTACCCGTAATTAAATACTTCTGGTCTTCTGCAAAGTATTGTGCAAAACAGTTCGTAAGTTGACTAAGTTTTCAAAATGGTCTTAGCTGAAGTCAGTTACTCTCGGCTTTCAGTATTGTGTTAATCTTGTCAGCTAGCCTGGTTCTCAAGCAATCACAACTTCATCTGCCCGTTCGGCCTCTTCTTTCAAGCCTGGCGTGGCTTCATCTGCTCTCAAGCTAAAAACGTCTGAGTTAAATAACATTTCAATCAGAACAATTTTATTTCCAGCCGGCATGAAGATATTTAGGAATTTTTTTGCTCCTCCCACTCAAGCAGGGTAACCGCCCCCCTCTTGTTTCAACCAGCCAATCAAATTTACTTCCGCTCACCAATCTGGGTGCCATCTCTTCCGGCCACTTGAATGTTTTTTTAAATACATTCGACTTTCTTTAATTTCGATTTTCAACAAGAGTTATCTCCATTCTTAAGTGTTTAAGGAAACAATAAACCAAAGATTCTCTTTGCTACTTGAGTATCCTTTTAATACATTTGGTTTTCTTTTAATTTCGATTTTCATTTTCCGGTAATCTATAAAACAGGATTTATCTTTTCCGTGCAACCAAAGTCTGATTACATCAAAGACTTGTCTATGAACGCTGCCTCTCGCTTCTGGGAGTTCCGACCTACTTGAGATTTTACTACCGGCCACCATCCGCCTCGACGGCCTGGTCGAGGTCATTGCCGGATCGCCCATCTGTTTTGAATCTACGGCCGAAGTCAACCGGCGAATTATATTTCCGTTTTTTTCTTTCTTTCTTTCTTCTAATTTCAAAACCTAAATCAGGTCACAGTAAAAATATCAAATAATAGTCTGAAATTCTATAGTGAATAAACTATAGAATACTAAGTCCAATTACCATCGAATTGGCAAGACAAGATGGCAAACAGTCGTAACTGAATACAATTCTGAGATGCCGTAAAGACCACTGAAAAGTGGCAGGATTTATGGAGCCTCAGAGGACCCTACAAACCAAGCAATTAATCAGGACTCAGGGAATGAACTCATCCAAATTCATGGGTGGACTGTTCTGAATTCCCATAAATACCAGTTGTCTTGACACTGGTGCAGTTGTGCTTGGCCAGTCACATTGCTCAAACCAATTGTTGACTGTCTAACTGACTTACTTCAATATAAACAATATTTTTTTCAATGCTGGCAATTATGCCAATATTTTTGTCAGCTAACTAGTTTTGGTTGGTTGGTTATATTTTTATATATGCTATGCCAAAAACATTTTTGATCTATTTAACCAATAAATGGGACCCTAACAGGTATTACCACCCTGGGTCAGAATAGACCTGAGAGTATTGGCAATGAAGAGGTACTTCACATTCCTCAGAAATCAAGAATTGGAACCTCACCACTAGCTTCAGTTTAACATCATACTCAGGATAATAAGACCCTCGGCCACCACCTTCTAGCACATATATGATAAAAAGGTTAGGGAGTTGCTATAATATCGATAGTGTCAGGAGAATAATATAGAGTGTTGCATGTCATGAACTGCTCAGCCACCAGGATTCTCCCCTTAAGCATTATGGGCCGCCTGCTAAGTACAACAGGTGGTACCATTGGGGGATTCTTACCCCTCTGCAGAGGTAGTCAGTGTATTCTACAGCTCCAGCCAACAAGGCTCTAGTTTTGGTTCACAAACATACCATTTGGTGACTAGTGATGAATTCTACAAGAAACAGACCCAGTGCATAGTCTTATTTTATTTCCAAGCCATGCAGCTGAAGATATTATGGAAAACCATTTCTCTAAATTTTAGGACAGTCTTAATTCTTTTGGTTTCTTTGTTTAATGGCATATAAACCTTTGTGGGCTATTTAATGCCAAAGCCATCTTTGTAGAAGAACTGTAGTGGTATTATTTAACGAATAGCTGAGGGGATGGGCGTTGGGAATTTACAAACATAATTCCACATAAAAAGAGACATCCCTTTTTATATCCGGTAAGCGGAGGTACTCATCTTGACATATTCTATGCAGGATACCTTAGACTCAATTAACAAGGCAACACATCAGGACTACTTTTCATTAAACACTAGCTGTGTTTTTATTTACAGAGACTGACTGAAAAACAAGGTTATGGGGCAGGTAACTCACCCTTCTACAAAAAAAAAAGGATATGAGGCAGATAACTTTTGATCCGTCTATTATTACAGTCCATTAGTTTTAACAAATGATGAAAGTGAATTTCAAAAAGGGGACCCACTAATTGAAAGCAATATTCTTTATCAATGTAGTTTCAACTTTTCTTTGGTGGATGGAGCTCTCCCATGGAACCTTTTTTTTTAAATGATATTTTCCAGTGAATACCTTGGAAAGAAATCATTCCATTAATTTAAATAATTTAATCTAGTTTGTTTAATGAATATTTTATGAAGCCAATTTATGTCCAGCTATTAAATTAATTGTTTTGCATCTTATCTGTTATAAACATGTTCATGGGAGTCTGCTTGGGTGAGTTTCACATATTTCTTATGAATACTACTTTACAAAAATTGACATGTATTTGAGTGAAGGGGCCATATCATAGAATTGGGGGCATCTGTATTATAGATTTGGTGGTGGTGGCATGCTTGAGACCCATGCA
The DNA here is from genome assembly GCA_023376005.1 of Doryteuthis pealeii. Classification (NCBI taxonomy): domain Eukaryota; kingdom Metazoa; phylum Mollusca; class Cephalopoda; order Myopsida; family Loliginidae; genus Doryteuthis; species Doryteuthis pealeii. Next base: position 100,162,573 of record CM042138.1, on the reverse strand, counting down.
CCATCTCTGACTAGAAATATATTGCATTTAGATTGATTTATTGATTTTAATGGCATGTCAATCTGGCTAGGGTTATCTTATGCCTAGAAATTAAGGAAATCACATTCATTGTACATTCATATATATATTTTTTTATTTCTTAAGAAGTTTCTTTTTTCTTTTGCACACAATCCTTTCAAACACAAATAATTTTTGAATAGGTCTATTCATCAACCCATAGATGGCAACATAACAGGTATTATCATTCTGGTTCAGAGTGGATCTGGCAGTAATGGCAATGTAGGGGTAATCCACACTACCCAGATCTCCAGAACTGGAGCCCACACCATCAGATGAAGCTTAGTGCCATATTTTGAACACCCCTTTTTGGAGGAAAGTCTTACTCCTCTAATGGAGATATATATATATATATTTACCAACTCCTCCACACGAGCAGGATATGACACAAGGTCAATTTCTTAAGCGGAGTTTAACAGGTTTGAATTCAGAGTTTTCCTTCTCCTAGACTGGTTACCTAGCCATGGTTAAAGAGCCCAGTCTGCCCTGCTATTTATCCATAGCTGGAGGGAGAGTAGGATTCATACCTTTCCCAAGGGTATTAGCGCAATTACCACGTCCAGGATTTGAACTCGGGGCAATGAGTCCATTTCCCATGACTTTAACCATTACACCACGCGCTTCCTAATGGAGATATAATCAGCATATTCTAAGCCTCACTAACAAGGTGAGTTGCATTTAGAGATTTTGTTATAGCTGGATAACTCTATTACATAGTTAACTGACAATTCATAATAGATTAATTGATATGTCCTTCACGTCAGATGACGTGTTATTTGTAGTAAATTTCTTCATTTAATAAAATGACATTCTCTCAACCTGAATGGCTGCTTTCCAATAACAATGTGGTGGCTGCTCGTACAAGATAACAGCTTATCATAATAAGATGGCTTCTCTTTTTTAAGGCCACTGCTTTATATTGGCTATACATTATATTCTTATGAGAGAAGTGTCCACTCAAACAGGAGATCACCAAATGATATAATTAGCTTCATCTCAAACATAGATGGTGAACTTGTGGTATACAAAAACATTTTATTGGCAATTGGTAGATAAATTTGGGGGTTTCTGATTTTAAAAAAAAAATCCTAATTGCCTGGTATTGAAGGAAGTCGTCAGTCAGTCTACTATTGGTTTGAACAATTTGACTGGCCAAGCATAACTGAACCAATGTCAAGACAACTGGTACTTATGAGAATTCAGAACAGTCCACTCATGCATTTGGTAATTCCATTCCCTGAGTCCTGATTGGCTGCTTGGTTTGTATGATCCTTTGAGGCTTCATAAATCCTGCCATTCTGCAGTAGTCTTAGCAGCAAATCAGAATCGTATTGGGTTATGACTGCTTGCCTCTTGTCTTGCCAATTCAATGGTAATTGGACTTAATATGATTATTCTACACCTGGTATAATTCATTCAAAAGTAGTTGTTCTTTTTTTGTTTTTTTCTGCTTCTGATTCTTTTTAAAAAATTTGAATTTACCAATCATAAAATTTAAGAGTTCCCGTGGGGTGGGGGACAGAATCATGCAAATAGCATGGTTTTCAAAAGAAACCATAATATTTTGGAAAGAAAAAAATTTCTTTAGTAGTTGATTTTGACAATAGCCTCTTATACAAAAGAAATGAATTTCAACTTGTAAGTTGATTTTAACAACACCTGCAATCATTCTGACCTTTCAAATTGAGTTTTCAATTATTCTTATCTTTTCATATTAAAGAATGTTTTCCTTATTTACAAAAAAATAACATTCCACTAATAATTTTTTAGCACTAGTGAATACCTCACATACTGTCAGTGTGAATAGCATAGTTTTAAAAAGAACCCATAATATTTTAGAAATGAATTTTTTAAATTCTGAGTATAGTATTTGAGATGTTTTAACAGTTAGATAAATTTTATTATAGAAAGGTTACATTAAAATAGACTGGGACCCAAAGTATCATCTAAATTGCAAAAATCATTATGTCATCTTCTTTCATATTTTCTAACCAGCATACAGAGATGTTATGTATTTATATTTATATATTATGATTAAGATATATTGAATTAACAGAATCAGTGTGTGTATTTTCTATTACGGGTATATTGATAAATATTGTATCATGAGTAGTGTATCATGACTTTATTATATTACTACATGCCTACCATAAACACTTCACAAAAACTCAGTTATCATAAAATGGAATTTGTTTTGTTTTTTGTTTTGTTTTGTTTTACGGCATATCAACCTCAGTGGGTCATTTAATGCCGATAAAGTTTTGAAATAAATTAATTCTTAATGGATAATACAATTTTTTTATAAATACATTTTTCTATTTAACCCATAGATGGGACCCTAACAGGTACTACCACTCCGGGTCAGAGTGGACCAGGGAGCAATGGTGATGAAGGGGTGCTCCACATTCCAACCTCCAAAACTGGAACCTCACCATCAGATAGAGTTTAACGTCATTCCCAGGACATGTAGACCCGCAGCCACCACCTTCTAGCATCCATATGATAAAAAGGGGTTGGGCCTTGCCATAAGGGCAATAGGGTTGGGAAAATCATATAGGTGCTAGGGCTTGACGTGACCAACCGATTGATCGGAGGGGGCCTAACCGACCGCCCGTCTAGCCCAAGATAGGGCCAAAGTGGAGTATTGCATGTCATGAACTGCTCATCCACCTGGGCTCTATCCTTAAGCATCACGGGTCGCCACCCACGGCCAACAGGTGGCCCCATTGGGGGAGTTTTACCCCTCTGCAGATGTGCAGTCGGGGCATTCTAACGCCCTCTTAATTAACATAATCTAGTGATGATTTTCCAATTCTGGAGTTCTTGGTAGTGTGGAGTACTCTTTTATTGTCATTATGTCCAGGCCCACTCTGACCTGGATTGGTAGTACCTGTTAGGGTCCCATCTATGGTTTAAATAGATCAAAAAGGAATTTAAAAAATGTTGAATACCCAACAAGAATTGATAAAACAAATGTCAACATAAAATAACCCAAGGGTTATTTTATGTCATAAAATCTAACCAAACAACCAACAATTAATTAACAAATAGAATTTGTACATTTCTTTATATGAATTTCACCCTATTTATTGATTCTATTGTTGTTTCTTACTATTTCCACCCTTGCTATCAAGCAGACAGTATGATATTCCTGGTCAGGTCAATTGCCACTCTTCTAATCTTTCTCCTTCTCACCTCCCATGTATTACCATACATGAATATAACAATAACAAATAATAATCTGCTGCTAAAAAAATTCCTATGAACAGTCTAGAAAATATCTTTAGAAGATTATTGCCAATATGAGCACATACTGTCAAAAAGGTTCACCAATTCTTGTCTAAAATGTTACCTGACTACTGGTTAGACAATTTGGCCACTAATTACAACACTAAACCTTCAGGAGAAATGATATTACTCGACATGATAGGCTCCTTAATTCTTTCCATAATGGCTGCTAAGAATTGTCTACATGTCATGTTTGCTAGTGTGTATTACATCTTGCAGGTTGCTTGCTATTGGCTTTTTAACTGAATTATCTACCAGTTTAACTGGCTCAGATTATGCACATTGGAGCTGACATGATTCTCTATCCTGCCAATACAAGTTAAGATCTTCAACCTCATAACCCCCACTTCATTTATTTCGGTCAATCATCTGGTTATTGGGGTGAGGTCATAACCCTTTGTTATCTGTTTCTTGGATGGCATAAGAAACTGTGTATTATGGAGTTATCCAAGAATGATAAAAAAAATCTTTCTCCCTCGTTCCATGTGTGCTATCTCATGAATTATACATGACACACATCTCTTCTTTTGAAAATATATTGCTCTTTTAAAGATCACAGAATGTAAGTTGAGATAAAATAAAATGGAAGCCTTCAAATTTTTAATATTTCATTGGTTTCGTTTTGTGAAAGAGTATAAATGGGATCAGTAAGTAAAGGGATTAATTGAAACTTATAGATGTAGAGATTCGTGGAGTGATTATCAACAAGCTGTGTTGCAAGCTGAGTATATTATTAGGATCCAGACTTGGTAGACTGTTTAAATTGTAGATTGGACTATTCCATTTGTGTATTTGGGTTATGCTCACTTCCTGAATCCTGATTGGCTGTTCGTTTTAAAGTGGACACGTTCATCTATATAAACTGAACATTTGACTGTGTTCAAGCATTTAGCGCAGAGTGTATTCAGTTACATTCTCTTTTCTTTTTGTCTGGTTACTGAACGCTAGTTACAGCCTTCTCATGGAGGTGCATATGATGTTTATTCTACAATAGATTGATAAATATTTTCTGAATATATAAAATAAAACTTACCAGAATATCATTAAAAATTATTCAACATCAAATTATCTATTAATAGAATCTGACCCACACAAAGTATACAATGGTCAACTTTGTTTTTCTTTAAAACATTTTAGTTTGGTTTCTCTATTTAATGGCATATCAATCCTCATGGGTTATCTGATGCCAAAGCCACCCTTGTAGAAGAACAATAGTAGCAAAGTTGGTGGAGTGATCTTTTGTTGGTATTAACTGGACAGAAAAGGAGTCTATCCCTTTTCAATAGCACTAGACCAGGGAGATTGTTTTTGCATCTAAGGTGGAGTGCCACACCTACAATCAGCTCTCCACTTTACCACACAGATCCAAGCTGTGCTACTCATGAGTTGGTGAGGGCTGGTATTGAACTTGGAACCTTGTGGCTCCTAGGTAGATGCTCTACTGACTGAGCTAAAACGTGGTACTATTTGTCTGAAAGTGAATGTTATAGCACAACTAGTGTTTGAACACAAGTACTACAACATTGCAGCCCAGTACTCCTCCTTCAATATTTGATTTGCAGACACTGCTAAAGAATTTCCCAGAGAAAGTTTTCAAGATTTCCTCCAAGAAAGCAACAAAAAATATGACTGTCCAATTTTTAAAGATATAGCGTTGCTATTATCTGTTACTAAAATTCTCATTATATATATATATATATATATATCATAATCAGGTCATGCTGACAGCCCATATACCCATGAATCTCTCTCACCACCCATCCTAATCAGTTATTGCCCCTGGCAGGTTTTCTGCATGGCACCCAGCATCCACACAATGCTGTTACTAAAATTCTCATTATGATTTTATATATATATATATATATTTATTATCATAATCAGGTCATGCTGACAGACCAGATTCCCATGACTCTCTCTAACTACCTATCCTAATCAGTCATTGCCCCTGGCAGGTCTTCTGCATGGCACCCAGCATCTACACAAAGCTGATTGATGTATGTTTTTGCTTGTTGGACTACATTTGTGTGTCCATGTCTAGGTTTCCACAGGAGAACATCACTTATGACTTCATCCTTGCTTTTCCAGCAATGTTTAGCACGTTTTATTTGTTTTAGTTGGATGATTTATGTGATAGGATGTCTAAATAAGTTTGTTTTGGGTTTTTATTTGCTGGTTTAGCCCTTTTGCTGATTTTTTGAACACTGAGGCCAGAGGTAAACCAGCAGAAATGGGACATTATAGAAAGATTTCTATAAAAGCAATAAACTTAAAATCATCTGACTTTGAAAATAAGTTAATTTTCAGTATAATTTGTAACAATACTTTTGTTAGGGGAGTGTAATGTTAATTAGAATCCCTCACTCCTTTATAAATTGGAGCAGCAATATAATCATGAATTGCAGTTAACTAGGAAATACTATCATTCTTTATCATATAGATTGTTGATAGAACAGAAATAACTATGAAATGCTAATTAGGATTGTTTAATCTACACTAATTGGAAGCATTAACATCAGTACAGTCTAATGTTAAAAACAGCAGCACATTAGGTTCCTGGGACATCTAGTTTATCAAAATCATTCTCATTATGTTTGGAAGGATGAACTCATAAGTGACATTCTTCTGTGGAAGCCATTACATGTGCACGCCAGCATGGGCCGGCAACCATAGTTCAGACATACATTGAACAGCTCTGCGCGAATAGTGGATGCAGTGTAGAGGACCTCCCAGGAGCAATGAATGATAAGGAAGGTTGGAGAGAGATTGTTATGGATATCTGTGCTGCCAGTGCAACATGATGATGATGATATATATATATATATATATGAATTTAGTTGTGCATCAATATATTGTTTTTATGAATGTTTTCTGTGATTTTGGAAGCATAGGAAATAAATATTTTTAAAAAGTGAATAAAAAACAGAACAAAATCAGATATTCTGATATATAACTGTTGTTTTGGCCTTTGTTTGCTTTATTTTTCCAATATTTCGTGTAGGCTCCACCCTTTGTCAAGGTATTCTTTTTGACAACTGAATATAAACTAAATAGGAAAATAAAATAAATTAACTTATATATATATATATATATATATATATAAGTTAATTTTATTTTATTTTCCTATTTAGTTTATATTCAGTTGTCAAAAAAAATACCTTGACAAAGGGTGGAGCCTACACGAAATATTGGAAAAAATGTAGAGAGAGAGAGAGAATGAGAGAGGGACAGAGAGAAAGGGTGAAAAATATACAAAAGAAATGTTTTGTCTCTCATTCGTTATTAGTTTATTTACTGCTAAATAAAATAAAAAGATAAATATCTTCTAAGTCTGCTAATTTCATAATTTTTGCCCAGGGTAATAGACTGAGATTAAAACTGCAACCCAATGGTTTCTTGGAGCATCTAGCATATTAAGAGAATTCTCATTATGACTGTATGAAAAAAAATGAATATATATATATATGTGTGGGTGTGTGTGGGTGTAGGTGTGGGTGTGCATGGCATTTTTTTGTCTTATCTGCTGTTAGTTTATTTACTGTTGAATAAAAAAAAAATCACAGGAAATATCCTCTAAGAGAGCTATCTGGTGTATTAAGAAAATTCTCATTATGTATGTGTGAATATATATATATATATATAAGTTATAGTGCATACGTGAAGTCAACAGCGCTTGATAACTGAGTTTCTCACCTATGTGATTTTCAAATCAACTTTGTTTGAAAATCATATAGTCAAGAAACTGTCAGTTACCAAGATTGACTTCATGTATACGCTACCTTATATTAAGTGATATATACTGATAGTGAGCACTCTTTACTTATGAATATAGAAAACTATACTATCAATATAAACGCAATGCTCTTCTATATAAGGAATGGAGCACTCTGTGACGGCCTTTACACACAAAGCGATGTGTGTATTAAAACAGTTAAAACCCCCTTCCCATTCTGTAAGTGAAGACAGCCTAATGGTTAAGGTGCCGGACTGACACCCAACCAACCAGATTTCAATTCCAACTGTAGGTAGCTTACAAAATGTCTAGCCACACTGAAGAGACTTGATAAGTTGAAACACGTGTCTGTGGATGACCATATATATATATATATATATATATATATATACACACATATGTATGTGTAATCATTACCAAGCAAAAACAACATATCATGGGATTTTATTAGACCAATGGACAAAATATTTTCTAATTCAGAAAATAAAATAATTCCCAGTTCAATTTGCAAGTGAATGATAATTTTGTTGGATCTGCACTGAAGACCTTTTTTTAATCATGTAATTTCTTGATATAACAAAAGTATGAAATGCTAATTCAAATCTTTCACTCAAGGACCGCTTATCAACTATTAAATTCTTATTAGAATCCATCACTCCTTCCTAAATAGAAGCATCAATATCATCATGGACTGCTGTTAACTATGAAATTCTTATTAGAATACATCACTCCTTCTTAAATAGAAGCATCAATATCATCATGGACTGCTGTTAACTATGAAATTTTTATTAGAATACATCACTCCTTCTAAATAGAAGCATCAATATCATCATGGACCACTATCAACAATGAAATTCTTTTTAGATTCCCTCCCTCCTTCCTAAATAGAAGCATCGATATCATCATGGACCACTATCAACAATGAAATTCTTTTAGATTCCCTCCCTCCTTCCTAAATAGAAGCATCAATATCATCATGGACTGCTGTTAACTATGAAAATCTTATTAGAATCCATCACTCCTTCCTAAATAGAAGCATCGATATCATCATGGACCACTATCACCAATGAAATTCTTTTTAGATTCCTCCCTCCTTCCTAAATAGAAGCATCAATATCATCATGGACTACTGTCAACTATGAAATTCTTATTAGAATTCATCAATTTTTTTCTCACACTTAAGAAATTCATTGCAAAAATCTTTACAATAAATGCACTTCAAATGATGTTGTTGTGGTGTTTCATAAAATTAGATATTGGAATTAAAGTAAAAGTTAATTATGTTGAATGCTGATTTTCTAGGCAGACAGATTATTTGGACAGTTTAAGTAGATACACAAACACAACATTCTTTGTTGTCAGATTTTAAATATGCTGTAATATAGTTATTTACTGAGCTTAGCTTAGATGTGGCACAAGGCCAGAAGTGTGGGGCGCCCAGTGAGAATCAAACTCACTAACAATGGTCTGCAAATCTAGCTTGCTAACCATTACTCCATGTGAGGTGCCCTTTTTACTAAGCATAGCTTAGATGCAGCACAAGACTAGAATTATGGGGCACCCAGTGAGAATCGAACTCACTAACAATGGTTTGCTAATCTAGTTTGCTAACCATTGCACTACATGAGATGTATTATACTTGTGCATAAGTTGATCATTTTGCCATAACTCTCTTTCATTCCAAGAATCATGTTAGTTTCTTCTTTGATTCTACAAGTTATCTTTCTCTCTCACTTTCTTTCCATGAATCCTATTTCCTTTCTTTCAATTAAACATCTCCTTTGTTACTTTCTTTCCATTATACATACTAGCAAAATTAACCCTCCCCTCCACGCCCAGGCAGTGTAAAAATTATTTTTTTAAATATATTAGCTGGGGGGGGGGGGGCTTAAACATTCAATGTCAGAGTGTTTGTATCATAAGCAAAATCATCAAATTTATTAAAGGAGTAAAGAAATAAAACAATTTGAAATGGAAACTCAGTTCTGTTCTCTTCAAATAAAATGTTACATGCATCTATTAATCATTAATTAGATAACTATTTTGAATATTTTACAAATAAATTTTACACAAAATCATAGGTACTTATTTATCTGCAAACCTTTTAGTTAACTTATTGTTACTGAAAAAAGGGTGAGAGTATGGTAATATTGGATTTTGTGACGTAAGCAGTGACGTAGTTTTCGTTACAGACAGAGAGACAGCGAATCTCCATTATTAATAGATTCCCAGAGCTCGAGAATTGGAACCTCACTACTAGATGCAGTGTCGCATCATACCCAGGACACTATATTAGTAGAAATCATCTTTATTTTTCATCAGATTTTTCATTAACTTCATATGTATCAAGAGATTGGTAGAAATAATTTTCATTAACTACATGTGTATCAATCAATCAGAAGAAACATCTTCATATGTATTAATAAACTGGCAGTTGACTTACAGCCAATGTCTTCTAGCACCTATATGACAAAAAGGGTTGGGTATTTGCCATAAGAGTAATTTGAAGAGTAGGCGCTAGGACTTGAAGCTATCAGCTGATTGATTATTTGGACCTCTCAGACAATCTGTCTCAGTAAGGGCTGTAGTGGAGTGTTGCATCTCACGTGCCCACTTAGTACCAACATCATAGACTGCTCAGCCACCACAAACCTCTCCTCAGGCATTACAGGTCATCACACCCAGCCAACAGGTGGCCACATTAGGAGGGGTGTCTTACCCCTATGTAGAGGTACAGTCAGCATATTCTACAGCTCCAGCCAACAGGGAGTGGGGTTTATGCTCATGTGTGTGTGTGCATGTGTGTGTGTGTGTATGTGTAGATATGTGTTGGTGGGTGAATAGTAATGATTTTATGACACATATATGTATATATTAGGAAGCATGGTTAGCATAATGGTTAGTGGCTTAAGAAATGTAATAGGGGACCCGAGTTCAAATCCTGGACAAAATGGTTTGTGTTTCCTTTTATGCTAATCCCCTAGGGAAAAGCATGCATCCTTCTGTTGTCCCTCCAGCTATGGGTAAATATTAGGGCAAACTGTGTTCTTTAGCCTTGGTTAGGCAACCTCTGTATTTGATCTATGGGATTTATGAAAAGTATTAGATTATTAAATTAGATTAATAAAGAAAGAGATTATGTTGAAAAATATTGTGTATAATAAATGCTTTCTTATTTTTATTCTATGGGCTTATTGATGAATGTTCATATATCACAATTGGAGTTATTAACAACTGAAAGGTTTCAAAAGAGCTCTTTAAGTTAAGGTAAACTTTTAAGATATCTCTAGAAAAAGTAACTATTTATAAGTTAGGGTATTTTGTCGCATCTAAAAATAAAATTACTGTCTTTTTATAAACTTTTCCTTATTTTGCCACAAAAATCTAGTGGGTCTTGTATCAGCTATCCCCAGACAGTAGAAGTCCAATATTCAAAGAAAACAGACCTAATACATTTTACTGCTACTCTAACTGCTGAACTAAAATATCAGTTTCAAACTTCTCAAATTTTGAAGTTTAATCCTCAAAGGAATTCAGGTCTGACATGCAAATAAGCCATTAAAAAAAGAATAATGAAAAATATTTCTGTATACATACAAAAATAATACACACACAAAAATATGTTTATAAATTATTGCTTATTACTAAAAATATATGAATACATAAAAAGACAACTCCACCTTCTGTTATTTGTTTTTCTGTTTTGCATGTTTTATCTAGAATTAATTTCAGTATTAATGCAGTTACCCGCAAGACTCCTCTGCTACAAAATTAAGTTTTGTTTTGTTACAGTAACTTTGTAGGGAGAGAGGAGACCTACCTCGTGCAACCTGGTGTGATAGAGAGAATGGCGGGTGTGAAGACTTGACGTATTCTCAAAGGAAGCGGGCTAGGCTTTGCTTGGTGTGTAGGACTGACTTAGAGTCAAACCCGCTTCCTTCAGAATGTGAGAGCTGTGGACGATCAGTGAAATAAGAAATAACATAGTGGCCTGGATGTAGGTGGTCGCGACGTGCTGATGAGTGTCGCACGTGCTGCACGGACAATTATGAGTGAGGAGCCCAGATGTGGTGAAATTGAGGTGTATTTAAAGGACTTATTCTCACAGACCAGGGAGAACGACTGCAGTAGTATTTTGTTGTCGAGACGAGTGGGACAAAGAAATAATTTTGGATATTGGATTTTGGAACGTGATACAGTTGGGAGTGTTTAGACTGTTGATTGGAACCTTGCGTCAGACTTGACTGTGACCCCACACACACACACACACACACACTGATTAGAAACTTGTTATGCTACACATTTTTCCTTCAAAACCTGTCTATGGCATCTTGGCGAATATTGCTGATTTGATAAATCTTGATGTTCAAGTAACAAGAAAAAAAGTCATTGAAAAAAAAAAAAGGTTCATAACTTTGGTTTCCCTCTGGAAACCCCATTAGTGACCCCAAACAGAATCTGTCAGGACTGATAAAGGCTTCAAAAGCCATATAAAGCTTATCTTTAGAGTTTATGACTACTTAGTGATAAGATCTCCTTGGATCTGGTTCATAATACCAAATATTGCTTGCTGGAAAACTGATTTCATTAAACATCATTATTCAGAAATATCGAAGGGCCGTTTCCCAAAAAAATTAGCAAGCTGAATTCAAAGAAAGATAACTTTTATATATGAATCAGATTTCAAAATTACACAGTGTTATAAATAGTATTTGTTTATTTATGATAAAAAAATATCAATCATGATTGCCTCCAAATTCCTTAGGTTTAATGTGTTAAATATTCTATACTCAGTGATATCATTTATAATCTCAACAAACATGGGGTGTAGGGTATGCATCAAGGATGGTGTGCCTATTTATAGTTTTGAAGTAATCTATGATCATCTGCTTTTTTTTATCATCAGAGGGTGTTGTTAATACTTGTGCTCTCCATGGAGATATGCTTTCTTCAATTATTTCATCTCTTAATATTCTTGATATTTCCGCTTGAAGGGAATACTTGGAAGGGGTAAAAAAATAGACATGACTAGATGGGGAAGATGATCCACTGAGAATTATGCAAACAATTACACTTTTTCCATACAGACAAATGGCATATATATATTTACCAACCCCTCCGCACGAGCAGGATGCGACACAAGGTCAATTTCTTAAGCGGAGTTCAACAGGTTTGAATTCAGAGTTTTCCTTCTCCTAGACCGGTTGCCTAACCAAGGTTAAAGAGCCCAGTCTGCCCTACTATTTATCCATAGCTGGAGGGAGAGTAGGATTCATACCTTTCCCAAGGGTATTAGCGCTAAGTGAAATGCAATTACCACATCCAGGATTTGAACTCGGGCGATGAGTCTATTTCCCATGACTTTAACCATTACGCCACGCGCTTCCTTCAGACAAATGGCATATATGAAGACTTGAATCTCTCATGGAAAATAAGGGGTTTTGAGATACAAACAGACAGCCAATACTGACCAGAAGACAAGACCTAGTGTAGAATTTTGTATTAGGTGATTGGTATTTAGCTGTATTGTAAGTTCAATCTGGTCTGCCCAATACAGTGTAAATATGAACATACAATAAATGTGATTCCCTAACCTCAACACATAAAATAATCCTAGACAAGTTGCATTGCCATTAAATCACTTGAACATCAGTGTGTTCCAATGTATGTATGTATGAATGCATCTATCTATCTCAGTCTGTTCCTATGTATGTATGCATACATCTATTTATCTATCTTAGTCTGTTCAAGTGTATGTATGTATGCATGGATCTATCTATTTCCGTCTGTTCAAATGTACATATGCATCTATCTATCTATTTCAATCTGTTCAAATGTATGTACCTATCACTCTATCTTAATTAATAGTTAAATTTGTAAACAGTTAAATATAGTTTAAAAAGGTAAACACTTCATAGTTCATTACAAGATCAACATTTTAAGAGCCAATGTATTAACATAGTTCAGAAATCCTTTTAATCATCTCAAAAATCTTCTATTTGACCCATAGATGGACCCTAACAAGTAGTACCATTCTGGATCAGAGTGGACCTAGGAGTAAAGGTAAGAAGGAGGGGGGGGGGCTTCATACTCCCCAGAGTTCTGAAGCTGTAGCCTCACATCCAGATGCAGTCTAGAGTCAGATTGGGGATTGATTGATTGATTGATTTAATGGATTGTCAACCTGCCTAGGGTTATTTCATTGCTAGAGTTTAAGGAATCATGTTCATTGTACATTGTTATTTACATTTTTTATGCAGTTATTTCCTAAGAGTTTTGTTTTTGCACATGATCTTATTGAATATGAATAATTTTTAAACAGATCTGTTTGATTCATATGAGATGGCATACTAACAGGTCCTAACATCTGACCCAGAGTGGACCTGGGAGTAATGGTAATGAAAGGGTAATCCACACTTCCCATGATCTCCTAAACTGGAGCCTTACCATTAAATGCAGATAATTGTCATACTCAGGACACCCCCTTTTTTTGGTTTGGAGGAAGGGTTTTACCCCTCTACAGGGGATACAGTCAATATATTCTAAGCCCTGCTGATAGGGTTTAACTGTGATTGAGTCATGAAATGAGAGGCTAATGGACAAAAAAAAAGTTTTGGTAAATTATATGAAGATATGAGAAAATACTGATTATAAATAATGTTTACTTCATTCTTGGAATGAAATCCGAAGAATCCGATACCAACAAAATATTGACAGGGAATATTTTTCAAACAAAGAATTCACGGAGAATCATAGTTTCTTATTGATTGTTGAAATGCCAAGCATTCACACATTATGGCTTCTGCAAAATCTATTTGCACGATATTCAAAATAAAAAAATAAAAACTTCTAAAATTTCTTGTAAACAAATTATTAATCCTTTGTACGTGATATCAAATATAGGTGGTGGATGGGCAGGAGGTTGAAAGGTTGCTGAAGAATTTATTTTTATCACTCTTTTGTTTTTGAATCCTTTAAGTATCTTTTAAATGTTTTTTTTTGGGGGGGGGGCGATCAGGATGAACAATTCTTTATAAAGATGAAATACATGTTGAAAAATGAAACGTTTTTCTCTGAAATATATATAAAAGATTTTTAAATTTAAAAAAAAAAAGTTGGCATTTCTTTGGACCACATCATTCATTATCATTATTAGGCATGCCAACAGCATATATTCCTTTGACTCTCTCATGATCTGTCCCTATTGGCCAAAAAATACAAAGGATTTTTTTTTAATTTTTAAAGAATGGGTGTTTCTCTTAACCACATCATTCATCAATCATCATCATCATCATCAGACATGCCAACAACACAGATTCCTTTAACTCTCTTTTCATCTGTCCCTATTGGATGTGTCAAAATTTCCAGATATAACTTTTCCCTATTTTGCTGCCAAAATCTAGTGGATCTGAATCCCCTTCCTATTAAGTAGCAATCCACACAAAGAGGACAGACCCAGACCTGAGATAATCCAGGCACTGAATTACAAAATACCAGACTCAAATTTTATGATATTAACCAAGTTTTATCCCCAAAGAAATTAAAAAAGAATACTAAAAGTATTTATTTACACTTTCACATAATAAAATTAATACTCACACAAAAACATAGTTTGTATTGCTTATTTCCAAAATAATACATAAAAAGATCATGTCTGTTCAACTCAACCTCCTGTTATTTGTTTATCCGTTTGCTTGTTTTATTTATAATTTATTTCAACATTAACCTTTTGTCACTTACCTGGAAGTTTCCTCAGATAAAATATTAAATTACATTTTGATATAGACTTATTTGCTAAAGTTAAAAATAAGGTTTGGTTTGATTTGGTTTCTTTGTTTAAAGGCATTGCCCCAGTGTGCCCAACATGCAAAGTACAACTTACAACCAAGCATATCCTTCTAAATTGTAACAGACTTAAACATATCTGCGCAAATTACTATCAAGCAAGAAACCCGAGGGACATCTTTAAGAATACAAACCCTGAAAACATTTTAAATTTTATAAAAAAAAGCAACCTTTTCAACAAAATATAACAGAACAAAACCATTTATCTCGATAGAAACACTACTGTAAAGACTGAAATCCAAAATAACCTTTTTGGCATTAAATGACCCACAGAGGTTGATATGCCGTTAAACAAAACTCAAACTAAAAGGCATATTAACCTCTGCAGGTTATTTAATGCCAATGAACAATAGTGATACTTTTTAACCCAAAACTGGGGGAATGAGAGTGTTAATATCTTTCCAAAGAGTATTAGTCTGAAAGTGAACTTAATAGCATGATTGGAATTCAAATTCACTTACTACGATGTTGCAGTCCAGCACATTAGCCACTCTTTAAAAATACAGATAAATATAATTGTAAATAAAAATATATATAGAATATAGAAAATATCATTTCCTATTTAGTTGCAATATCAATGTTTTTTTTAAGCCTATATACTTTCATACTTTAAATATAATAACTATTATGAGACAGAGGTAGTGTCTAAAATTTTGTTTTGTTTTTATAAGTTTGGTAAATGACACACCTAAATAATTATATGGCCTATTTCAAATTGTACAAACTTGGATTATATTCATTTGTTTCCTCAAGATATATTCAAATTAAATTAACATTTTATATATTCAAGAACATCTAAATCTGTTGACTGCGATAAATGCATTTCCTAGCAGTATCAGTTATTTTTAAATATATTTACCAACCTCTCCCTATGAGTAGTATGTGAAACAATGTCAATTTTTAAAGCACTGTTTAACAGGTTTGAATTCAGAGTTTTTATTCTCCTAGACTGGTTGCCATATCAAGGTTAAAGAGCAATAGTCTGCCATATTATTTACTCATAGCTGGAGGGAGAATAGTTGGATGCATACCTTTCCCAAAGCGCTATGCAAAATGCAGACAGCCTCATCCAGGATTTGAACTCTGGTCACAAATCCATTTCCTATGATAATAACTGTTGCACTAGGAGTGTCTGCACAGTAGTTTTTAAGCTGTTTTTCAAGGACGCTTTTCACACTCAAAAGATTGACACAACACAATTTTCTTCTTTAACATTAACCCAGTGATGCTGATAGCTTTTTAATTTAGTGCATCCTGGGATGAATGTATTTGATTTGAATGAGTCCCCGGGAAATTTGATGGGTCCCAACTAAAGTTTCTTAATAAATTATAGAGTTTTTATTTATGAACAACTAAAGCCGTCTAACCCCTACCTTGTACCCCATAGCATGCAATTCATTTCCAAGAAAATATGGAAATGTATTTACAGTAAGCTGGAATATAAGAAAAAAAACACTGGGACATATGGATACAATTTTACTGTGCCTTTTTAGATTTTTATGCGTCAGTGACGCAGGACATGTACACCTATCAGCATGTTTTTGCATCTTAGATGGAGCACCGCACCTACCACCAGCTACCCAATTTACTGCACAGATCCAAGCTTTGCTACTCATGTACAGAGTTGGCAAGGGCAGATATTGAACTTGGAACCTTATGGCACTAAGATAATGCTCTATCGACTGAACCAAATGAGCCCTGGATTGTTATATACCCGTTACATCGGGTATATAATTGACATGGGGATGATAGATCGGTTCTTACTTCTTTTCTGCATACTTACTTCATCAGTCATCATTTAAACGAGCCCTGGATCAGGATAGTCTTTATTTTTTTTTATTTTTTTTTTTTTTTATAAAATAGGTACTATTATATAAAAAATTTTTTAACCTCCTTAATTTTTCTGACAATTTATTTCTGCTGAATCTCATCCAAAAACTTCTTTTTTCTTTAAAAATTCTGTCTAGACATTCGATCAAGTATTTCACTTCCTGCAAGGTTTAACAGTACCACCATTCTTTGTTATCTATCACACCCACAAACATGTTATTTCTTACTTTTATTGCATTCTTCAAGTCAACATTTATTTTGTATGAGGAGTGAAAAACAACTTGGGTCTTTAGAATTTCGGTTGCTGATTTCAAAGGTCAAGATGCCAGCAATTGAATGTGCAAGAAAATGTTTATTCAATCAAATTGCTGAGAAATCAATTCTCTTCAGCTGAGATTATATCCCATGCTTGTTTCTCACGTGCTAATACCCTTGGGAAAGGTATGAGGCCAACTATTCTCCATCCAGCTATGGGCAAATAGTAAGGCAGACTGGGCTCTTTAACTTTGGTATGGCAACTAACCTAGGAGAAGAAAAACTGAATTCAAATCAAAGGGATTATTTTCTTATTAGTTAAAAACTACTTTGAGAGCTGCTTTTCCTCCTCCTCCTCCTTTTTTGTTTGTATTTGTTTTTAATAGCGAAAAGAAAAACATTCTCCAGGAAGTATAGAAATTAATTTTTGCCATGCTCTTTCATAAAAAGATGTAAACAGATTTTTGAAATCTTATAATTTTTTAATAATAGACATGAAAAAATAGTTTAGCTGTCAAAATTCAAATAAATATATTTTCTTTCTAATAAAACCAAATTTCTAACAGTTAAATTCAAAATATTTAAGATTTTTCCTTTGGGGGGCATCAAATAAAAAAAATGAAAAGAATTTTTTTTTTTCACTGTATAATAAAGTATAAATTACTAAGATAATATCATAATTAATTATGCAAAATATTAAATTTAACTACAGAACACCTTTTTATTTTTTTCAAACCCTATGTCATTGAATCTGAAAAAAAAAGTAGAGGGGTAAGTATGATTGATGAAACTGCCATTAAATTTAAACTCATAATGAAAACCAAATACAGTTCAAAACATCTTCAAATTTAATGTAAAGAAGATTATGTGACTTTATTTAGTTTGTAAATAATTTTCTCGTAAAACTCTATATGTTACTGTTAGATAACTTTAAATATATATTAAAATATAACAAACTATATAAAAAAATCAAAAATACTGGAAAGGTATTTATTAAAGCTTGTTTGAACAAACAATGCAGAATGTTTAATGTTGCATACTTAATTTCTGAGTATATATAATATAGGGTTGTTATTTATTCTATGCATTAATGATTTTGACTATAAATTAAATAGTCTTAAACTTATATAATTCCTGAGGGTACTGTAATGTAAGCAGTGATATAGTTTCAGTTACAGACAGACAGATACCAAATCTTCATTATAATAAGATTTTTTTTAAGAGAACAGCTTGTTTCAAAGAATTTACCTCTATTAACTGTCTCTAACTCTGCAAAGGTATTATGTAACAAATGGTCAATTTGATGTAGAGATCCATTCTGCTTTGAACCCTCTCCTTTGATGCAGTTGTTACATAATGAATAGGCATATCCTATCATTTTTGTAATGTACTGTAAAATTTTAATTTAATGGTTAACCATAATTCATGGAAAATATCTAGTAGAAATAATTTTCATTAACTCAATGTGTAATAATATATTGGCAGAAATATTTGTTGTAAAACTTTTCGTTAACTTCATATATATCAATAAATCAAAAGAAAGAACTTTATGTATCGCAATAAACTTAGATATGTTAGATATTTCATTAACTTCATATCCACGAGGGTGTGTCAAAAAGAAATGCCATTTTGTTTAGGACAGGTACAATTACCAACACAGGAACATGTATCATACATCAAAATGAAGCTAGTCCTCTGTGGATCACATCCCTACTTCTTCATATAGTCACCGTTTCTCTCAATAGCAATGTTCCAACTTTGAATGATAGCATGTATCCCTACCCCGTAAAATTCTGTTGACTATTATCTCAGCCATTTCTTCACTACAGATTTCACTTCCTTGTCACTGAAATAATGTTTGCCCTCAAACCTCTTTCATGGGTCCGAAGAGATGATAGTCTGAAGGCACTAAATCTGGTGAGTATGGAGGATGCGGTAAAGTTGACCATCCGTATAAAGTGATTTTTTCCCTTGTCCTAATGCTTGTGTGTGGTCAAGCATTGTCATGCAGAAAGAGGACATTGACGATTGGCAAGTTGGGTCTTACTCATCAGGTTCTCACTATGAACCTCATTAGGGTCTCAATGTAGGCCTTATAAAAAAACTTCAGATGAAATAAAGAAAATGGCATTATTTGATTCACACTCATATATCAATAAATCAAAAGAAATAACTTCATGCATTGCAATAAACTAGTGGTTATATTAGATGTTTCATTAATTTAATAATAATAAACTGCTGGAAATAAGTTTCATTAACTTAAAATAGATCCATTTGATCCATAGAAGAAAAACCTAATGGCTATAACTACTTTCGGTCAGTGGACTTAGTATTAATAGCAATGAAGTGGCACTCCACACAACCCTAGCACCAGAACTGAAACCTCACCATCAGATGCAGTATAGCATCTTACCCATGATAATAAATTAGTAGAAATAATTTTATGTTAGATTTTTCATTAACTTCATGACTATCAACAAATTGGTAGAAATAATTTTAATTATTTTCATGTTTGTCTGTTTTTTGTTGTTTTTTGTTTTTTAAGAGAACAGGTTGTTTCAAAACAATTTGCCTGTAATTATGAACTGTACTTAACTCCACAAGGGTTTTATATAACACATGGTCGGTTTAATGAGGGCACCCAGACTATTTTGAATCTTCCTTTTGGCGCAATAGTTACATTACAAAAATGATAGGCTACGCCTATTTGTTATGTAGTATAAAATTTAAATTTAACAGTTAACCATAATTCATGGAAAATCACTAGAGCTTTTATTAACACCTGAAGATCATCCAAGCTGTCCTCTCTAATTGTCTTAGGAGGATCACGTAATCAGAGGAGTCTGAAAATGTCAGGTTGAGATTTAAGCCAGTGGTGATACAGGCTGGGTGTGTCTGTCTGTCTGTACTGCTTTCTCCACCACACACAAAAGTTATATGCTTATCAGGAAATAAAGGTATGTTCGCATCAAAAAGAATATGACCCCTTGTTCCTTAATTATAAGAACTACTAAGATGAAAGCAGTGAGAGACAACACCCAATATGACACAATGAAGAAGAAACCCAGGGAACCAGTAACAATGATTAGCAGACATAGAAGACCTAGCCAAGATATAAGAGAAATTAAGAAGACTATCCAACTCAATAGGGAGGTGTTGTCCTGGTGTCAGAACCTCAGAATCAGCTTTGTCTAATTTTTCATTGTGCCTTAACTGAAGGCAAGAATACAACTTAGGAAAAAATGCCAAAGAGGAGAACATACAGACACAGACACAATATCTTTTTCTCAGCTCTAAGGCTAATTAATTAACCAACAGAAGCTCCTATGATTAAAGGTTGAGCTGTGCTTTGAATACAGAGTTTTACTTCTCCTAGATTGGTTGCCTAATCAAGGATAAAGCACCCTTTCTGCCCAATTATTTACTCATTTAAAAAAAAAAAATGTTTAATTTAAAAAAGTTAAAAAAGAATCAGCTTCATCCATCATTATATATATATATATATATATATATATATATATGTGTTATGTTTTTATTCTTCGATTGTGTGTAGACTGAGTCATCAGTAGAGAGTACACAGGAGCCTTTGGGAAATCTGACTGTGAGCGATCTCCATCTTGATCTGCCAACCCAGATTTCTAAGAGTTTTTATAATTCTTTAACTCAACAGGGCCACACCTCTTTGATTGTGACACCTACATAGTTTCTTATAGACATTCCTCCTCGCCCACACAGATTGTTATCTGCACCTGGTCCCCAGCTGCCAACTTGTCAACCAGGCGATATATTACACTTTGTGAAAGTCAAGAATGCGTCACCCCCATCCAACTGTGGGTGAATAGAAGGGCAAAATGAGCTTGGTACAGCAACCAGTTTAGAAATAGAAAAACTCTGAATTTAAACAAGCTTTACAGTTTAAACATTGACTGTGTTGAATCCTGCTCATGGCAGAGGGGTTGGGTAAATATACACAAAGTTATATATTTTAAATTTTTTAGGTTTGGTTTGTTTTGTTTTACAGCATTTCAACCTCAGTGGGTTATTTAATGCCGATAAAGTTTTGAAACAAATCAATTCTTAATGGATAATACATTTTTTTTATAAATACACTTTTCTATTTAACCCATAGATGGGACCCTAACAGGTACTACCACTCCGGGCAGAGTGGCCCAGGGAGCAATGGTGATGACGGGGTGCTCCACATTCCCCAAACCTGTAACCTCACCATCAGATAGAGTTTAACGTCATTCCCAAGACATGTAGATCCTCAGTCACCGCTTTCTATCACCCATATGAAAAAAGGGGTTGGGGTTTGCTATAAGAGCAATAGGGTTGGGGAAAATCATATAGGTGCTAGGGCTTGACATGACCAGCCGATTGATCAGAGAGGGCCTCTCCGACCGCCCGTCTAGCCCAAGATAGGGCCAAAGTGGAGTATTGCAAGTCATGAACTGCTCATCCACCTGGGTTCTATCCTTAAGCATCACGAGTCACCACCCACAGCCAACATGTGGCCCCATTGGGGGAGTCTTACCCCTCTGAAGAGGTGCAGTCGATGCATTCTAACGCCCCAGCCGACAGGGCGGTATATATTTTAAAGTATTCTTATTAACTACAAATAATTATATGACATTAAATATTTCATTTCTTATGACCATAACCATTATGCTAAATGCTTCTATTACACTATGAAAATAGATTGCTTTGAAGATTTGTAAATTTGCAAATTCCCAATTTCACTTTTGTCTTCACAACTTTTTCCTGTTATCATAATGTTTATAAAAACAAATTATTCTGGCATTTATATATCTACTAGAAGTGGCAATCCTGCATCACCTGAGTAGAGAGAAGATAAAAAGGTAGACTTGTAGATCCATTATTGTTGAATCCCAAGTTGGATCCTCACATCATCCCCCAATAAAATCCCTATGTAAAAAAGACTGTGCATTGATGCAGAAAAGAAAAATGAATGTCTCCTATTTAAAATACTAAATGCAAAAAATATTCCATGCTGTTATCATTTAGATTTTATTTTTTAATTATCTTCATGAATATAAATCAAATCTTAATGATTTTTATTCAAAAAGCAAGATCTGATGATAGCTAATGTGAATATATATTTACTTTGTCATTGATTGTTTTATTTTCAAAGTTTCCTCTAGACATACATACACACAAACTGACATTTATATATTTATAGATGAGAGACAGACAAAAGGTATAGATAAATAGAAAGAAATATATGTGCGTGTGTATGTATGTATGTATGTATGTATATATATATATATATATATATAAAGAGAGAGAGAGACAGACAGACAGAGTGTAAATAAGTACATAAAAAGAAAGATATGTAGGTGTGTATATATATATATATCCTTAATGAACTAAAAATGCAAATGTCTTTATTGATATGAGAATCCCTTTGTAAGTAAAATATATCCTGTAATTTTAAAATTCTTACAATCTTGGAAATTATTTTCAGTTCCACTCTCTTTCTTTACATTTTGATAAATTGAATTTTTTTTTTTAAATCAATAATGACTGAGCTAAAAGGATAAAATTTCTGGAAAATTCAAAGTAAAATAACATCAGAATTTTCATCAATACCCAACAGAGACAAAGAAAAGAAATCTTTAAATTCTTGAATGTAAAAGAAAATGCTTTCTCAAAAAAAAAAAAAAAAAAAAAAAAAATGAAGAGAAAAGAAAAAAAATAGAAACATTATTATTTAATACTCAGTCTCATCTGTCTTCATAAAATAAAAGTCTTTCTTTCAATCTGTACTTATTACTCATTCTTGGAATCGAGTTTGGAATGGTTAGATATTCCATTGATTCACTTTACAGATAAAGAGATTGGTCGATAAAGTGATGGGCAGAATTAAAAGTAGCATACTACAATAAACAAAACATTAAACTTTAAATTTAAGATCATGGACTCGTTTCAACTTCTTGACATATACATTACAGAATTTGAGATTTATTCTTTTTTATTTATCTATTTATTTATGTTTTTTGTTTTGTTTTTAGAATTTTAAATCTTTCATATGCAGTTATGTACATCTCTATATTGTAAAAATTCTCATTAATTTCTTATATATGCAACCATGTTGTAGAGAAAAAAATGGCTCATTTCATGTCAGAGTAAACATAGGTGTATTCACATGTTTTGTATAGTTATTTCTTAAATGTTATTTTGCATACAGTTATATAATATCAGGCAAAGCCCCCCACTTAAGGGTAAGAGGCACAAGTGTCTAAAGCATGTGAAGTGTATTGCTGGTCCCAGAGGAAGAGAGTTAGAATTTTCCCGGGCTCCCCATATAAATAGTCTAGCTCTCTACTGGCGAATACCTGCAGCAAAGGAAGATAACTCTTCTGGATCACACATCGCTCAAACAGGGGCAGACAATTGCTACACCTGTATGATGGAATATTTTAAAGTTCACTATCTATTCATCTCCGAACTTATTCAATTCAAATAAAATCTTATTATTATTGTAATCTGAGTCCTTCAGCTCAATTATAGTGACATGTGCAAGAGCCACTGCCAGTGGCTTACGATAGGATTGCAGTGGTGTGAGAGCCACTGTGAGTGGTTTAAAAAATGCAAAGAGTTAATGCTAAATCCATCCTGGTAGAATAACAGTAGTGGTACTATAACCCATAGCTGGGTAGATGAGGTGTTTCATACCTGTGCCAAGGGTATAAGTCTCAAAGTGGACATAATAGCATGACTGGAGTTTTAACTCGTTTACTGCAATGTTGCAGCCCAGCATGTCAGTTACTATGCCAGGGAGACACCCTCCGACACATAGATTTGACCCTAAAAGATACTCCTGGTCAAAGGGGGACTCCACACTCCCCAGATCTCCAGAATTGGAGACTCACCACATAGTTTAATGTCTATAACATGGACAACCTTTTTCTTTCCCTAGGACCTATATGATTATCCCAACCTTATCACCATTAATCCTAGGTCCACCATGACCCAGAGTGGTAGTACCTGTTAGGGTCCCATCTATGGATTAAATACAAATGTGTTTTAAAAAAATTTTTTTTTTAAATTTTGAATACTCATCAAGAATGAATGAAAAAAACCCTCTTCATCATAAAATAACCAAACAAGGATTGGTATGTCGTAAAATCTAACCAACGGTTCTCCCTTCAAACCAACGCTTTTTTTTTTGTGAAGCAGAGGTATTTCACTGCAGGGGATACATTTAGTATATTCTAAGCCCCGACAACAGGACATATGATGCTGAAAGAGATTTAGAAAAAATGTGTTGTAAAGAGAGACTGAATAGTTTCATAGGAGAATGAATGACAAAGAAAACCAAGATAAAGATTGAATAATACTGAGACAGAAAGGGTAATGTGCAACATGAACCAGATGGTGAAATGCTACCATGAAAAGCACTTAATCCTAGTCACCAGTTCAAACAGTGTCTAGTAAATGAAGTCCGGCTAAAGGACCTCCTTCACCTCACCTCCTCTCGGTCATGCTTTGAGTCGACTGGACAGGAAATCAAGCAAAGCAATTATAGTCCAAGTAATAGAAAGTTTGCAACTATTTGCTGACCAATCGGAAATAGAAATAGCCAAAGAGTGATAACAAGTTCCAGCAATCAGATATTAACTTGTAATCATGTAATACACTTTCATAAGATTTGGCTGATTGCATATCTACTTATGTAAATTAGTTTCTGTGACAATATTTTACTTGTGTCTGTGTGTATACATGCATGTGTGTGTGTGAGAGAGAAAGAGAGGGGCAGAAGGGGTGAGTGAGTGTGTGAGTTAAAGCAATCTATGAGAATTTTTGATGGCAAATTCTTTGAATAAATCTCCATTCTTTTGAGTTTCATTATTTTGTTAAGACTGATTTTATATGGCTAGCGCCAGCCTCAACCAGACGGCAGCTTTATCATATTGATCTGTCTTCATTTCTAAGATTAGATTTTGACCTCAAAAGCTGGTTAAACCTGCCAGAGATATCCAACTTTCCGAAATGTTTGATCTATTCTTGATAGTAAATATCAACCACTGAAGAATCCTCGGAAATTGACCTTTCCGACTCGTTTGTTTATTTCTCATACACAACAGGTATTATGATAATTTTTTTAAAAAAAGCTTTAAAAGGGGTTGATCATAATAAAAAAACTGGTTGTTATGCTTTTTTATTCATTGAGCACCATTTCTGCCTTTATTTTTTTCATATCAAAATTTGTGGGTTATTTAAACCAAAGACATCCTTGTAGAAGAACAGTAGTGGCACTATTTAGCTGGGGAGATGAGGAGTTTCATACTTTTCTCAAGTTAGCCACAACAATATATATTATATAGGATAAAATACCTTTGCCAATCTGTATTTAGAGTAGATAAAACTAAAAAAAAGATGATCAAGGTATGGTCTCATTTTGTTTCTTTGGTTAATGACATATCACCTTTTTTTTTTTTTCTGTAATAAAACTTGGATCCCAATTAAGACTATGATTATTTTAAGTTGAAATCTAGTTATGAATGAAAAGAAATTGAAAAGATAAAATATCCTGTAAAACTTTGAAATATATTTTCTTGTAATATCCTGATTATCATTTTTTAAGGGATTATTTAAATGTCTGAATTGTTCCTTATGATTAATTATATTTACTTATCTTAGAGTAGGTTAACATTCCACTTCTAGTGACTTTTATTACACGACGATATGATAAGTTGTAAACACGGTTTGTTTTGAATGGCTTTTTGCCGATAATTTTTGGGAGAATAAGTGCTTAATTGGAGTCGTACCTAATTTTGAAAATTAATTAATTAATAATGAATTAGGCGGGAATACCTATTAAATGTATGGCTAAACAAATCGAGAAAAATCAATCTCTGTATGTACATTTCGGCCTATTAGGCCTCATCAGCAGAGCTATAGATCGGAAGACCGCCCTGTGTGTGATTTGAAACCGGACTGCCAAGCTGACAGGCCGATCCCATAACCTCTACACTAAACGGGGATCGGCCTGTCAGCTTGGCAGTCCGGTTTCAAATCACACACAGGGCGGTCTTCCGATCTATAGCTCTGCTGATGAGGCCTAATAGGCCGAAATGTACATACAGAGATTGATTTTTCTCGATTTGTTTAGCCATACATTTAATAGGTATTCCCGCCTAATTCATTATTAATTAATTAATTTTCAAAATTAGGTACGACTCCAATTAAGCACTTATTCTCCCAAAAATTATCGGCAAAAACCCATTCAAAACAAACCGTGTTTATTACTTATCTTAATATACATATAAATCAATATAATTCCAATCAGCTTAAAATTTAATTTAACCAAAAAAGAAAGAAAAATGAATTCTATACATTTTTTTAAAAATTGTCATTTTTTTTAGGGGGGGGGTGATTTCTGAACCCTTCACAAAATGAGCCTTACATTCTGAAGACTTTTAAATTAATCTTCAAGATTTTGATTTTTCTTAATTGCATAAAAGTTATTTATTCTAATTTATTTTCTTATGAGCAGAAAATGGATGGTCCAATCCTTTTGGGGTTCTTCAGGCAACAGTCAATAAGAATTAGTCTGGTTTAAAATTATGTTTATTACTCTTTCTGTCTTATTAAACATAATTCCAAACCAGACTAATTCTTATGCTGACAAGTATATATAAAATGTAGCTACCCATAATTTTTTAGTTCTCCTGAAGAATGTCTAACTTGAACACCAAAACCATGGCAGAGAGAAAACTTTTTTCTAAAACTATAAAGGCTCTATACTTAACAAAATATATTGAGCACTTTTTGGATTAACTACTAATGATACTACAGATAAAATGTAATAGCAACATTTGATGAATACACACACACACATATATATATATATATATATATATATATGGTGATTGCAACTTCTTCACAGATTAAGGCCATTTCTATAAGTTCGGCGGTGATTGCGCTGTACCCAGGTGTTCAGCTTTGTTTTTATTCACTGTTATACATATGAGCCTCTTCCCTGATTTCCTCTCGTGTGTGACCATACATGACTAAGAAACCCAGCCTTTGTCAGGCAGGCCCTGCCACA